>JARHVA010002575.1:1200000-1620000 GCA_037957365.1 Torreya grandis | reverse complement strand
TTAAAACACCTAACATATTTCCTTATTCCTCTTAGCCATCTACCCTATGCCTGCTAAGTTTCTTTATATAATGCAATACTTACCTAGTAACAATCATCTTACCTTAGCATTTAAAATCTATTCATACCTCTGTTTAACCTAGTTAACTATCAATAGTCATGGTGACCATTGGTGGTTAGGCATTCTCTATTCTTAGGGTGTCAACCATTTATGGTCAAACTTGACCATCAATGGTCATTATGGGTGTTTTGAGTCTAGAACACCCAACCTTAGCTACCCTCAAATAACATCTACCCAACCAATAGCTAAAATACCTAATAAATTGACCTAAATACTCTACCCACCGTAATCACCTATCCACTTGATCTATTCCCAGTTTCACCCATATAATTACCTCAATTTTACACAAACCCTACCTAGTACACAGTCAACCACACCCAAACTGTTTCCCTACCCTAACATCCCAACCCAATAAAATTACCAAAATCATTCTAATCTATCAAAATCAAGACACCCTTAGCTCATTTCATGACTCCATCATAGAGTCAATCACATAATTTCCTATCCTCATGCATGCCCACATTTTCCTTACATCCTAAATGATTCCCATAGTCTACCTTAGTAATCTAACAACATTCACCTCAATAAGCACACCATTAAGAAGCACCTTCACCATAAAACAGTAAAAAACAAAACACAAAGTCAACAAATTAAGCATAGAAAATTAGGTAAAATTTATTCTCTTTTCACTTTTTACCCTATGGATTTTTAGGGTTTCCACCCTGACTGTCGATGCTCAGGGTGACCATCAATGGTCACCCTTAGGCACCTTGACCGTTGATAGTCAGGATGACCCACTTTATTTCTTCCACCAAAGAAAAAACCCCTTTTTATCAAAACCAACCCATTTTTACCCACCCATGGATAATACCTTCTTCACCCACCTTGACCACCTCATCACCTTGCCATTAGTCTATTTATTACCTAACAAGCACATGTTTTGCAACACTTTTTGCCTAGTCCTTTGATTGCAATGACAACATTACCATGTTGAAACTTTTAAACATATACCACCTCATGCATAAATTGACCTATTTATGTCTTCTTGAGAGTACTTCCTACCTTGGATACCTACAATACTTGACCTATTTATGTTTTTTATGGGAGCACTTCCTACCTTAGATACCCATGGAAACACTGACATTGTCTAGAAGACTAATAGGTATACCCAACTACCATGCCTAAATATGATAACTTAATATACTAGTCACTTATATTTATAGCACTAAAATTTATTGTTATCAACCATGGTAACCTCATCTTTGCATGATCTTGGATATCACACCTTTTGTTGCACCTTGTACCTCTATTTGCGCATTAGCACCCTGTTGGGTGAATATTTTGTCGTCAGCTAGCTGATGGCAAAATGGGTATATCAACCACAATACAAAGAGATTTATATAGAAAAAAGTGTGGGTTTACCACATCATAATGAGATAAATCTCTTCTCTCATCAAGGGGAGATTCCCTATACTAAAATACTTATATATTAATATGAACTGAAACTAGACTCAGGGGTGAGATTACACCATCCATCTCTCTTTTTTTAGAGATGATGTTTACAAGGCCAAAGAGAAATCTTGGTTGATGACTGAAAGCATTTCTCTTATTTCAAAAATGTTGTTAATTAAATGGCAAAAAATCTTCTCGTATAGTAACTAGATCCACGAGAAACACATGAAAGCACAAAGTCTTTCATTGCTCCTCTTACTAATTTAGAACACACGTAACAGTAGAGTGAAGTGCAGCTCAAAGTCTTCACCTAAAACTATAATAGAGTTTAAGATCACAAAAGATAAAAGTAGTTCAAAGCCTTTCTAATATCCTTTTTGCTAAAACATGGAAAACACAAACTAAAGGTAATTATAGCAACTCAAAGTCTTCATAATTAACTTTAGAACATCTTCAGATAATTTCCACACACACTTTGCTTATTTAATCAAATAGATGAGAGATTATTAGGAAAATATATGAGAGATTATTAGGAAAAAGAACATAAGAATGATCTCCTAAATAATGCAAATTATTCCAACACAAAGTCTAAAAGTAACCTGCTTCTCATTCATTCAAGAAAATATGACTTAAAATTTGAGATCAAAGTCTCAAGATGCATCTCAATTTTGGTAGAGTTTTTCTCTCAATTATCAAAAATATATATATGTCCTCTTTTACAAAAGAGGCTCCCTCTATATATAGGGAAAAAGCCTTCAAAATTGAGAAAATATTTAAATATTAAAACCTAGTCAAAGATGAGTCTCCATTGACTTTGGGACTTTTCTAAATTTTTACATGTAATTACACATAACAAAAGTACATGTGTAAATGTCCCAAGTCAATTACAAAGTGCATGATAAGGATGGAGAAGAAAGCATGGAAGAATAGTTTACCTTTTGTCATCAGCCTTCTTTAGATGAGCATCGTACATAGCGATAGCTGCTTGAATCCTGATATTGTCTAGCACAATAGTATTTTTGAAGATCACCTTAGCTCTAACCATAACATCTCTCACTGTATTGATTAACTTGGTGTGACTAGCTAACTTGGTTCTCAGATTGTCTAGAGTTTACTGATTGTCTAAGATATTATCCACAGAAGCCATTGAGAATGCTTTCTCCTCAAATTCATTTTGGATCATACCTTCAAACTCCTAAATCATTTCCTCCACTGAAATGAATTGGTTGTCTTGAGAGGTAAGTCTGTAAGTAAACTCTTCCAATTTGTGCAGTAGACTGATATCACTTTGTTCATTGGTGTCCTTAGAAGATTCAAGGTCACTGATTAATTCCTTAAGTACCCAGATCCTATATATCAATGATTCTTTACTTTCAATATAAGAATCTCTATTGGCAATGACACCAATTGATACTAGGGTATGTATTTTCAGCTCCTTCATCTCTGTCTATTTGCTAAGATATTTATCTGTGCTTTTGACCTATTGAGAAATGGAATTGATAAGGTCATCTAATTATATTCTTACTTTCTTCATTTTACCCGTCTTCTCAAACAACTCTGTGAATAAGGAAATCCCCTCTGCATGCATCTTATCTAGGTAATCTTCAAGTACTTTCCCCTTTAGATAAGTCCTTTCTACTTTTTGAATCACATGATCATCTATGGAGATGGCCTCTGGAGCTACCTCTTCTAGAGAAAAAGTGAATCTCCTTATCATTGTGGTCAATTGCTCCACCATCGCCTTATAGTGATCCTTAATTTCACTTTCCCTATCAAATTTATAAATCATAATATCCATCACAGATTGCAAATCACTCTTAACACCTTCATGAGTTATCTTCCCTAACTCAACTCGAGAGATAGAGTAGCTACTCATATCAAAATTTTCAAGAGTCGCATCCAATGGGGGTTTGGCTATCTCCAAAAATTTGTGTCTTTTATCTCCAATCATCTTCAAAAGGATCGTTGGCTTCTTAGGGGTCTTAGCTTTCACTGGCACTATTTTACCGAAGTCAAAGTCATCTAGAGAGATGGCTTGCTTTTTCCTTTTAAGTGTGAAAGTTGACAACCACAATGGGAGAGCAAAAACACTTATATTAGCAATAGTCCCTATAGTTGGCATCATTGGAGTAGCACCTACGCTACTGGTGGAAAAAATGGGCATAGTGGGTGTAGTATCAGTTAAAATCACACCTGCTGCTAAATCATCGAAGGTGGAACTATCTCCAATATTAAAAGATGGAGATGACAAGCTAGGGATAGATCTTGATGAGTGAAGAACATCTCTAAAAGTGCTTTAAGGGTTGCCAAAAATAACTTTAGAAGGAGAGGTAGCTCCAGAAGAGGGAATACCAATTAGAGAAATAGGCAAAGGAGGTGCACCAAGTGAGTGTGGTGGAGAAGAATAAATTCCTACATCTGGCTACACACCCTCTTGTAGAGATAAAGTTTCTATTCCCTATTGACCTGTAGGCCTATTAGTTGTTTCCATTTACCCTGCCACAGGTTCCTTGGCACTTTGCTTCTCTACCTTTGTATCTGTTATCTCTAGCTCTTTCTCCACAACTTTTGATTTTTTTGATACAAAAATGATCCGAGGCTTATGGGGACTAGAAGGAGAAAGAACATCACTTTTATTCTTCATCTAGTTTTCTGCCCTTCTCCTTGTCTCTTCTTGAAATTCAGCCTCTGATCCTATGATGAACTCTTTCAAGGTGATCCCCTTATTTGCTAACCAATCATTGGTTCAAATATCATCCTCAAGGAGCTCAACTCTTTCTAAGACCATTAGATCAGAGGAAGAGGAGCGTTGGCAATTTATTCAACATGATACCTGTTATTGATTAGGTGCCTATCATCTACTAGATTTGTAGGGATATCTACGAGCCCCAGATATTCTATTTGATCAAGACATAGTCTATTGTAGTCCATCTTCCTAATATCTTTTGCTTTCCTTAAATCTATCTAGACGTCTTTGATCATGGGTTCATGGAAATGGGTCTTCCTCCTGATCATGTCTTTCACACCTCTGTAGTCAAAATTGGGCCTCCTTTTGAAATGATTCATGGTCACAAGTTGCATTTTGGTCTCCATTGCCCTAGCTTTTGTAGTAGTCAACACTGAGTACCTACCAATTTCAATGGAGAACCTGAAACTGGGTTTCTTGAGTTCCATCTACTTATTGTGTACGACAATAATTTGCCTACACAACTCCATCAAGACCAATTTATCTAAGGAAAATCTTAGGAGCATATAGGGATAGCCTTGGAAAAATCCAACCCGTAGATAACAAAAAGTAGGGAACTGTAAGAACATACAGTTAAAGTCATTCACAACTGTCCAAGCTTCATCTGATACTCTTTTCTGTTCTAATTGAAGGTCAAAAAGACATAAAAATACCACAAAGAAAACATCATTTACCCTCCTAAAGTGATGGATTGATCTCTTAAATGTTAGCTGAGGGTAATATTGATATACTGGGGTGGTTTTCCTATCTCCCTCTGATGTTAAGCCTAGAAAGGTTCTCATTGAAGCTGTAATGTATACTAGGTATGAAGTCATGTAGAACTTCAAGATAGTAAACACCTTTGTCAATTGCTCACGCAGAGCATTGTTGATTTATTCCCCCAGAAGATGACTTGTTTGCCCTAGAGGATTATCTTAATGAAGGGATACATCCACACATAAAACTGAGAGAAAGAAGATAAACCTCATACTCTAATGAGAAGAGTAATCAAGTCGCCAAGCTCTTCAATAAAATCACTCCTTAAGAAGTTCTACGGCCATCTGGACTAGTTTGCTTTGGAAGTTTTGAGCCATCTATTGTTGATCACCTTCTTCACCTTCTTGAGATCTTTATCATATTCTTTTTGTGCTTCAGTGAAGTCGATCTTTAACTCTTTAGTATTAATAGGGCACATGAACACTTTATCGATGAACTTGGGGTCTAGTCAAATTACTATGTTGCCAATAGCATCTATCACAACCCTAGTATCTTTATTGTAGAATTGGGCACACTGGAGAATGAACTCTATGTGATGAGCCGCCATAGGAAAAGAGGAGACTAGATGAATATTTCTCTCAATAATCTTCTTCATTTCAGAGCTCAGATTGTTTGCCTTGGTTCTCTCTATGAACTCGACCATATCTACGTGCTTGATCTCTGTATCCCTAATGTCATCGACATTAGAAGTAACTGAGGTGATTGGAAAAACACCTTGATATTGGTACTTCATCATCTTCGACTTCTTTAGAGAAACTTCAGTCATTGGGATGAGCCTTTGTTGAAAGTATGTTGATGAAGAAAGATCTTGAGGAGAAACTATGATAAGAGTCATGATCGTGTAATTAAGGGAAATATTAGCAATATGGGAAAATTACACGTTAGATGATCATGACCAGGGAAACATGCTTGAAAGGGCTAAGGAGCGATCAGGTCGAGGAGTGAAAGGGAAACGAGCTTAGAAAATAGGAAAAATGAAAATTTCCTAGAGTTAGTGAAAACAGAGGTAAGGCATGCATGGGCAGCAAAAATTGTTTCCCTTGTATGTTGAGCAATGTCTTTGTGCATAGGCAAAAACAATTGCTACCTGTGCATGTTAGGGTAGAAAGGTTTACATCAACAGTAAAATTTGCTACCTATGCATGTGGAAGGTTAGATGTTTCATGTAAGGGCAATGAAAATCGCCGCCCTTGCACATGGTTGGGAAGGGTTTAAAGTTTTCATGTGAGGGCAGTGAAAATTTTTGCCCTTGCATGAGTTGACAAAGGATTCATAAGGGTAGTGAATTTTATCGCCATTACACGGGTCGATTGGCCACATGTAAGGGTGATGAAATTCACTGCCATTACATGTGTTGGAATGGCCATCGAGAAGGGAGGAACTGTGTTAGGGTAGTAATTTTCACCACCCTTACACAGGGAAGGATGCAAGGCAGGGATTTGTAAGGGCAGTATTGGTGAAAAAAATTGCCACCATTACACAAGAAGAGTGGTCGAGGCACAGAGGGAAGAGGGTCAAGGCACGGTTAGGTTGCCTCATTAGTGGGAGAAAGGAGGGAAGAGAAGTCAAAAAGGAGAAATACTAGACAAGAAAGGAAAGAAAGAAAAATAACACAAAAAAAGAAGGAAAAATAAAAACCAAAACCCTACTTGATAAAATCATGAAACGACGCTTGAATCTGACAAAAACATGCTTCCTCTTACTCGCTTGATCATCCAAGGGTAGGGAGGAGGAGAAATAAAGAAGAAATGAAATAAAATGAGGAAGACAAGGGGTTAAATGGGGGCAAAAATTACCCCTAACAACTCAACACACATGGCCATAAATGCTGTATGCAAAAATTGAGACCATGCAAGGGCAAAATTTTTTGCTGCCTCTACATGTAAGGTTGGAAAAGGGGATGCAGGGGCGACAAATTTTTTTGCTCCTACATAGAATGCAACAAAAGATGCAAGAGTGGCAAATTTTGCTGCTCCTACATGACGGATGCAAGGGTGGTGAAAAATGTCACCTTTGCACAGGAAACTCAAAACATGCAGTGGTGGCAAAAATTGCCACCATTGCATACAAACACAAGAAAACACTTAACTTGAAAAGAGGGAAAATCATCATCTAGCCACATCAAGATCGTAATAAAGAAAGAAAAAGACACAAAAAACCAAAAAAAAAAAGAAGAAGCAAAAACTATACAAATGTACAAGTGAACTCATCTAATACTTCAAGGATTAAAGTGTTTTAGATGTTGCCCACTGTAAGGTAGTGAGAATGGCACTCCATCTTGATATTCCAGCAAAAATCTATTTTCACCACAAACCTGACGAATGGTAAACAGACCTCTCTACAAAGAATCAAATTTTTTTGTGCATTCCTTTTGGTTCCCTCCTCTTTTTCCACAACAAGACTTGATCTACAATCTGAAAATAATGCATCCTTGCCCTTTTTTCAAAAAAATTCTTCACCTAATTTTGGTGTGCAGTAATCTGGTCCACCACCATGGTTCATTTCTCATCTAATTTAGTTAGGCACATGATCCTTTTATCAATAGAATTTTTGAAGGTTGAATCTTTGATTGCCTTTGCCAACCTGAGTGCTGGTAGTTCCAAGGTGATTGGTATATTTGCATGCCTATTTCCCTCTTGGGGGTAATCCTATCTGCCCATAAAGTGTCAAATAATGGTTTATGCCAAGTCCTTTGATTATCATCTACCAATTTCTTGATAATAGTAACCAGATTTTTGTTGCTCGATTCTGCTTGGCCATTTCCTTGTAGAAAATAATCAGAAATGTGGGAGAGGATAATTCCATAATAAAAGCAAAACTAGGTAATCTCATGAGAAGAGAAACAGGCTGCATTGTCTGTTACAATCTTAGTTGAAACCTTAAACTGAAAAATAATATTTTCTTTAAGAAAATTACATACCACTTTTAAAGTAGCTTGCTTAGTTGGAATGGCTTCCAACCATTTGGTAAAATAGTCAGTCATAGTAAGAACATAGTCATGTTCAACACTTAAAGATGAGTTGACTACACCAATGAAGTCAATACCCCATTGTTGAAAAGGTTCTTCAATTACCACTGCTTGAGGTGGAATGTGGCCAATTTAGGTTTCTTGATGAACTGCTGACACAATTCACACCTACGCACCCATTTGTAAGCATCTTGAAATAGTGTAGGCCAATAGTACCTCACTCGTAGAATTTTATGAACCATAACTGATGTAGAAAAATGTCCTCCACAAGCCAAGTTGTGGAAGGAATCCAAAAGTTTACCTTGTTGCACCTCATCAACGCAGTGAAGAAATACCCCATCGAGGCTTCTCTTATACAAACCATTATCCCACAAGATAGTTAGCAAGTTTTAATTTAACATTCCTTTTCTATTTATAAGATAGATGGGTGGGACACTCACCATAGATAAGAAGTGAGTGATATTGGAATACCACTCATCAGTATTAGCGATGAAGAGAACCGTAGGCACATCTTCAACCTCTGTTTCTTCATTTTCTATTTCCTCAGGGATATTATCAGCAATCAACTGGAAGATCCCTTTTCCTTACACAAGTTTGATAGGTTTGATATCAAGATCAAACTCCTAAATTTTAGCAATCCAATTGCCTCTTTTAGTACCAAACTCCTGTTGAATTAGAATGGACTTCACTGTTATGTCAGGCACTAAAACCATAGTATGTGAATTCAAGATATAAAATCTAAAATGCTTTACCACCTTAACCATAACATAAGCATGATTTTCCATATTTGAATAATTCAATTCATGAGCTTTGAGGGGACAACAAATTAATGATATGGGAGATTCCACACCCTCTTTATTTTGCTAATCTAAAATAGCTGAAAGTGTATGCTCGAAAGCATAGCTATATATTATGAAGTCTTTGGTATAATCTGGACAAACCAAAATTGGTGCATGGGCAATCACTTTTTTGATGTCTTCAAATGCTGACTTGCCTTCTGCAGTCCATCAAAAAGTGTCTTTGCCTTTCATCATGTCCACAATGTGGTGAGTCTTCTCTGCAAATGTCAGAATGAATCTTCGTAGAAAATTCACCTTCTCGAAGAAAGAATGAACTGCAGTCTTACTAAAATGAAGAGCAAGACTTTGGATAGATTTGACTCTTTCTAAGTCAATTTTTATACCTTCTCAAGATACAATGTGACTGAGAAGCTTACCCTCTGTAACTCCAAAAACTAGCTTCTTGGGATTAAGAGAAATACCATTTTGTCGACAATGTTCCAACACTTGTTGTAGATGATGCAGATGATTAGGATGATGTTTAGAAAAAAATGGTCAAGTCATCAAGATAAATCACAACAAACTTTCCCATTTCATCTCTGAAAGCAAGATCCATTGCTCTTTGGAAGGTAGCACCAGCATTGATCAAACCGAAAGACATTTTGTGATATGCAAAAGTGCCCCAAGGCATGGTGAAAGCAGTCTTATGTTGATCTACTTCATTGACTTCTATTTGATTGTACCCAAAAAAATCATCTAGCATTGATAATATTTCTGAACCAGTCACCATTTGCAAAACTTGGTCCATGATGGGCAGAGGGTGGTTATCTTTTAAAGAAGATTGATTTAGGTTTCTGAAATCGACATAGATACAAATTTCCCCTTTCTTTTCTCTTATAGGAACTATGTTAGCAATCCAAGTGGAATGATGGATTGGAAAACTAATTTTTGCATTCAATATTTTTTGGATCTCGAAAAAAATAGTACTTGATATTTTGGGATTGTATTGCCTTTGTTTTTGCGTGTAAGGCAATGACCCAACCTTAAGAGGAATTTCATGCCAAATCTCTTCAGGCTTGAGAGATTTCAAATCATCATAAGAATATGCCAGAACATCAATGTATTGGTGAAGAAGAGCAATTAATTTGAGCTTTTCATCAAAAGTGCAATAATTCTAAATGTTAACCATCTTGGGATTTTCTTTTGTTCTTAAATTCACCTAATCAAATTTCTTGGAGGAACTTGAATCCACTTGTCACTACTTGACATATTTGTCCTGCTTATCAAATAATTTCTTGAGAGAAACCAAACCTTTTGGAATTTTATTTCCCTTGAGTTGAAGGAACTCTTCATTGATTTTGAAATTTACTTTGAGGACTGATTCCCATGGTGGATATTTGCTTCCTTCAAAATAAAGATCTTCAAAACTATCCATCTTTTCCAAAAAAACAATGATTTGATTGTCATTGTTGAACACTTGCCAATGGTTGCAATTATCAGGTACACTTGGTCTAAAGACCAGCTCAATAGTATACTTGTCTCCTTTGAAGTCTTTATGGGGAACCATGAGAGTCATAGAAATAGCCAATGAATCTGCCCAGTCATTGCATTCTCTCGGCACAACAGAAATATTGAAAGCATCAAAACTTTCAATAAAATCCCATACAAGATTGCGATGTCACAATCTTTCATTTTTTGTTTGGTATAGAATCCTTACCTGACAAACTACCAGTTCAGCATCTTCAAGGGCATGAAGAACCTTTAGCATGAGCAACTTTTAATCCAGGCAGCAAAGACTCATACTCACTAGTGTTATTGGTGTTATTGAACTGCAACTTATATGAATACAAAAAAAATTCTCCTTGAAGGGAGATCAAAATAATTTTGCTCCAAAACTGGTAGAAGAGAAATTGCCATCAAATTCTAAAATCCAGACATCATCAAAATTTGATCCTTTCAAAAACTTCTCTTCATTATTCAGGGAAGATTCTTGGTTGTCTGAACTTTACTTTGACAATTTTTCTGACTTTGCATCTGAATTTCCTAAATTATCACTAAAAGGATTTTCATCTGATGGGATGAAAACATCTTCAATAGTCAAGAAATAATTACCCATTCTCGATGATTCAAATAGAATTTGGGCTTCGAGATCTGATGTTTGGGTGACTATATATTTCAACTCTTTTTCAGGAATCAATTTCTTCATAAAACCTTTAACATGTATCCTTGCTTCAGACAGATCCATATTCAATTCACCACCTACAACCTTGCAAAAATTATGCCTAAGCAGAATGCCATAAGAGGCTAGAACATTGGCCACTAAGACTATCATTTTGATCCTCTTCTTTGGAAAAGCTACAAACACAAATTGAGCATCTTTGATTTGACCTAGAAGTGGTACTTGCTTATTCTCCATGGAGAAGCATATACCAAAATTCTTGGTTAAGGTAAGACCAAGAGAATCTGCTACCTTGGCAGGCATAATGTTATCAGAAGCTCTAGAGTCTATTATGCAATTACTCAACTTATAACCATTTATCAGAAGGTAAACATAGAAAGGCTCTATTTTCCCAGGGGCGACAAGAGGAGTAGTGACAAAATTATTCTGGGTGGACTTGTTCTTGGAGGAATCATAAGTCACCTTTGGAAATCTTGTCTTATAGGGACAGTTTTACTTTTTCCATATTTAGCCAGCCTATCAAACTGTTTAGGATTGGCTCACAAGTACTCAATCTCAGTCATTTGAATCTTGGTCTTTTTGGCATGATCAATTATATCAAATAATTGAAATGAACTAGAGATAGAGGGGGGAAGCCCATCATCTTGATCTTTATTGGGTGTGACACTAGTCTAAGAGATAGAAGTAGAAGGTATGGGATGGTTTAAGGTACTCACTTTTTTATTAGTCACAGGGTCCTTTAATTGGAAAGGTAGCGAAGTCCCTCGTTTAGCGATCAAAACTATTGGCTGAGGTTCTTCTCTTATTTTTTCTTTATCATCTTTTTGAGTTGATTGGTTCTGGGACTTGGTAAAAATAGCGTACAATCCATCAAACACTTCTCCCTTGCTTCCAGCTTCATCCTGATAATCTAAAAAACCAATGTTGGAGTCGCTAGCTAATTATTCTTCTTGTTGTGCAAAGATATTAACATCTTCATCTTGGTCTAACTCAAGTTGGAGTGAGGAATCATGTTTAACTTCAAGGTAACCAACTTCTAAGTTGGTTGGTGTTGCTTTAATGGCAAGTTTCCCCTGTGGGGGAGGTAGGTGATTTGATTGTCCTTGATTTCTAAAAGCATTGCCTTGATATGACTAGTTTTGAAATGTCCTCCTTGGCATATCCTGATAAGGAGGAGAAAACATACCTTGGGCCATTTATCTTTTTAAGGCTAATAGTTCATTTGTCAACTTTTGCACCATAGGATATGTGGTGCTTGTGGAAGAACTTTCAGTGGATGAAGAAAATTTATTTTTATTAGAATCTTTCCTAATCTTACTTGCTAGGATAAGATCATCCTCAATCTTAGTAGGTAAATTTTGAGCTATAGTGAGATCCATAAGACCAGCTTGTCTCAATAGAAAACTTACTTTAGGAAGTTGTGAGTTAATGAAAAAGCACTTGAAGTTCTCTGGTCTAGGCTAAGTGATCGTAGAAATTTGGTACTACAGCGTATTGAACTTTTTTATGAAATCTCTCATAGGCTCATGAGGCTCCTTCTTCATTTGTGTAAGTTGAGCCAACAAGGCATGTGTGTCTTCAGTGGGGTTGAACCTGGCCTCAAACTTGGCCTTGAGCATATTTCAGTCAGTTATAGTTTGAGCTTTAAGGTAATATAACCAATCGGCAGTAGTACCTTGCAAAGTTTCTACAAACAATCTCACCACTATATCTTCGTATTCCATGCCTATCACACCACATGCTATGGAGAAGGTAGCAATATGCTCATTAGGATGAACCTTCCCGTCACCATAGAATTTGGAGAAATTCTTTCTCAAACTATGAGGTAGTTCATGTAAAGGTAGGTCTAGATTGAGAGGACCAAAGGAGTTACCCCAAGGACCTTGGGCTACCATGATATGTCAATTAAATGGAGGGATAGAAAATCTTGGTAGGGTAAGTATAGACAAAACCCTACTAGTATTGAGACTAGAAGCTTCACCTGGTATGGGAGATCTGACCCTGGTAGGAGGAAAATCTTGGTTCACTAAAGGTGAGATGGTGGAGGAGAGATCTCAAAATTATTTCATCGCACCAACTCAAATATGGGATCAATAATACCTTAAGCTCCCTAGATTCACATGTATGGTGGATCTATCAGAGTGAAAAACTAAACAAGTACTGGGAATGCTTTAATTTGAAGCTTGGGGCTTCAAAGTGCACGTTTGTGTCAAGGTAGAGTGTGGATCTGCCAGAGTATGAATAAGATTATCTAATGGAAATGGATATAAAATGGAAATGGATAAGGATAGGAGCTACTTCAATCTGAAGCTTGAGGTTTCAGACTGCACGTAACATCCCCAGTAGAGTCACCAAAAGTTGTTGGGTGAATATTTTGTCATCAACTAACTGATAGCAAAATGGGTATATCAACCATAGTACAAGGAGATTTATATGGCAAAAAGTGTGGGTTTACCACATCATAGAGAGATAAATCTCTCCTCTCATCAAGGGGAGGTTCCCTATACAAAAATACTTATATATTAATATGAACTGAAAATAGAATCAGGGGTGAGATCACACCATCCATCTCTCTTTTTTCAAAGATGATGTTTACAAGGCCAAAGATAAATCCTAGTTGATGACTGAAAGCATTTCTCTTCTTTTAGAAATGATGTTCAGTAAATGGCAGAAAATCTTCTCATATAGTAACTAGATCCACGAGAAACCTACGAAAACACAAAGTCTTTCATTGCTCCTCTTACTGATTTAGAATGCACGTAACAATAGAGTGAAGTGCAGCTCAAAGTCTTCACCTAAAACTACAACAGAATGTAAGATCACAAAGGATAAAAGTAGTTTAAAGCCTTTCTAATATCCTTTCCGCTAAAACATGGAAAACACAAATTAAAAGTAATTATAGCAGCTCAAAATCTTCATAATTAACTTTAGAACGTCTTCAGATAATTTTCACACACACTTTGCTTATTTAATCAAATAGATGAGAGATTATTAGGAAAAAAAACATAATAATGATCTCCTAAATAATGCATATTATTTCAACACAAAGTCTGAAAGTAACCTGCTTCTCATTCATTCAAGAAAATATGATTTACAATCTAAGATCAAAGTCTTAGGATGCATCTCAATTTTGGTAGAGTTTTTTCTCTCAATTATCAAAAAGATATATATGTCCTCCTCTTTTACAAAAGAGGCTCCCTCTATATATAGGGAAAAATCCTTCAAAATTGAGAAAATATTTAAATATTAAAACCTAGTCAAAGATGAGTCTCCATTGACTTTAGGACTATTTTGGATTTTTACATGTAATTACACAAAACAAAATTACATATGCAAATGTTCCAAGTCAATTATAAAGTGCATGAGAAGGATGGAGAAGAAAGCATGGAAGAACAATTCAACTTTTATCGCCAGCCTTCTTTAGATGAGCATCGTACATGGTGATAGCTACCTGAATCCTGATACTATCTGGTGCAATAGTATTTTTGAAGATCACCTTAGCTCTATCCATAACATCTCTCACTATAGTGATTGACTTGGCATGACTGGGTAACTTGGTTCTTAGATTGTCTAGAGTTAACTGATTGTCTAAGATATTGTCCACAAAAGCCATTGAGAATGCTTTCTCTTCAAATTCCTTTTGGATCATACCTTCAAACTCTTAAATCATTTCCTCTACTAAAATGAATTGGTTGTCTTGAGAGGTAAGTCTGTAAGGCAACTCTTCCAATTTGTGTAGTAGACTGATATCGCTTTTTTCACTGGTGTCCTTAGAAGATACGAGGTTGCTGATCGATTCCTTAAGTACCTAGATCTTATATATCAATGATTCTTTAGTTTTAATATAAGAATATCTATCGGCAATGACACCAATTAATACTAGGGTACGTATTTTTAGCTCTTTCATCTCTATCCATTTGCTAAGATATCTATCTGTGCTTTCGACCTCTTGAGAAATGGTATTGATAAGGTCATCTAATTATGTTCTTACTTTCTTCATTTTACCCATCTTCTCAGACAACTCTATGAATAAGAAAATTCCTTTTGCATGCATCTTATCCAGGTAGTCTTCAAGTACTTTCCCCTTTAGATAAGTCCTTTCTACTTTCTGAATCATGGGATTATCTATGGAGATGGCCTCTAGAGCTACCACTTCTGGAGAAAATGTGAATCTCCATATCACTGCAGTCAATTACTCCACCATCACCTTATAATGATCCTTCATTTCTCTTTCCTTGTCAAATTTCTAAATCATAATATCCATCATGGATTGTAAATCACTCTTAGTGCATTCATGAGTTATCTTCCCTAACTCAACTTGAGAGATAGAGTAGCTACTCATATCAAAATTTTCAAGAGTCACATCCTGTGGGGGTTTGGCTATCTCCAGAAATTTGTGTCCTTTATCTCCAATCATCTTTGAAAGGATATTTAGCTTCTTGGGGGTCTTAACTTTCACTGGCACTATTTTATTGAAGTCAAAGTCATCTGGAGAGATGGCTTACTTTTTCCTTTTGGGTGTGAAAGTTGATAACCACAGTGGGAGAGCAGAAGCACTTATATTAGCAATTGTCCCTATAGTTGGCATCACTGGGGTAGCACCTGCACTACTAGTGGAAACAACGGGCATAGTGGGCGTAGTATCAGTTAAAATCACACATGTTGCTGAATGATCAAAGGTGGAACTATCTATAATATTAAAAGATGGAGATGAAAAGCTGGGGATGGATCTTAATGAGCGAAGAACATCTCCAAAAGCACTTTGAGGGTCGCCAAAAATAACTTTAGAAGGAGAGGTGGCTCTAGAAAAGAGAATACTGATTGGAGAAATAGGCAAAGGAGGTGCACCAAGTGAGTGTGGTGGAGAAGAAGAAATTCTTGCATTTGGCTACGCACCCTCTTGCAGAGATAAATTTTATATTCCCTATTGACCTATAGGCCTATTATTTATTTCCATCTACCCTGCCACTGGTTCCTTGGCACTTTACTTCTCTACCTCCATATCTGTTGTCTCTAGCTCTTTCTCCACAACTTTTGATTTCTTTGATACAAAAATGATCCTAGGCTTATGGGGCCTAGAAGGAGAAAGAACATCACTTTTATTCTTCATCCAATTTTCTACCCTTCTCCTTGTCTCTTCTTGAAATTTAGCCTCTGATCCTATGATGAACTCTTTCAAGGTGATCCCCTTATTTGCTAACCAATCATTGGTGTTTGCCAATATTGGTTTAAATCTCATCCTCAAGGAGGTCAACTCTTTTTGAGACCATTAGATCAAAGGAAGAGGAGTGTTGGCAATTTGTTCAGCATGATACCTATTATTGATCAGGTGCCTGTCATTTACTAGATTTGTAGGGATATTTGCAAGCCCCAGATATTCTATTTGATCAAGAGATAGTCTACTGTAGTCCATCTTCTTGATATCTTCTATTGTCCTTAAATCTATCTAGACATCTTTGATCATGGGTTCATGGAACTGGGTCTTCCTCCTTATCATGTCTTTCACACCTCTATAGTCAAAATTGGGCCTCCTTTTGAAATGCTTCATGGTCACAAGTTGCATTTCAGTCTCCATTGCCCTAGCTTTTGTAGTGTTCAACACTGAGTACCTACCAATTTTAATAGGAAACCTAAAATTGAGTTTCTTGAGTTCTATCTGCTTATTGTGTATGACAATAATTTTCCTACACAGCTCCATTAGGACCAATTTATTTGAAGGAAATCTTAGGAGCATATAGGGATAGCCTTGGAAAAATCCAACCTGTAGCTAACAAAAAGTAGGGAACTACAAGAACATACAGTTAAATTCATTCACAATGGTCCAAGCTTCATCTAATACTCTTTTTTGTTCTAATTGAGGGTCAAAAAGACACAAAAATACCATGAAGAAAGCATCATTTACCCTCCTAAAGTGATGAATTGATCCCTTAAATGTTAGCTGAGGGTAATATTGATATACTAGGGTGGTTTTCCTATCTCCCTCTGATGTTAAGCCTAGAAAGGTTCTCATTGAAGCTGTAATGTATACTAAGTATGAAGTCATGTAGAACTTTGAGGTAGTAGACACTTTTGTCAATTGCTCATGCAGAGCATTGCTGATTTGTTCCCTCCAAAAGATGACTTGTTTGCCCTAAAGGATTATCTTAATGAAGGGATACATCCACTCATGAAACTAAGAGGAAGAAGATAAACCTCTTACTCTACTGAGAAGAGTAATCAAGTCGCCAACCTCTTCAATAAAATTGCTCCTTGGGAAGTTTCGTGGCCATCTGGACAAGTTTGCTCTGGGAGTTTTGAGCCATCTATTGTTGATCACCTTCTTTGCCTTCTTAGGATCTTTATCATATTCCTTTTGTGATTCAATGAAGTGTATCTTCAACACTTTAGTAGAAGGAGGTCACATGAACACTTTATCGATGAACTCGGGGTCTAGCCAAATTACTATGTTGCCACTAGCATCTATCACAACCCTGGTATCTTTGTTGTAGAATTGGGCACACTGGAGAATGAACTCTATGTGATGAGTTGCCACAGGAAAAGAGGAGGACATATATATCTTTTTGATAATTGAGAGAAAAAACTATGCCAAAATTGAGATGGATCTTGAGACTTTGATCTCAGATTGTAAATCATATTTTCTCAAATGAATGAGAAGCAGGTTACTTTCAGACTTTGTGTTGTAATAATTTGCATTATTTAGGAGATTGTTCTTATGTTCTTTTCCCTAATAATCTCTCATCTATTTGATTAAATAATTAAAGTGTGTGTGGAAATTATCTAAAGACATTTTGAAGTTAATTATGAAGACTTTGAGCTGCTATTATTACCTTTAGTTTATGTTTTCCATGTTTTAGTGGAAAGGATATTAGAAAGGCTTTGAACTACTTTTATCCTTTGTGATCTTACACTCTGTTGTAGTTTTAGGTGAATACTTTGAGATGCACTTCACTCTATTGTTACGTGTGTTCTAAATTAGTAAGAGGAGCAACAAAAGACTTTGTGTTTTCATGGGTTTCTCGTGGATCTAGTTACTATACAAGAAGATTTTCTGCCATTTACTGAACATCATTTTTGAAATAAGAGAAATGCTTTCAATCATTAACCATGATTTATCTTTGGCCTTGTAAACATCATCTCTAAAAAAAGAGAGATGGATGGTGTAATCTCACCCTTGAGACTATTTTCAGTTCATATTAATATATAAGTATTTTAGTATAGGGAACCTCCCCTTGATGAGAGGAGAGATTTATCTCATTATGATGTGGTAAACCCACACTTTTTGTGTATAAATCTCCTTGTACTATGGTTTATATACCCATTTTACCATCAATTAGCTGATGACAAAATATTCACCCAATACACCCAACCTATTGTCCACCTTCATCATCACCTTTACCTACCTTG
The DNA here is from genome assembly GCA_037957365.1 of Torreya grandis. NCBI lineage: Eukaryota > Viridiplantae > Streptophyta > Pinopsida > Cupressales > Taxaceae > Torreya > Torreya grandis. The sequence goes on along the minus strand of JARHVA010002575.1, from coordinate 1,601,656 downwards.
TCAAACCCATAATTATTATTTACCTCATTACTTCCCAATTTGAGGGGGGAATTATCCTCCCATACTTGGGGTAATCATCAAACCTTTGACCTAGTAATTTTTTTTTTTTTGTAACTTGTTGATTCAATCCATATAATAAAAAGGGGTAAAATATAGACACCAAAAATCCAACACCATAATTTTGAATGTCATAATTCCCCTAAACTGTTTTCGGACCCCCTTAGGACCATTCAGACCTCCAAACCCTAACTGATCCTAACCTACCTAACCCAAGTCAATTTGACTTAACTAGCTTAATCCAACCTTTACCCACTTTTTACCCTTGACCATCGACAATCAGGTTGACCATTGACCATCACCCTAACCATCGATGGTTAGGGTCCACCTCCTTAAAAACTAACATGAAAAATCACCCACCTTAATTTTATAGAAATAACTCATCTAAATCCTATTATGGATCATTATATAGACAAGTTAAATTTAGGAGGCCAAGTTCACAGATTGTTACAACTCTCTTGCCTTGCCTATAAGAAGAGAGAAGTAAAGAGGTGAAATTCATCTACAAAATTTGTAATTGTTATCAAGAGCTTGTGCATCCAAAATTCTATTTTTTGTAGGTTAATAATTATCAATAATCTATAAATCCAACAATCTAATAATCATATCAGACAACCAACTTGTCACTACCTCTTTGTCAAGTTCTCACGTACCATTACTTTATCAAAATAAAGCTAGATTCCACCAACAGGTCAACTACCCCAACCAGCCACCCAATCGACTCCTAGCAAGACAATTACTTGTTTCTTAGTATTAATTTACTTTATTTACCTTTTATAATCAACCCAGTTCTTACCCATCTCTCATAATCCATCTTTTGGATCTTGTTAATCAACCTTTTTACCAACCTAAAACTATACATAGTAACAATGGATGGTTGTCTCAAATACTAATGGTCTGTCCAACCACCGATGGTCACCTTAACCACTAAAAGTCACCTTAACCATTGATGGTCAACTTAACCATTGATGGTCACCTTAACCATCGATGGTCAACCCAAATGTTGATGGTCATTATGGCAATAAAAACCAAAAAGATAATTTCACCCACCTACACCCAATCAAACCCAATTTTTTATGTTTTTACCTATTCATAGACCCTATCTAATTTTTTGAAGCAGTCCCTAACCCTCTAGCACTATTATTTATTAGTTTATCACTAATTTAATCATTTTTAATCTATTTTCTAAACAATAATTATTGTATTCAATTTCAATATCTTTGATTTATTGATGCAAGTACTTTCCTTCATGCTTTATAAACTTAATTGTTTAAAACATGTGGATTGATCGCCCCTAAGGAAGCTCTCACTTTCAGGATCTAGCTAGTGTTGGGTAATCCATTCAACCATCTATCTAATAAACAAGTTTGCTTTAGTCCTTTCTTATTTACAGGTCATCCTCCCAAGCCAAATAGGAGATCTTCATAATCTTTTGATTCAATGCATGCATAATCAAATAGGTTTTTCAACCATACCATACTTAGTTTCTTATTCTCTTTTTCCCAATAATAAGAAACAAATTCATTGAAACAATGTGTTTTTTGTATAATGTGATACATGCCAATGCCACAAATTGGAAACAATCACATCACTTGGTTTATTCTATCTACAACCCATTCCATAACATCTTTGGACTGACACTTCAATGAATTTTATAGAGGGCCTTACCAAATCAAGAGAAAAATATGTCATTCTCATGGTGGAGGATCATCTTTATAAATAAGTTCATTTATATTCTCTAGTCCATCCCTACACTAATTCCACCATAGCCTAAACATTTCTTGATCAAATATTTAGGTTATATGGCCTTCCCACCTTCATTTTATTAGATGTGACTTAGCTTTCATGAGTCATTTATAGCAATAACTCCTTAAACACCATGACACACATCTAAAAATGAGTTTTAGATACCATCCATAGATTGATGGCCAAACATAAATTGTTAATAAGTTTCTCAAAATATATCTCCATTATTTTTCCATGGAACAACAACATCAATGGGTAAAATGGTTTCGACTTGTCAAATGGTGGTGCAACACATCTTAGAACACAACCACCAAACTCACCCCATATGAATTTATCTATGGTTAAAATCCACCATCTCTTCTCTAATATATATCAGTTATCTCTCAAGTGTATGTTTTGGATACTAATATAATCACATGCAACAATATCATTCACCTCCTCAAGGATATTCTCCACCTAGCATAAAATTGTATGAAGTAGCAAGCAGACCAACACCACTCAAAATGATCCTTTCAACCTAGAGATATGATTTTACTTCACCTAAAACCTTATAAAAAGTCCTCTTTAAAGCTGAAAGTCCACCAAATACTATCTCCTAAATTATATGGGCCATATAAAATTCTCTAGCAGATTGGCCTTGTTAGCTAAAAGTTGGAACTTCTACCTTCATCATGTGTACACCCCACTTTTCATATCTCTTTCTTAAATAATGCGATTGGACATAATGTCACCACCTCGATATTGCTACCAGAACTTGATGTAAAAGGGTCTCTCTTTTTATAACCTACAACTCTATTAGATAATCACTCTTGTGAGTTATGCAATAGGGTCATCACCAAAGCTATCATACAATGGTAATGGATGCAACTAGAAGATTTTACCTGGTGCCTTTTCTTCAAATCCAACATCAATTTCTTCACCTTAATATTTTAAGGAAACTATTTTAATGGGGAGGGAATGTTAGGATCCTTCATCTTAATAATCATTTGTACTTTATTTCCTTAATAAATGGCTATAAATGCATATGCTTTGTAAGATGTCCCTTAATCTTATTGTAATAATCCCACATTCAAGGGGAGTAGTAGTTAGATAGTGTTGAACTAATATAAATAGGACCCTATAATAGTGATAAATCATCCACAAATTGTATTTAATTGAGCTTGATCAAATGAGGTTGCCCCTTTAAAGAGGCTAGTGATAATTATAATGCAATTATATATTTTTTTAATATAATCAATCAATTTTTATTTATTTTTTGATTAAATTTCACATATTTAAAATCTAGCTCTAAATTTTTTAGGAAGGATAATATCAATTATCCATGATAGATGTATATTCTAATTATTGTGCCCCATTTGGGCATTAATGTTTTTGGACAATGCAAGACCCTGTGAATGAAAATAAGTGGGTGTGCAAAAATGAATATAAAAGAATATAGAATACTCAATGGAATTAGCTATGTAACCTTCCATTCTTTGGTTTTATGAATAAATGTATAAATACGGTCCTATATAGAATAATAGATGACAATAATTTTCTTATCCAAGTTTTTTCTCATTTTTATCACCTTTGAAACCTTGATTAGGGTAAGTAAATTACTAAATGGAGGGGAGAATATTGCATGTTATCATGCAAATAACTTACCATAATTCATATAATAATTTAATAATACATATGAATGGAAGATAAGGCTGAGAGAAGTTATCTGAGTTTATATTAACAATATTTTGGTAAGGTCATTAAACATATAATAATAAACTATTAGCACACAACCAAGGATTAGAAGGATATATTAGTAGGAGTGATTTCCTTAGCACATAAAATGGTGATATCAACACCTAAATTTAAATTGGAAGTAATACTTTATCATAAAACATGGATTAGGGAAAACACTTACTTTGTGGAGAGGTAATATACCTATGTGAACCCAATTTTATTACCACTTGGCAAAGATTTGATGTTGAAGAACTAGCATGAAAATAAGGCAATTTTATTTGGGTAAAGGTAGTACCATTTTCTTAAAAGGATTTTAAAGTAGAAAGGGATAATAAATAAAAGTGGGATGTAGATAAAATAAATAAATATCATATGCATAATAGAAAGTGCAAGGAAGAAAATAATTCCAAGTGGCACAAAGATGGGTGCGATAAAGCAAATTTAAGGAAAGAGAGAGAGGGGGGAAAGTTAGGAAGGTCCAAGTGAAACAAATGACGATCAATCCTTTAATTATTAATGTCTCAGGTATAACTTGACAAATTATTTTGAATTATTAGGTGAGTTGCCCATGTATAAAGTAGAATTTATTTGAATGACTATGCCATTGATTATGGGGGGTTGAAAACTAAATGAAAAAGAGGAATTATATTACATTTGGATAGAGGGTAAGTGTATGAAGATGATGGGCCAAAAAGTGGGCATTTTTATGAATTCATTATAAATGTGTATGCATTATTTTAGTTAGGCTTGGTAAACACTAAGCCTAAACCACATATGTGTTTTTATAAACATAGTTAAAGAATCAAGGAAACTATCATTTAACTCACTCAATGTTTCATCAATTTCCCATTACACACCATTATTCCACTCTCAAATTCTATCCAATTAGATTGACAAATTCTCTATAAATCTCTTAAAAGCATTGTTTAGTGAGATAATAGACAATGTCATGCTAGAAGAGAGGTAATTAAAATAATTCCCTGCCAAATAACACCAAATTTAGTAATTGTTTTTTTATTTGCATTGTTTTTCATTAAAAAAATATTATTTAGTTTTTACAACCTATTAAACCCATTCAAGTGCAATAAAAAATGTATGAATTGAAGAATAATAAAATAATCCGCAAAACCCTCATAGCCCTCCCAACCCTCTTAGCCATACTACATGTCCACAAGACTCCCAAGGTAGTTAGGAGTATTTGGTTACACATATAGTATAAAATAAAATATAGATTGAAGATATAATTAAGATAATGAGGGACCCATCATTTGACCAACACCCACCATACTTATTTGGTAAATACATTAGAGTTATTACTAGGCGAAGTTGACTCGATAACAAGTTAAATTAATAGATGGCTATCTTATAGAAAGATATGTAGGTCATACTATGGTAACAAGTTATTAGCAACTAGTGTGAGAGACAAAAAAAATAACAAAATACTAAATTTATACAATATTCATTGATCCAACAACCAATGCACCTTTTTTAACCTAAATTTAGAAGTGGGGAATAGGGTTAAGAATATAGAAATAGTTAAATCACAAGGGTAATAAATTAATCTATAGTATGCCATTATTTTCAAACTTAGATGAATGAATATCATTAATTATAATACTAAGATATGTTAAATATATAAAGTACCAAATTTGAAGGATGTTTAATTGATTACAATACCAAAGAGAAATGATACTTAGTTGGGTTTACTATGCACAAATAGATCTAAAATATAAATAAATGCAAATTATATAGGATCAATATTATTGATCAGTTATTATATTTTATAATTGTACTTTTGTAGCCACAAACACTACCATTAGATTTGGACACTATCATCGAGACTAGTGTTTGACTGTAACATAAGTGTCTAGTATAGAATAATGATTGGATATCATTGTGACCAACTTCATTGTTATAGTTTTTATATCACATTGATTTTAATATCTTTAGATCTATAATACATTTTATAACTCTTTACTAATTGATCAAACCCTAGCTCTTCACCCTTGGAAAGAGTATTGCTAAAAATTGGTTAGTGGGCTCATGGTGGTGAGATGATATTAATGACCCTTATATCAATAAGTTTTGCCTACATAGACAATAAATACAAGGAGGGAATGAGAATTATATAGTTATCCCTATGTTTGGGATTGTGTATACACAAGGGTGAAATATACTAAATGAATATGCATGAGGTGATCTATCTTATAATTTGATAAATATCACTCATGAGATGATATTCAAATACTTCAAACCTTTTTTTATGATAGATATTATAATTGATCAATATGTAGGGGATAAATACATACATCTAACTCCCCCTTTAGATTATTGGCTATGTAGGCAATGCCCACTGACAGAGGGGTCTTTAGGGTAGTTCAACACCATGTGCCCACTAACCCATTTTTCCCAAGGTCACTATGAAGATGGAAACTTAGGGTTTTACCATTTCATAAGGAGAAACTATCCATAAACTAGATTTGAATACATAAGATCAAATTGAAGAAAAACCCAGAAGCATCAAGGTGGTCACATCCTATTTTAGTATATATTTTGTATAAGACACTAACATAATGTTTAACCCTAAAATGATCTATATTGGTGTTATATATATATATATATATATATATATATATATATAAAGGGGTATATATAAATGAAATAGAAAAAGAGTGATAATCAAATCTATAGCAGGTCAATTAGATGTTAAACTCATATAAGTATATACTATGTTTATTATGTTGAGATAGTCAAAATATGGAAAGTACCAATATGCTAGATATAGAAATGACAAAGAAGTGAATTATTTATCTTGTTCTTGGGTTAATGTAGTTTTGGATGTAGAATAAGAATAAATTAGGGGGAAAGGAGACTTTGGAACAATCATCATGTTCTATTTCTAATGCGTTTAGCTCTTTGGATAGTAATGTCAGCATGGGATGGTTGCATCGACACTATTGTCTGGGTTTGATGCTAGTGTCCTATATAAAACATTTAATTGAAACAAGATGTGACCACTTGGATTCTTATAATATTTAGTTCACCTTCACTCTAATGTATTTATATTTGGGTCATGGATAGTCACTCCTTTTAAAATGATAAAACCCTATTTTTCCATCTTCATGGTGAACTTGGGGTAAAATGGGTTAGTGGGCACTCAGTGTAAAATTACCCCTAATACCCCTATATCATTGGGTGTTGTATACATAGCTACTACTTTGAAGAGGGCCTTAGATGCATGTATTTCTCCCCTATGTGTTGGCTTGTATGTGAATCCTACAACATGTGTAAATTAAGTGCAATAGTTGTAACCTAAAAAATTTAACTAATCCTTTAGTACTTAAAACTTTTATATGTGCATTACTTATGAATGGTATGTAAATAGGAATAAATAGAGAAGTTTTTGCTCAATTAAATGTTCTTTTGGTCTTTTACCATGTATTTGTAGGTGTAACTAGGCTGAGAAATGAATTAGGGTTGATCTTATATTTATATCAATCCCTTTGGAATAATAACTCATATTAAAACACTTAGGATAACCATTAGGATATGTTCTATTTGAAAATTGGATGACTTTAGGGCACTATACACTTGCATCAGGATAGGATAGTAATGTCGATGTTATTGTCTATCTCGAACATTAGTGTTGAGGTAATAGGAAAGTAGGTATAGGTTCTAAACTTATAGATATGGAAGATAATTGCATTTTAAGCATTGTAGGCAGGACAAAAGACCTAGATAATCAACTAGTTATACTAAGAGATATAGGCTAGCAGACACAAAGATAGAGCATATATGAGACTTGTAGAAGTGGGAAAGGTGAATAAATAAGAGTTATAACCAAGGTCTGAGTTTTTTAAGTGTACAATATTGAGGTGTTATATAATCATAAAATATCATCTACATTCCCCCCCTTTAATCTAAAATTGAAATTGCTAGTTTAAATGAAAAGAATGTGTACCTAAGTGTGTATGCACACCTTATATTTATGTGTGCCCAACTTGATTTATTTTTATGGTGACTAACCTACAAAGAGAATGTTAAATTATAAAATTAGTGCATGTAATATGGGTTGAAAGTAATTGAAATACATTTAAATTAAAAAATCAAGGTTTAAGAGTACACTTATGTGTCGATGTAACCACCTTGCCTATTGGTAATTTGTTTTGAAAAATAGGTATCATTGTAAGGATCTAAAACTGAGATTAGTATAAATATAGATAAATATTTAAAGTATACTTATCTAAGGAGATAGAGATACAGATAGAGATACAGATATTGGAAGACACATGCCCCCAACTTTGGATTAAAAGTCAGTTACCACCTAGTAGTTAAGATTAGCTCAACTATACAACCTAATGATACTTATAACTTGGTGAGGATAGATGATCAAGTCCAAGCTAAAAACATACAAAGATTGAGTGATTTGATTTTTTAACCATACCAAAGTGAGCCAACTATTGAACTAGATTGGCTTAATAAAAGTTTGTAAAATTATATGGGGTATTATCAAAAAAATTATATGATATGGTATCAATCCATAAAAGAGTTTTAAAATATGAAATTTATTTTTAGTTTTTAATATGAGGCACATGTTGCATATAATATTCATCTTAGATGTATCATGCAAAAAATGTGTATAAAAATAGTACCAATGTATAGAATTCTACAACAACTATAAATCTAAATCATATAACTATGCACTTTAGCCAATTTGGATAATTGTGTGTGGAAAATATTCTTACAAAGTATACCCCCACTATATATGGAGAAATATGAAAAATGATATAAGTACCAATGTGGACATGTTTCTAAAACATGCTCACACTATAAACTGGAGATGTTGAATACTAAATAGGTATGGAGAACATCCTTCCAAAGTATGACCCCACTAAATCTGAGAACTGATATAAGTACCATTTACTGACTGAATGTGGAGAACATGCTTCCAAAACATGCCTCCACTCTAAACCAAAGATGTTGAATATTGATCAGGTGTAGAGAACATGCTTCCAAATCATTCCCCCACTAAATCTAAGAACTGATATAAGTACCATATATTGAATGAATGTGAATAACATGCTTCCAAAGCATGCCCCCACTAAATCTAAGAACTGATATAAGTATCATATACTGAATGATTTTGGAGAATATGATCCAAAGCATGACCCCACTTAATCTATAAACTATGCCAAGTGTTGATAACGTGTCTCTATGACATGCCCCCACTAATATTCCCCCTTCCTTGAGGTGAGGAAAACATAGGAACTATTAATTACCTCACATTAAAAGAATAAGACAACTGTATAATCTATGAATGTAACCATGTAGCATATAGAAATAACATGTCTAGCTAGATGTATCATTTAAGCACATAGAACCAATGTGATCACATGTAGGCCTAAGATGCATGATAAATATCACGGAAATGTTTAGATAGTAACAATATAATGTCAATAATCAAATAAGCACACACACAAGAACACTCAAAATTAAATCAAAAGGTAGTGTTCTAAGGAGACTAAAAACAAGGGGCATATTCAAATTCCACACAATCTTAGGATCATGACTTAATAAAATATCCATAAAATCAAGAATGACATATTCAAATGTCCCTACAACAAATAATGACATATGAAAATGTCAATGAAAGCATACATAGTCACAAGAGCCACAAGTAAAGGAACATATCGAAATGCTCAAACAAGGAATATAGTAGTAAGGCAAGACACTCAAAGAAGTGTATACAGTAAATCATAAGCAACCATCCTAAACATGTCATAGTAGCTCATAGATCCAATGTGTTAGGAGAATTAATGTCAAGTATATACCATATCAAGTACCCTATGTAGGATGTAATCATGGATAATAGGCATGTTTTAGTAGATATGTAAGCTCAAACATGATAATGTAGAGTGATCATCAAATCATATAAGTTATGTGTATCAAGCTCAAAGAAGTGGATGTCCCCAATGTCCATATGACATTAGTATATGGAAGACCCAACATCTAAAATGGGAATGTATCATGTGTTTGTGTATGCTTGTATCATACTCAAGTGGAAGTGTGACACATATGTGTATGTAGGAGTAACTGAGTATGCCATCCATTAATATAGAACTAACACATAGATTCCAAAGATAAAATAGAACATGTAAGTGTTGAGAGTTTTTTTTTAGAGTTTTAAGTGTTTTTTAATTTTTTTGGAATTTTTTGACATAGGTTTAATCTAGTAAGTTCTCATCCTAAAATGTTTTTTTCTTTGGAGTTTTGAATGTTTATTTCTATCAATTTAGTTCCAAGATTGTAATTTTTATATAAAATGGTTTACATGAAGCTAATGGTGTAGGAAAATGATCATGTCAATCATGTTATATGAAAATATTTGTACCCATATTATGAAAATTTACACACATGTTTGTAGTATCTAGCTTATCATTCCACTCAACTAGCCAAGTTTGTTAGAACATTAATTTTAAATAGGGTTCATTTGTTAATATCCATGTAATTAAATCTTTGACATGTGGGCCATAGGCAATGGGTAAGTGAATGTATCATTCATATTCAAGATCCAAGGGATAATATATTAGTTCATTTATATTATGTCCCAATTATGCAAGAAAAGTATTCCCATAAGTTGTATTCCACTTGTTTAGATCAAACCCAATATGGTGTCAATATACTCCATCAATATTAGTAGTAATAGTTAAATCTTCATACTTTTGTCACTTTGATGTATACCTTTCTTCTAAAAGATTGGAAGTATGTTTCCTTTTGCCTATTATGGATACATTGTGTATGCATCCTTTTTTATTATATTACTGGATTATATTTTGTAATAATGTACATTGATTAGTAGTAATGCCAATGATCTAATGGTAATTTCAATATGGTACTCCCTTTGTGAAAAGTAGTCTATTATCTGATATGTGTCTGTTAGAAGGTAAATAAATCATTTTATGCTCAAGTAAAATGGATAAGATGGTATTTTTGGTATCATGTTCCGTTTCTGATCTATAGTTTTTTAGGTAAATCCTTTTTATAAGACTCCACATTATTCACATGATTTACTTTCATTTGGACCTTATAAATTTGACTCTATGATTTTAACCAAGAGGGATGTATGGAATAACCAATATTTACATGCTCATTTGTTAGTTTTGACTTGCTCTTATCTAGATTTAATGTTGTATTCTTTGCAAGTGGATTTAACTTATATATTCCAAGACCCATAGGTTCAAATAAGTTATGTAACAAGTGCTCTAGTAGGTCAAATTTTACTTTTTGCATTTTATATTATGCCATATCATAAGTTGATAGATCATTGTCAAATTAATATGAGATATGACCATCTTTTTCTTATTATTGACTAATAAAATAATTTCAAATTTTGGGTTCTCTTTTGTTTTTATTCACACTTTTGGTAATGGTTCTTTCTCTTTGTGTGCATTTATATGCACTTTAGGATGTTGTGCCTTATTTGTATTTTTAGACAAAGGAGTCATTATAGTTGAGTCACATAATTAATATATGTGAATATTCTCAAGAGGGATGTATTTTTAAGGTGATATTATTGTAAGAATTCCCTCATTTTCATAATGTATCATTTTGAAAATTTTGAAGGGTTCGTCATCGATGACAAGGGATAATACGGTCCTCACATGTATGAATTTTACACATTTATAAAGTGTATATGGGACAAATTCCATTAAATGTATCAAAGGTCTACCTAAAATTAAATTATGATATAAGGATTGAGACATGACCTGGAAAGTAGTTGAAATTATTTTTGGCCCTATGATCACATCCAATGTAATTTGTTCAACAGGAGGGCTATGTGAATTTTCAATCCCTTTTATGTGCGTAATTGTGTTTTGAATAAGTCTAATGTTTATACCCATAGTGTTTATTAATTACATGCTATAAATGTTTAGTCCTAATACATTATCAATGAGCACTCCTTTGATACCTTTACTTTGTATTGTTACTTATATGAACAAAGGAAAAATTTGGTGAATAATATCTTTGAATGGTAAATATGTTGAATCAAAGGGGATGAGTGTGTTATTGTTCTTAATATCATTCATAATATCCAAAAAATAAGAAGGCTCAATATCACTTTGAACTTATGTCTCACACAATAATTTGTATAAGATATCCTTATAAATAGTAGATTGCTTTAGGATCACAAAGATTGAAAGTTTTACATGTGTGTTTCTCAATTGGTCAATAATGTCATATCCCTTGTATTTGATTACCAACTTAGGATTATGAGTCACCTATTGTATATTAATAGGTGGTAGGATGGCTTGGGCAACCTTACCTCTTTGAGTAGTAATAGCATGGACCACAAAATCATATATAAGTTGTTGGTGAATAATGGGTGAGGGATGGTAGCCAACATTTGAATAATATATAAATAGGAAAAATAGTTGAGAGCATACACATTGGCATCTAGATATTGGATTTATAACATTGAAAAGAGATTAATTGTTATGTTTGCTTTAAAACCCTCTCATTATTAGCACAATTTTACTTATAAGATTTGACAAGGTAAGAAATGTAGAAAACCATAATAACTATGACATATTGTAATCCAAAATGGGTAATAAATGCATCCATGCTACACATATTTTATGACAATCAAGGATCAATAACAAAAAATTAGAAAACCCTAAGTGACCTAGGGTTTGATGTTCAAAGATCAAGTTCAGCAAATTTTAAACCCTAAAATGATGTACATTTGTGTTATCTATATTTTTAAATGAGTATATATAAATTAAATGGCACAAGGGTGATAATTAGATCTATATTAGGTTAATTAGATGCTAAACTCAGATTTAAGTATACACTGAATTTATTATGCTGAGATACTCTAAATATGGAAAGTATAATTATGTTAGATATATAAATGATAAATAAGTGAATTAGTTAGCTTGTTTTGAGGCTAATGCAGTTCTATATTTAAAACAAGAAGAAAGAAAATAAGGAGATTCTGAAACAATCGTTAGATTCTAGCTCTTATGCTTCTTGTTCTCTAGATAATAACATCAACATGGGATGGTTAAGTCGATGCTACTATATAGGTTTGATGTTAGCATCTTATATGAAATATCTAATAAAATAGGATTTAACCATTTGGATACTTCTAGGTTTTATTTCACCTTCACTCTGGTGTATCCAAATCTGGGTCATAGACAGTCCCTCCTTGTGAATGACAAAACCCTAGTTTTCCATATTCATGGTGATCTTGGGGGAAATGGGTTAGTGAGCACATAGTGTCGAGCTACCTAAAATAATCCTCTATCAATGGGTGATGCCTACATATCCAATACTCTAAAGAGGGCCTTAGACACATGTAGTTCTCACCTATATGTTGGATTATGTTTAATAATATAATATGTGCAAAGTAAATAAATAGTGACCTAGTTTGTAACTTGGAAAATTGGACTCTTTAGTTAATCCCTTAGTAATTCATACCTATAGATGTACATTCTATATGATTGGTATGGAAATAGGAATAAATAGGGAAGCTTGTAATAAATTTAATGATATTTTGGTATTTTACCAAGTATTTATAGGTGTAGCTAGGGTGAGGGATGAATAAGGGTTGATCTTGTATTTATATCAATCCCTTTGGAGTAATAACACACATTAAATCACTTAAGATGACCACTAAGATATGTTTCATTTGTAAATTGGATGACTTTAGGGCATTGGACATTTGCATTAGAATAGGACAACAATGTTGATGTTACTATATATCCCAGATGTTAATGTCTAGGGATAAAGAAAACAAGCATAGGTTTCAAACTTGTAAAGTTGGAAGATAAGTACATTTTAAGATTTTTTGGCAAGAAAGAAGAATTGGGTCATCAATATAAGACTAGTCATACTAAGAGATATAGGCCAAGTGGCATAAAGATAAATGAAATTCAAGACTTAAAGAAGCGAGAAAGGTGAAGAACTAGTAAAAACATCCAAGGCCTAAGTTTGCTAGGTGTAAAAGACTAAGGTGCTATATAATCATAAAATATCCTCTACAAGATGCATGTAGTGATCTATCTTAATATTTGGATGCTTCAAACCTTTTTTATGATAGCTCTTATGAATAATAAAGAAACATGGATGAATAAGATGTAATAACTCAATTGTGATATTGATTGAATGAGCCTTGTTAGGTGTTTTCTTGGCATTTTATAGATGAGTAACGAGAAGGATTAGACTCATATTTATACCACACATTTTGAAAAATATCTCTTGGTAGGGTTTAATATGATAAATAGGTCAACCCATAGGTTTTAAAACATTTGTAATTAGGATAATTTTTTGCAACTGGACACTAGATAAATATTTAGACACTACCATCAATGGTATTGTCCCTCTATGGTAGGTCATGTCCAAAGGGATATAAAATAGGTATGGATATGAAATTTATAGTGAAGGATATTTATCATATTTTATTCTTTCTGTGTAGTGCATGAGACCTAGGTCATCATAATGATATGGATTGAAATAAGAGATAAGCATTTTGGCACAATGAAATGGCATATGCAAGCCTTTTGACAAAATGAAGGTATATAACTAAAGGGTAGAGACCTAATTGATATTTTTCAAATGTACAAGAGTGATATGCTATAAATATTTAGTTTTAATATCTACATTCCCCCACTTTTAATCTAAGAATGCATAGGGATGAAATTACTAGTTTAAAATAAATAAATGTGTACTTAGGTGTGTATAATACACCTTGTCTTTGCTTGAGCCCAAATTTATTTATTTTTTGGTGTATGATCTATAACCAAGATCATGTTCAATTATAAATCAATGCATATAATCTAAAATTTGAAATAATTAAAATGATATGAAAATAAAGAGAGTAAGGAAGGAGTACACCTATGTGTCGATGAAACTATGTTTCCATTTATGCTTTTGAAGGAGGTTCAAACTTGAGTCTTTGATATTTTTAGAGGGATCTTAGAATGCATTATGTCCCAAATCTAGTGTAAGTATGAGTTGTTCCATGGTCATTAAGATCATTATATCTCAATCACACAACTCAAGTGTGAATATGTAATTTGGTGAAGGTGAGTGATTTAATCAACTCATCTTATAAATCTAGTGAGATTAGATCATTTGATCACCCCACCTATAAATCTAGAGATGTTGAATAATTTCATCACTTCAACCAGTATAAAAAATCTTGATATCAATACAGCCTTTTGTAATTAATCAACTCATGATATAAATCTAGTGATATTAGATCATTTAATCACCCCATCCTATAAATTTGAACTAATTGATACAATAGAAAAATTATCAATATCAATACATCCTTGTGTAATCAATACACTAGGTAAATATTAAAATTGGTAAATTTGAAATTTTATGTGCAACAACATGGCATATTCATATATAATATGTCTCGACTAGAGTATATGTGTCATAAATCATAAAAATTTTGTTTCAAATCTATGCAATATCAGTATAATGTCTAGGATTCTAACCTAATAGTATATATAAATCATGAAATTAAACTAGAGATTGTGCAAGTGTGGAATTCATGTATTTATAACATACCCACACATTAATATAGAGACTATGTAAATGTGGAGGTCATGATTCTATGACATGCCCCCACTGATATCCCCCTTGAGGTGATGGAGGTAGAATCTAGTAGGTAGCTTACCTCAAAGGGATGAGGTAACTATATACTCTATGTTTGAATAATGTAACATGTATGGATAACATGGATAAGTAGATATTTCAATGAATCTCTTGGTATGGGATCACATTAAGTCCTAATATGCATGATATGAATCATGTCAATGTTTAAAAAGTAACAATATAAGATCAAAAAATAATCAAACATACACACAAGATCACTCAATGTGTTAGGAATATAGAACGTAGAGAAATATTAATGAATTAAAGATGGAAATAAAATGCAAAAAACATAACACAATAGAGACACATATTTAATGTGGTTTACCTAATATGGGCTACGTCCACACAAAAATAACTAGTCCTTCTTCTTATTCAATCCAACAAATGAAGGAAAAGACCTACAATATATCTACTGCAATATCTTTTTCACTCACTCAAAATATGCCACCATGATTACAATTCCCTCATATCAAAGGAGGGTTACATATTAGGATAAAAATGCACAAACATAATTTATACTATTAGATTCATGACCTAATAGTGAACAATCTAGATTTACTATGAAATTACAATATTTTATAATGCATTTTTAACAAAATTTTGCTTCGAGGGCACTGCCCCTGAACCCCCACTAGGGGGGATCAGAAATAGGTCACCTCCCCTTGGACTCCCATGAAAACCCTAGTTGGGAGTGGGGGGTGTGTTGCCCCTGCACACCCCCTTTCAGGAACCAGGCATTAAAATAAGATTAGGCTCCACCATCCAAGAATCTCCCACTTGGAGATTGATTGTTGTAACTACCCTGCTACAACTCTTACTTGGAATTTTCTTTAAACTTTGACCTTGGCATGTTTCTCATCTTCCTTGTTATCCTTGAAGACCTATTAAAGTTGAACAATTATCTAGCTTCTCTTTAGTGATTTCCTTTGTTAGCATATCTATAGGATTTTGACTTGTATGGAGCTTTTCTAACTTTAGTTGACCATCCTCTAAAACTGAATGAATAAAGTGATACCTAAGTTGCATATGTTTAGTTCTTGAGTGGAATGCTAAGTTCTTTACTAAATGAATCATACTTTAGCTATCACTATACAAACTGCAATCTTCCTACTTCTGCCTCAACTCTTTCATGAACTGTTGCATCCATATAATCTCCTTACTTATGTAGCTGTAACATATTATGCCTTTACAGTTGATACAGAAACTATCTTTTGAAATTCTTTAATATAACTAATTTTTGTGTCACCAAAAGTGAATACATAACATGTGGTGCTCCTCCTACCATCTAAATATCTAGCTATGTTTGCATCAACATATCTTTGTAAGGTAAAATAAAAATTGAATGGTGCAAAGGCCTTTAAATTATAGGCCACATAAGAAAGGGAATTACTTATTTCTTACCTTTTTATGGAAGATTAACCTTGGCAGGTTTGATAATTAGTTGTCTTGGCATAAACATCTCTTGTTTAAGTGGATGTTCATATGGGATTATAGAAACTGTGGCTACCATGTTGGTATGAATGTATTTAATATACCATGCATTTTTGAAGGTATTGCATATATTTTATGCATCTAGGGCATCCTAATAGCATATAAAAGCCACTTTTGTATGTTATAACAAAAAATGTGATAACCACTTATGTTGGACCAACCTATAAAGTTAATCTCACCAATAATGTGTTGTGATGTCCCATTAAATGCTTTGACCATTTTTTTAAAAGGGTATAGATCATAATGTGTATATCCCAAATATGTAATTAATGTCATGGTACATATATTTTCACTAGAACTATTATTGATCATAACACTATGTATATTTTGATGGTCAAGGTATGCTTGAATAAATAATAAATGAAGATCTAAGTTATCATCCACTATTTCACTATCAAAAAATGCAATAGAAGGTATCTAAACCATAAGAGGTATTTTGCATTAATTAATTCCAATAATCCCATCTAATGGGTGTCCATAATGTGATGGAGGGGTATGTGCATTGTATGTCATTTGCAATTTTAAATCTTTCTTTATCTTCTGATTGTGATGATCACTAGGTTATGAACTTGAGTGTTTTGGAGGAGCATCAAAGGTAATATTTTGGTCATCAATAATATCTAGGATCTTATGTTTAAAAATATAAAACAAAATTATTAGAATTCCTAGGGCCTCAGGGATAGTCATAATATGCATTAGCATCATATCCTTTGGGTAGAGGTTGAATCATATCAAACTATATAAGAAGAAGGAAATATATGAGATAACACTCCAAAATCTTTGTAAATAATTAATTTGGATACTTAGGTAATCAAATAACGTTTCTCTTAGATGATAGATAATATGATTTGATTAGGTTGTTGTGATGTTGTGTTAACTATTTAGTTATTTCTTTTTTAGGTTTTGTAGGTTTCACATTTTATCTTGGTTAGATATGAAACTTTTTTTTATATCTCAAATCATATTCATTAATAGATTCATTGGTTCCTTGTTTGATCTTTAAAATTTTAGCATATGACATATTTTTAGTGATGTTAATATATAAATGTGTTATAAAATGATCCACTAGAGGTTTTAATCCTCTCACTAATTGGAATGGTAAATCATAGAACCATCATAAAGCATAGTCTTTTCGGCTCATTAGAAATAATTTGGTTAGAATTTTATCATTGGAGGCATGTTGCATAAAAATATCAAAGATGTTGTTTAGGATCACCATTTCCATCATAAAATGTGAATTGAGGTGCAATAAAACCAATTGGTAAAGGGTGAAAAGATATTACATGTACAATAGGATTATGTAACACATCTTGTAAATCAATAGCATGAGGAGACTTTAAAGCAATTTATTCAATATTGGTAACCCTGTATTCAAATATTTTATAACTTGGAAATAATTCATTGTAAACCCATTGGTATTAAGAGTACATAATTGATTATTTAGCAAGGGGATTTAAACATGGTTTGAGTTGATATAGGCATGGAGACCAATTTTTTATTTGAATCAATCACTAGCCACATGGTAGATGTAGTTATAGGGTGTTTGTCCTTGGGGAATAATGGTTAGAAAACATAATTATTTCCCCCAATAGATTTAGGAATCAATGATGTTATCAATGTTAAGTTTATTGATATGAAATTAGTTGTAGTACCATGTAAGGATTCACCATCCATAGGTGAGAATAGCTTAGCCTTAACATGTTTACTAATCTCATCTCTTGTTACATTAAAAAAATTCATCCATTAATTCATTCTTATTATTGATATGATTGACTAAAGCTTCCTAATCTTCTATTAGAGAAATATTATTTTTATTAACATTTTACACTGCTTATAAATGAAAAAATTAGAATTTGTAACAATAATCAGAAATTAAAAAATATAAAACCTTAGGTCAATGTAGCATTTAGATACCAAGGCTTTGATTCACCAAATGTTTAACCTTAAATTTAGAAGTGGTTAATATGATTAATAATATAAAAATATTTCAAGCACAAGGATGAAAAACTAATCTATAATAGTACAATTAATTGTAAACTTACATAAATGAATACTCTAAATTATAATCCTGAGATATGCTAAATATAGAAAGTACCAAATTCAAATGATGTCCAATTAATTACAATACTAAAGAGAAATGATACTTAGCTAGGTTTACTATGGACAAGTAGATCTAGACTATTATTAGGTGTAAATTATAAAGGATCAATATTATAGATCAGTCTTCAGATTCTAGAAATTATACTTCTTTAGTCACAGATACAATCGTCAGATTTATACACAACCAACAATGCTAGTGTCTGATCATGATGCAAGTGTCTACTATGTAATAATGACTAGATATTAATGTAACCAACTTCATTATTTTTGGTTTTCTATCACCTCTTTATTTATATCTTTAGATTCGAGATACAAGCTATCACTTTTTGTTAATTGATCAAACCCTAACTCTTCACCCTTGGAATGAGTTTTCATAAAAATGTTATAGTGGGATCATGGTGTCAAGTTGAAATCAATGACCCCTCTATCACTAAGCACTACAAACATACAATAGTATAAGGAAGGACATTAACTTCAGTAGTTCTCCCCTACATGTGGGAGTGGTGTGCACAAAGGAGAAATATACTATATGAATATGCATGCAGTGATCTAGCTTATAATTTGACAAATATCACTCATGGGCTAATATTTGAATGATTTAAACATTTTTTATGATATATCCTATGATTGATAAATAAATATGTATGAATAGGGTAGAATAACTTAGTAACTCAGTTTTATAGTTGATTGAATGAGCCTTGTTAAGTGTTTTCTTGGTATTGCTAGATGAGTAATGAGAAGGCTTAGACTAATATTTATAACACACCTTTTGAAAATATCTCATTGTAGGGTTAAATAATAAAAATAGGCCAAACCATATGCTTCAAAGAAAATTTATTTGAATGAATTTTGGTAGTTGGACACTAGATAAGGATTTGGACACTACCATTAGTACTAGTGTCCCTTTGTGGTTGGTATTGCATAGAGGGATAAAAAAGGTATGGATTCAAAAATGATAATGAAGTATGTTTATCATATTTTTTAAATATTTTTTTTTAGTGTAGTATAATTGGGTCATCATAATGATATGGATCAGACTACTAAATAAGCATTTAGGCATAGTGAGATGGTAGATGTGAATCTTTCAATAGAGCCTTAGTTTATATTTATCAAATGTAAAAGACTAATATGATATAAATATTCATTTTTAATATCTAAAACCACCTATATTATCATACAAATGGTTCCTAATCCAATGATTCCATTTTAATTTGATTAGAAACTATTTTTGGGACTGATGGTGGATTGTACTTGAATATCCACTTTGTAAAAACCATGAGGTTCCTATGTATTTTTTGAGCAAAATATATTGTGATTGTATCCTCAATTAAATTCATAGTTTTAAGGCTAAGGAAAATGATACATGTAGGATATACCAAGTGCACACTATGTGCCTAATCAGCCTATAAGATTCATATCTAAAATCCATGTCATCCTAAGACAATCCTGTCTACAGTAAATGAGGTTTTAGAGATTTAAAATTGTAATGTGTTTAAGTTTCTTACTAACACCCTTGTTATACATATTATAGATTAAGATTACAAAGAAATTTAATCCATGCGTTAGTAGAGAAAACCCCAAAATAAGCATAAAGGACATAATGAACTAATCCTACTCCCTCAAGGGGTTTTTATAAGCAAATATAAGAGCTATTTAAGAAAGACATATACCATCAAACCTTCAAAATAACATCCCTCCTTCAAGATCAGCCAAGAAGCATGATTTTCCATGAATTTGGTGCTCTAAGTCTTTGTTAATGAAGATTAGCATGCTTCTCCATCATTTCTCAATGTACTAATGGCTTAGGCTCATGAATTTGATCAATATGTGCAAATAGGTGAAGCTTGTCTATTAATATTTTTACATAATAATTTTGTGTCAATGAAGCTTAAAAATAGTGGTCTTGGCTCACTTATTTATAACTTTTTGAAAATGATCAGAATCAACCATGACCATCCATATTGAGATCAAGATGTATGGCCATGAATCAATTCAATTTTAGAGGGATAAGCCGTAAATATCCCTATTAATATTTAGAAAAATGGGGTATTAATGAGGCATGAGAGGGCTTAATCCTAATATTTATTCCATTAATAGATTATGGATGCCACCCCACTAATGATGTCATAGGGTGATGTAAATTTAAGAAATGAATTTCCAATTAATAGATTTTCAATAACTTCCATGGTTTTTTCACTTAAGCTCTTGATTTGGATTAATTTACTTAAGTGGGTTTAATTAATTTTGTGCAATGCTTTGAAAATTAGTTGTTCATTTAATCAAACTAATAAAAATATTAATTTACTGAGGCATAATTTGACTGGATTATAATTAAAATAAGGTGTCAATTACATATAAAACAATTCTCAATTTAGGGCATTATGGATATGAAATAACACATGCATGTGACATGTGCTTCCAAATTAGAATAATTTAGTGGTCTAGAGCATCATTTTTTGTGGTCATAATTTGACTCAGTGATTTGAGAAAAGCTAATAATCACATAAAATTTATTACCCTATTCAAGGATACATTAGCTATAATGGGTACTTGTACATGACAAGTTTGAACCATTTAGTGTATTTTAGTATTTTAGCCCAGATTGTGCATTATCATAGAATATTGATTAGATAGACAATTTCAGCACAATAGTGATAGGAATTGGATGTCTACATTTTCCTCTTATTTGAGAAAGCATGACAAGACATTCAGTTGAAGTGACATCCTTTCAAAGAGTGAAAAAGTTGTTAATAATAAGTTAGAAGGTGATGAATAAAGAAATAACCCATAATACCCCCTTAAGAGTGAGGATGAAAGTGAGGGATGGACTCTTGAAAAAGAGAGAAAGAGTGAAATTAAACCATGGATGAGAGTAGTTATGTATGAGTTAATGCTTGCATGCATTTATTCCTAATGATCATAAATAGAATAGAATATAATGGTCCCCAAGGTGGGGTGAAGTGCGAGGAATGCAATCCCAAAATATAATAGACACACTTTGACATACCCAAAAGAGGGCAAAAGTTGTGGGTTTAGGGAATGATCGATCCCAAGAAAAGTTACACACTTTAAATTTCTAAAACAAGGGAAAAAGTAGAAAAGGTTAGAATTAAAATAAAATGAGAGTAGTGCTCTAGAGAAAGGATTTTAATGAATTAAGATCATGCCCCAATAGAGCAGTTTTGATCAGTTGATAAATTGATTTTGCCCTAGTATGGCTAGTTTTGATCATTGATAATTAATTTTTCCCTAGTAGGGTTGAGTAGATTAGTGATTAGTCTAAATATGGTGCCCCAATAGAGAAAATTGGTAAGTATATCTCAAATAAATAACCTAATACATAGATTAAATATGAGCAAGCACAAATGTAGATGTGAGGGTCTAATGAATTAAGAAGCCATAAAAAAAGCATATGAAGATATACATAGTGATGAAAGAGATGATTAGAAGAATGAGGTTGGTCGAGTTGACCCGAGATACATCATATATCTAAGCACTGCCTACATAGTCTAGATGGACCTTAGGCTAATGTAGTTTACCAAAAAATGGGAGAAAATAGAATGAGGAAAGAAGAGTGGAAGATGGATATACCAATGTTCAATTGTGAAAACATGTTAGGTATCGAATATGAAGGATAGTGCCTTCACTAGATACTATAATATAATTTAGGAGATGCATGTCCTAAAATAATTATAATAATAGTTAAATTAGATTCACAGGGTATGCCAAGAGATGCACGTCTTGTATAGAGTCTTGTGTTAGGTATGGTGCATTTAGAAATGATCTTTAGAGCTTCATTGACATTTGGACTTGGAGCACTTGGTGTTTCCTTAAGCAAAATAAAATTATGCATGATAAGTATGAATGAATTATAATGACATTGTATTTCAATTATGATTAGCTAGTTCAAATTTGAATAGTTATAACAAAGGATAATGCTAAAAAACTACCAATACCAGAGTTACAACTATTTACATTTAGATAAAAACAAACAAAAAAACATAACATCAAATACAAAAATGAAACCTAACTTAATATCAAGATATGAATAATTAGGATTTAAGTAGGAACAAGAATGTATAAAAGCAAAACAAGAACAACTTAATAAACAACATGAAATAAAGATCCATGTATATTAACAAGATGTTCTTAGAAGACAAAACAAAAGAACAAGCTAAATACAATTCTAAACAAATCAAACCTAACTGAAAACTAGACTAAAAATAGAAGTAGAATGTATTCAAACTCGAAAGAACAAAACACCACATATACAAGACAAAATAGTAACACAAAAGACTAATATAATAAAACACCAAGAATAAATTAAAAAGAATACAAATAAACAAACAACAAAACAACAAATAAAAATAACAACTCAAAAACAATGAAAAAAAATAAAGACGCAACAAAATACAAACAAATGATCAATAAAATACTAACAAAATAAATGAAGAGACAATCAAAGCACAAAAAAACAAAAATAAAAATCAAATAGACACACACAAACAAGAGTTAGTCACAATGTTAGTATAAGAAAATAAAAAGGTGAATAATTTGTGTAAGTGTAATAGAGGTGTTACTCTCTGTGATAGGATGACCCCTAATCTAAGAAATAATGAGACTAGTACAACAAGATAAGAATAATGGATACAAATTTACCCCTAAGTGATAGGGAAATAATAAGACAAAATAAAATGGGGGAAAAGAAGCAAACAAAGAGGAGGTCAAGCTGACTCTAGATGTATGAGACATGTGGGTGCTACCTATATAGTTCCATCGATGCGAGATCCAATATGAACTTCAGGCCAAATATAGTTCTCTTGGGAAATGAGATAGGAGAAGGGTGATGATAAGAAAACATGATTGATGTTATAGAAGAAATATGGAAATGGGTTGGCAAAATGGCAAGAAGGTTCAAATGATTATTTACAAAATGGTGAGAGCGTGGGATTAGAGTAAACAAAAGTTCAAGAAGATGTTTTTTTTGTGTTTTGTTGATCAGTTTCTAATGTTTTTGGAATAAGCAGTAGAAATAAAATATTAACAAAAGACACATAAAACTAACTAAATAAAGAGATGCACTTCTACAGGTAAGATTTCAAACAATAGCTAAATTAACTGTAAAGGGAATCATGAATATAAACAATGGCACATGGAACCAACTAATCAAATAGATGCATGTCCAAGATTAGAAGTTCCAATAAAAACTAAAGCTAGCTACAAATGGGGATCATGAATATAAATAATGGCATAGGTAACCAACTAATCAAGAGATGCATGCCAAAGAGTAGAAGTTCTAATAACAACTAAAACTGGCTGTAACAACCCTTGTAATCTTATGAAAGAAACAATGCCTATCAAACAACAAAAAAATAATAATATAACAATATGTAATTTTTAGATAAATATGAAGAACCATTCAGTAGGAAAAAACCATGTGCTAATGCATCTATGTTCACTTGTCTATAAGTAAGAGGAAGTTGTAAAATACTATTCAGGCTGAACTGCTTTGTAAAACGGACATTGAGTTTGCTCATAAAATGGCAAGAGTGTATTGAAAAGGGGCATTGAACTAACAACAACATGAATCAAGTATGGCCTAAATAATCTCATTAGAACCTTAAGCCACAGTAGTTCTGCCAACACAAAACGTGGTGTGATCCAACCAGGTAACAACAAATTTGTGAATTAAGGAAATTGATAATAGTAATGACAATGTGGTGTGACAATGCATGGTAAAGGTGTTATTCCAAATTTTCCCATAGAAAATTATAATTAGGAGATGATGGCATAAGCCAGTGATACTAATTTTCCCATAGGCAATTATAATTAGTAACACAAGGTAAAATACTAATTTACCCAAAGGTAATTATAATAAGTGAAACTAGGTGAAATACTGATTTGCCTAAAAATGGTTATAATCAGTAACATTAGTCAAACATAAATGAAAGATAACTTGCTAGGTCCACTACCACATTACTTTCATAGACTATCATTTAAACATGGAAATCTAAAATTACTAAAATTGGATCAGAATCCCCTCATAAAAGGTGCAGGAAGAACCAAAAGAACCAAGATCAAAAAGGGGTAAGTAGGGAAGCTAAAAATAAGCTTTGGTCAATAGTAAAGGTATAGTGAAATGACATAGGGTATGGCATAAAGAAGAATGATAAGATGATAATTAGATATAATGGTAACAGGGTTACCCCCAAGTGATAAGGTAAGATAAATGATAGGGTAAATGGAAAATGAAAAATGATTCTATAGCCATTGTTAACATGGAGATGCACATCCTAGTCAACATATAAGACAACCAAAATAATCAATCATAAAAATTACTAGCCCACATCTCTTCTAAATAGCTACTCTTTTAAGAACCTAATATAGATTTAGACTTCAATAATGTTGTTTTGATCTTCATCGGTCATTGATTCTATTTCCTTCAAACATCAATACAAGAGATCTTTGTAGCCTCTATAAAGGAAAGTGTGGCTAGGGATGGTAAACATGGATAAATAGTGGATGATAGGTCCAATTTGGCAATGTAAAGGTGGATGATAATGGAATGTATAATGGTTGGGTAACAAATGAAGAGCAAGACTTTTAGTCACACATAATGTTTTTGATTCCATATTTCACATAATTTTGGTTGTGGTAGGGTCAAAGACTTTTAAACATGCTCTCGATAGGACCACCATATTTTTTGTTGTTTGGTTTTGAGAGTAGTTTCCATTTGATTATGTTGTAGATTGGAAGGTGTATTGATTTTATCCTTCATAATGTCTTCATCAAGTAGTGAATAACTATTAAACTCAACTATTGTCATCTCAAAGAGGTTTTCACCAATAAAGTTGTCGTGATTATCCCATAGAACCTCCAAGAAGGTTTCTCTAACAAATGCTGAATTTTAACTTTGATTTTCTTCTAGCACCTCAAATAAGGTTTCACTAGAAGATGTTCTATTTTAACTTTGATTTCCCTCTAGTGCCTCTGAAAAGGTTTCACTAAGAGATTATTCTTTTTCTGCATGAATGTGGTCTTGGTCCCCCTGATATTCTACAATTGATATGTCACCATGGATGTAGTTCAACAAGGTGTGATTATCTTGGTCCTAATCAACACTTATTGGAGGTGTAAGGTTTATGTAATGGCTAGGTTGGGTGGTGATAATGGAATGATGAAAGGAAACACAATCCTCATAGAAGAACTAAGAGAAGTTTTGTTGATGCTAAAGTGATCATCCTCAAAAACCATAAAAGGATCACAAATATATTCATATTAATTTGCAATGCAAGTGTAACCAATGTTGTAAAAACCATGACTGTATTTTGATTATAAAGATAATTTTGACTCAAGGGACTCTAAATCTTATATTGAGACTAATGTTGATTATGTTTCTGATGTTGAATCTGATGTTGGTTCAAGAATAGAACCTAAATTCAATGTTGATTCTTCATCTTGTGTGGATGCTTTCATAATGATGTTTTGGTGAATATTTGGTATTAGATAGGTAATGGCATGTGATGGAATAATGGATTCTATAAAAATAGATTCATATAGGACGGGTTCAGTATAGACTAGCTCATCTATGTGAATCCCCTCAAATAGAGGGAACAACTCAAGAGATGACTCCATAAAGATCGGCTTGTCAAAGTGAGACTCCTTACTGAAGGGGGAAATATTAAGAGATAAATCTACATAAACTAGCATGTCAAAGGGAGGATAATGATTTGCCCAAAGGAAATTATAATCATTAAGAAGTGACTCAATAAATACTGGTTTATCAGAGTGAGATTCCTTGACAACAGGTAAGTATTGAAGGGTAATTCATCACAAGTTAACTCATCACAAATGGGTGGTTCAATAATAACATCATGACCTCGGTTTATAATTGGCTATAAAATATCAATTTTAAACACATTATAATCCTTAAAAGATGTCTTTTGAAGAGGTAATGGTTGGCTCTATTGTGGCTCAAAGACCGATACAGATTTTCTAAAGTGGGGAATAGTTTGTATAGGGTGAAAAATGGATCGTGGTTCAATAATGGGATTTCCAAAAATTAAACTATCAAAGAAGGGATCAACAAAGACTAGTTTGTCAAATTGATGTTCCTCAATTATGGGTTCAACATATATTGGTGATAGGATTAAAATGGTAATGACTGGGCATTAAAAAGTTTGGTTGATAGCACAAGCCAAAGGAGGAGGGCCTAAAATGGTAACTTTGAGTGTTGTGGATCTTGATTTCTCACACAAGATGAAGGAGGATAATCTTAAAACACTATGGAGCTTGATTAATCATGCAAGCTGAAGGAGGATAACCTAAAATGGTAACCTTTAAGTGTTTTAGAGCCTGGTTGCTTTTAAAAGCTAAAGGAGGATAACCTATAATGGTAACCTTCAAGCATTGTGGAGTTTGGTTTCTCATACAAGCTAAAGGAAGATAACCTATAATGGTAACCTTCGAGCATTATGGATCTTGGTTTCTTACACAATATAAAAGTGGAGAACATGGTTGGTATATGAAAATCAACATGGATTGGTTTGGTAATTACAAATTGGGCCCAAAGATGATGATATCCTCAAACACAATGGAGTGCTCATGTCCATCATAAAAAATTATCTTCCTCGTAACTAGGGCCATAAGAGACCCTACTACGAGTATACCTTTGCATCATGTTTAGAAGATTATTTTCCTCATTTTCTAAGATGTGAAATGTGTTTTTCAAATGTTAAAAGGTGTGTTTGTATTTATTCAAACAAAAGACAAGGTAAAATGAGAATATAATAAATAAGTGGTGTAATACCACATAATTATAATAAATGGTTACAAATGTACTCAACTTTGGTGGGTTAAAATCATCAAATTAGAAGAGGGTAGATAACTTTAGAACCTATGCGGGCTAGCATAACAAACTTAAGTCAAAGATACATCAATATCATAAAATATAGACGCAACTACAACGAGATAAAACTATAAAATTAGAAGAGGATATTTATGATTAAGAAGATAACAATGGAAACCAAGAAGCTCAAAATATGAATTAACACAAGAACTCCTAAGTATAAAGCTAAAACCAAAAAGGCAACACAATACTACCACATGGTAATAATATGTAAAATGGTCCAATAACTTAAAGAGTGAGTGAATGAAAGATAACCTAATTTCATAATGAGAATAAAATGATGATGAGAATCCAAATGGGAAATCGTACCCAGGTTTAGTCAAACCAAGTGCAAATGGAAAATCATTAACACCTTGGCCTAGAACTTAGAAAGGTGAGATTTTGAATTTATATAAAAATGAAGGACTTTGAGATTTTGAAAAATGGGCAAATGGTCGAGACTTAAATGGGAAGCATTACAACATTGCTTTAGAAAATACAAACATAATATTCTAAATGATTATTTGAACAAGGTAAGAAATGATTTTGATTTGGTTAGTGTAACACATCCTTGTTCAAATAGAATGGTGTATACCAAAAGTGTTTTATTTTATGACATGTTTTGGTTTTCAAATATTTTTAGAATTGAAAATACCAATCAAGCAAAGGATAAAATGACAAACACCTAGGTGTAATGTCCAAAGTCCTAAAACTGACAAGGTTGCATGATACTGTCAAATTTCATCTATATATGTGATCTTAAGAGGATTTTAATTGTTAATATAAGAATAAAAGTGAATGAAAACTAGGATTTTTATGTGACCTCTTATCTCAAGATATTTTATGATGACATGGAACTTTGGGCTACTCACCCTACATCAATAGTATGTCCACGATAAGTGCAGTTAGTCTAAAACTAAATTTTTTGTATGCCTAGATGGTCTTAAGTGTGGATAACACAAGAGATGGAATCATGTCAATTAGATATGCATCAATCAACTTTATACTGAAATTTATTATACTTTTTGTAACCACTACATTCATCACTTGCTCAATGTAGTGTGATATCTGAATTACCCTTATAGGTTGAATTGGAGTACTACTAATGGAGCTTGTTTTAACCACTCAAAAAAAGCATCCCAATAGGTCACCATTGATTTATATACCTCACCATGGAGTGGGGTTAAAATGATGCTAGGATATTAATTATCAGGTCAATGCTTCCCTAGAGAACTTGGAAGGAGGCTATGAACTCCCCCTTACAAACCTAAATGCATGAAAATAAAGGACAAATGAAAAGACTTTAGGGTCACATTTGGGTTACCCAACTTATACAGATTTGGGGAGGACCTCAATTATTTATTTTCATGATTTTGGCATAAAATCAATAAATTCAAAGAAAGAGTGCTTTTGTTCACCTGAGTTACCTAAAAGGGATGGAGGAGAACATACACGCATAAATTGTTTTGTGAAAATAAACAACTTTGAAAGAACAAGCATAAAGCAAACACCTCTTAAGATTATGTATCTAAGTGTGAGCATTTATATTATTTCACCAAAAAGAGATGTTTATGAAATTTGGCCCCTTGGAATTAGTTGAAAAACTTACAAAAAACTTCACAAACAACTAAGCATAAAAACAACTAAATTATTTTTAGGCACCAAAAAAAATGTTCAAGATTTAACCACTTTCAAACTTTGCCTTCTTTCCAGCTTAGGTCTTAAAAATTTTAGAATATTTTTGCTTAATTAGAAGCCCAAATTAAATGAGAAAACAAGATTAAAAAATAAGCTCTTCGGTCTCTATTTGTTTGTCTCAGAGACCGATATTGATCAATGTAAGGATTGATGTCAGTTCACAAAAATCAATGTCGAGCAATTTAGAGAAGTGTCGACGTTAGTTGACAAAAATTGATGTCAGTTCCTACAAAAACATAAGAAAATAGAACACATTTTAAGAAAAATGTTGTTAAAAAAAAACATTAAAAACTCAAAATCTCTTGAGATCCTACAAGAAAATAGTCAAGCAGAGAATATGCAAGTTTTAAAACACATAATAACAACTAGAAAACTTCAATAAAAACCCATTATTCACATTTTCCACCAAGTTATATTATTCACACATGAACCAATGCTAGTTATGGGAGGATTGATGTCAGTTTGAGAGGATCGACACTGGTCTTTGTGTAAACTATGTGTCACTATAAAAAGTAAAAATACGTGAAAAATGTAGGTAAAACTTTAATTTTAAAGACTATTAAGCATTCATTAGAAAATATATGAGTTGAATATTAATCTCCTTTATTATATTGGATGCATGATCCCATCAGGCATGCCAAAATGTAGAGTAAGATTACAAATCAAGTTAGTCCATGCATTAGTAGATAAAAACCCAAAATAAGCATAAAGGACACAACATGCTAAGCGTCTTCCCTCAAGGGGTTTTGCTATGTAAATCTAAGAGCTATTTAAGAAAGGCATATACCATCAAACCTTCCAAAGAGCCTCCCTCCTTTAAGAGTAGCCAAGAAGCCTCCCTCTTTGTTAATGAAGAGTAGCATACGCCTCCATCATTTACCAATGCATCAATGGTTTAGGCTCATGAATTTGATCAATATGTGCAAAAGGTGAAGCTTGTCTATGAAAATTATTGAATAATAAGTTTTAATGAATGAAGTTTAAAAATGATGGTCTTGGCTCATTTATTTATATTTATTTGAAAATGATCAGAATCAACTATGATCATCCAGCTTGAGATCAAGATGTGTGACCATGAATCAATGCAATTTTAGAGGGATAATTCATAAATATCCCCATTAATATTTGAAAAAATAGGGCATTAATGAGGCATGGGAGGGCTTAATCTTGATATTTTTCTTCCATTAATGGCTTATGAATGCCTCTCCACTGATGATGTCATAGGGTGATGTAGATTTGAGGAATGAATTTCTAATTAATAAATTTTCAATAACTTCTATGGATTTTTCACTTAAGCTCTTGATTTGGTTCAATTTACTTAAGTGGGTTTAATTAATTTTATGTAATTATTTGGAAATTGGTTATTCATTTAATCAAATTGGTCCTAATTTCAACATACTAAGTTATAATTTGAATGGAGTATAATTAGAAGAAGGTGTCAGTTACATAATAAACAATTCCCCATTTAAGACATTATGGATGTAAAATAACACATGCATGTGACATGTGCTTTCAAATTAGAAGAATTCAGTGGTTAGAGCATCATTTTGCATGGTCACAATTTGACTCGAAGTGCTTTGAGAAAATCTAATAATCACATAAAATGCTTTTCCCTATTCAAGGATACATTAGCTATAATCAGCACTTTTACGTGACAAGTTCGAACTATTTAGTATGTTTTAGTGATTTTGGCTTAGATTATGCATTGTCATATAATATTGATTAGATTGACAATTTCAGCACAATAGTGATAGGAATTAGATGCCTACACATATGATGAATCTTTTCCACACTGATGTTAGATAGGGTAGACATGGGGATGTTTTAGCTAGTGTTAATGCTTGACCACATGATTACAAATCTTGTGGTGCTATATACATTGGACCTTTAAACAGTGATGGCAGTTCTTCCAGGGAATATATGTTATGGTTGTTTGACTATTTTTTGGTACATAAATTTGGTTTGGACACCTTGACTTTACCTATGCATGTATCTTATATATTTGACATGCTACAAAAAAATATAATTAAAAAAATAATATTTGACATGTTAAGTTTTAAATATATATGTATTTAAAAGGTAATAGTTAATTTACATATAAAATTTAGTAATGTGTGTGTGTGTGTGTGTGTGTGTGTGTGTGTGTGTAATATTTTAAATTATAGGAGGCATTCTTGTCTTTTTCACAACTAAATTTTAGACTTTCTAGTAGTGCATATTGTTGCTATCTAGCTAATGTATACATATATGGAGGTAAATTTTCATTAATATTGTTCTTCATGTGCATGTATTTATTTATATATTTTTTCACAAATAAAACACACACACACACACACACACACACACACGTGTGTGTGTGTGTGTGTGTGTGTGTGTGTGTGTGTGTGTGTGTGTGTGTGTGTGTGTGTGTGTGTGTGTGTGTGTGTTTTATTTGTGAAAAAGTATATAAATAAATACATGCACATGAAGAACAAAATTAATGAAAATTTACCTCCATATATGTATACATTAGCTAGATAGCAACAATATGCACTACTAGAAAGTCTAAAATTTAGTTGTGAAAAAGACAAGAATGCCTCCTATAATTTAAAATATTACACACACACACACACACAGAGATGTGTGTGTGTGTGTGTGTGTGTGTGTGTGTGTGTGTGTGTGTGTGTGTGTGTAATATTTTAAATTATAGGAGGCATTCTTGTCTTTTTCACAACTAAATTTTAGACTTTCTAGTAGTGCATATTGTTGCTATCTAGCTAATGTATACATATATGGAGGTAAATTTTCATTAATATTGTTCTTCATGTGCATGTATTTATTTATATATTTTTTCACAAATAAAACACACACACACACACACACACACACACACACACACACACACACACACACACACGTGTGTGTGTGTGTGTGTGTGTGTGTGTGTGTGTGTGTGTGTGTGTGTTTTATTTGTGAAAAAGTATATAAATAAATACATGCACATGAAGAACAAAATTAATGAAAATTTACCTCCATATATGTATACATTAGCTAGATAGCAACAATATGCACTACTAGAAAGTCTAAAATTTAGTTGTGAAAAAGACAAGAATGCCTCCTATAATTTAAAATATTACACACACACACACACACAGAGGTGTGTGTGTGTGTGTGTGTGTGTGTGTAGTATTTTAAATTATAGGAGGCATTCTTGTCTTTTTCACAACTAAATTTTAGACTTTCTAGTAGTGCATATTGTTGCTCTCTAGCTAATGTATACATATATGGAGGTAAATTTTCCTTAATATTGTTCTTCATGTGCATGTATTTATTTATATATTTTTTCACAAATAAAACACACACACACACACACACATGTGTGTGTGTGTGTGTGTGTGTGTGTGTGTTTTATTTGATGACCATAGTGGATAATTCAACCATATGGGTGGGAATAAACATATACTTTGATTCTATAATTTCATATGCTAAATTATAAATATATATTTGTTTTAATAATTTTGAACTATACTTGTGCAAATATAACTAACTTGAATGTATTATATATGCAGGGGCACTTGATGACATTTAATCGTTCCATTGAGATGATTATTAGGGCATTGAATCTTGTTATTTCTCCCTTTCACACTCTTATGCATGAGACTCAACCTTCTATTGACCTTGCTAAGTGTCAAAAGCAAATTGAGCATGACCAGAGGATTATGATAAGTGCATGTTTAAATAAGTTTATCTATAGGTGAGCTATGAGAATAAAAGGACTCATAGTTAGATATTGGAGGAACCTAGGGATTTTTAGGGTCTCCATCTATGATAAAGGCATTTCAGGGAAAGCATTATATGAGAAAGGCAAAGGCAGGGAGGATTTTTTATGATTAGGATGTCTTACATGATGTACTTTTTTATATGATTATAAGGAAATGTATGAATTTTTTATATTTTATGCCAATATGGCATTGACATTATATGATTTTAACATTTTATATGCCTTTATGGATTGTGTGTGTGTGTGTGTGTGTGTGTGTGTGTGTGTGTGTGTGTGTGTGTGTGTGTGTGTGTGTGTGTGTGTGTGTGTGTGTGTTCACATTTTGTAGCCATAATATTTTTGTATATAATTTGGCCCATATTATTATTAAAAATCTAAATTTTATGGTTGTATGGTCATATTTGCATTTTTTGTTATAAAATACATTCATTTTTTAGGAGATCGTATTAGATGTAAGGTGAAATTTTTACACAAACCATCAAAAATTGTTTATACTAACATTTAAATGAAAATATTGAATAAATAAACACCATCAAAAAATTGTATGATATATATATATTGTCTTTAACATTCCATTCTTGTACAATGTTGAATAAATCACTATCATAAACAAAATTCTATAAATTCAGTGTAATCAATAAACTCCTATACAAAGAATAAAAGTGTATTAAATAAATTGTATGTATGTTTTTCTTAAATGAAATCAATTATCAATGATAGTATAAAGATAAATAGTTCAAGTATTTTTATATAGTTAAATGAAAAATAAAATCATCACTCTTTAGTATAATTAATAGGGTTTTAAATTATATAATATTTATAACTAATACTAAGAAACCATCTGTATGTTAGAGTAAAGACTAACCTATATTCAAGCCAACAATATCAAGCCTTTTAAAAAATAATATTTTTTATATGATGAGCTTTTGTATACCGAACCTTTAAGAAAGCAATTCTTTATTAAGAACCCAAATACATCTATCTTTGGAATGAAGGACAAATTTTCGAATTATAATCCCTAAATTTGTAAATTTAGGGATTCTATGTACAAGGAGGCTAATGTAAACAATTTGAAATGTAATAATTCAACTTATCATCACATGCTTCTTAGTTGGCTTGGCACTCAATGAGTTTCAAAGTTTGATAAAGTTATCAATAAAAGTGTCTTTAGTATTTATCTATGATATGATCACAACCTAATACCTAATTATAATGTTCAAATATGTCCTAAAATATTATTCTATTTTCAAATAATTTAAGGCTATCTCTACCAACAAACATTATCAACTAGCATTTAAAATTGATTGTGAATTAATAACAGTCCTAATACCAAACTTTCCTAAGGTTTTATAGTACAAACATTAATATTGAATTTCAAAATGATTTTAATGGATTGAATTAGTGGAAGCACTACATTATTTCTCAAATTTATATGGGTTAAAACTTTTCATGTTTCGTTTAATCACTAAAGATATAAGAGACTTAAGATTTACATCTATAGAAATGCCCAAATTATCATCTTTATGTTCAAGCCACAATTGGATATATCCACCTTTGGTTTGCCAATACTAGCTGAAAAATAGCATCCACACCACATCAAGAGTGGTGGATAATTATTAGGACCAAGTTATTGGCCTTCGATCATGCTTGGTTAAGAGATGAAGTACTCATTTTAGCCTTAAGAACATCCTTCCCAATATGAAAAATTTGTAGATTTAGGAAAACTTCATAAATGTGTAAAAAATTGTAAGTTTTTTCCAAAAAATAAAAAACCTTAATATAAATTTCAAATCCTTGTGCTTTACCCTAGAGCATGTCGATTGAATATAAGAGATAAATGTATAACAGATGGTAAACTGATTAGTGCTAAAATGTAATTTTTATATAGTCAAGAGATAAGGTCTTGTCCTCCAATTGACATTTATACATTTGGGAATTCCCCTTTCAAATCCACCACTTCAAAAATGTATATATGAAAATAACACATGTTTTCAAGACCATAGCTTCCAAATCCACTCAAATACATGTTTGTATAGCTAGTTCAACATGCAAAACCTTGACAACAAATATTGTCAATGTTTAAGTTGTAGTTGGATATCACCACTTCTTATGCTTCATGAATGAAAAATGGACTCAAAACCATGTCTAGCGTGGTGAATAAAGTCTATCACTTATTTTTTTCTTTAAATTGTGATAGGTCAAGAGATGGAGTACTTGTTTTAGCCTCAAGAATGTCCTTCCTAATACAATAAAATTATATTTTTTTATGAAAATTTAGATGCACATGAAAAACCATAAGTATTTTCCACCATTTAAAATAAAATTCATGTTCATGTATATGCCATTTAATTTCACCTTAGCTCAAGGCCATAAAACATATGATATAAATCTATGACAGACAGTGTATTGATAAGTACTGAAATACAATTTTTATGTAGTCAAAAGATAAGTTCTTGTCCTCTAACTTACATTTACACTTATAAAATCTCCCCATTAAAATCCACCACTTTAAACACATTGAGATAGTCAAATCACACATGTTACTAGGACCATGACTTCTGAATCCACTCATATACATACTTTTGTAGTTTCTCTGACACACAAAAACATTGACAATAAATGATGTCAATGTTTAAGCTATAATTGGGGATCACCACCATAGGTGCTTTGTAATGAATTTATGTCATTATTTGGTAGAGATGAAGGCTCAAAATTGTGCATAGGCACAAAAAACATTAAGTTGGTCAAATATACTATTTTATTTCATAAATTGGATGCATACATATAATGAATTTTTCTCCTATAAACTAGGAGATTATTCCAACTGCGAATCCCATAATAATCTAACTACAACTAAATACATGAGTTAGTTATATAACTCACTATTCATGTAAAAACCAATATTTATATCCCAACCTCCTAAAATATAATGTTGTTACATAACAACATTTGCCAACTTGTTTACCACATGTTAAATACTAATTACCATGGTAACTCTAAATTATAAACATTCCCTCCCTTAGAGGTTAAATGGGAAGAGGAATTACAAACACTAAATACTATATTATCCTCCCACAAGATTGACATGAGGATGTCAGGTTCACCCAAAAATATATCCAATACAAAATGTATAAAACTTACGTAGGAGATCAAATTATGTCTTTTGAACATAGATTTATTTAACAAAGTGCCTCTCAAGGCTTATTTGAAGCTTTTGACTTAAAAAATGATTGATACTCACAAAACTAAAATGATTCAAGATATAAGTAAAATGGAACAAAATAAAACATGACAATGGACTATTGCTGACAATTAAGATTTTAAAAATATTACATAAGACAATAACTATAAATAAAAAGTTTAAAATATATCCTATTGATATAAAAATAACTTGACACTGAAACACATCCAAATAATAAATAAATTAAAAACTTAAAATCAAACCTAAGACACTCACAATTATATGTGACGTAATATAATAATACAAATCCTATTGACCATTTAACTAAATAAAAATTCATAATAAAATGAACTTATTTAAATCTAAATCTTAAAAACTAAAAAAAATTAAACTATAAAACATAAATTAAAATCTATATTTTAAAAAACTAAACATAAATTAAAACTTAAAGTAAAAACCATAAAAAAAATTGTGAACTTATATTTGTTTTGAATTTTATTTTGAATTTTGACATTCCTAGAGAGAAATGGAGATGGCAAAGCACATGAATGTTGGAGCATGAGGTTGAAGATAAGGTCACTGAGATGGGAGAGAATTCATGGGGTATATGAGTGAAAAATGATGTCGATGTGGAAGGATAGCATTCAATGTAGGATGTAATTGATAGAGATGTCATCACATATGCCATGCATGGAGGAAGCGGAAGCTGAGTGGAAGACCTAGTCTACAAAATATAAACTCATCATTTGTAATGGTGCAATGTGGTAGTGGATAAAAGGAATCAATGATTGGTGATATAATGCCAATACCAATGAAAATGCTTTTATAATGCAAAATGGATTTATGTAGAGATACAAATTGGGAAATATGACTAGGATGTGCAAAGTTAAATTCAATTTTGAATGTAATTCAAGAATTATGCCAAATGGATATCACAAGGTAGAGATTTGAAGTGAAGAAATTTAACATGGATTTAGAGAAGGCTGAGCTTGAAAACTTTTAACCCAAACTCACTATCTATCAGATGCATCTAAGGAAGAGCAAATTCAATAAGCAGTCGAAGACCAAACCTTTACTATGTAAATCTCACATATGGTGTATGACCTTGTATACCATATTATATGTCTAAATATTAGACACTTTACTTAAAATAAACCTTCCAAAACTTGTATGCCTATATTTTCCTATACATACATACATACACATACACACACATACACACACATGCACGCATGCACGCACGCACGCACGCAAGCGCGCACACACACACACACACACACACACACACACACACACACACACACACACACACACACACACACACACACACATGGCCAACAAAATTTTAATGTCGTTTGCATTGGAAACTTATTGACAAATAAAACCCTATCAATTGATAGGGCTTAAAATAAACCTTCCAAAACTTGTATGCCTATATTTTCCTATACACACACACACACACACACACACACACACAAATATATATATATATATATATATATATATTATCATGGGTTTTTGAGTGTAGACCACGTTGACTACTCCTATCAATTGATAGGGTTTTATTTGTCAATAAGTTTCCAATGCAAACGACATTAAAATTTTGTTGGCCATATATATATATATATGGCCAACAAAATTTTAATTTCGTTTGCATTGGAAACTTATTGACAAATAAAACCCTATCAATTGATAGGAGTAGTCAACGTGGTCTACACTCAAAAACCCATGATAATAGAGAGGTCAAGGGAACTCCCTATTATACCAGATAATGAAGTTATGCCATTATTTGGTAGAGCTAAAGACTCAAAATTGTGCATAGGCACATAAAACTTTTAATCAGTCAAATACACTATTTTATTTTATAAATTGGATACATACATAAAGCAAAATTTTCTCCTATAAACTAGGATATTGTTCCAACTCCCAATCCCATAATAATATCACTACACCTAAATGCATGAGTTAGTTATATAACTCACTATTCATGTATAAACCAATATTAATATCCCAAATTCCTAAAAAATAATGTTGTTACATAACAACATTTACCAACTTATTTACCACATGGCAAATACTAATTACCATGGAAATTCTAAATTCCCAACACTTCATGGTTGAAAACTTGCATCTCCACCATGTCAGGGGTGGTGAATAAATAATAAGACAAATATATTAACCTTTGGTCATGAGAGGTTAGGAGATAGAGTATCCATTTTTGCCTCAAGAACATCCTTCCTAATACAAAAAAATATAGTTTTTAGGTGAACTTTAAACATACATAAAATGAAAATCATAATTTTTTTCCACCAACTAAAAGAACCATCACATGCATGTAAAAGGCCCTCTACTTACACTTTTTATCATGGCAATCAAACATAATATATGCATTTATGGTAGGTATTATACTGATGAGTATTGATTTGATTCATTATGTGATGCAACTGGGGCTGATTGTTGCACAAATCACATCCTATACAATTGAAATTTAGTTCACATGGATTATTTTGGCCAAAATCACATCCTATAGTTTTATTTAGGTCTAAAGGGGTCATATTGTCCCTAATTATCTATATGATTACATTTGTGATAGAATCCTATTCAATCAATTAAGCCATAAATTAGGTAATCTAGATGAAATAATGTCTCTAATTACACCAATTGACTAATTAGATCAATTCATAATGGAATTGGCACAAATTTATCTTGAAATCATGTCTTAATCTCTTATTTAGGTTCAAGGGGATCAAATTGGCTCTAATTACATTTTTTATTTAACTAATCATTTATTTGGTTATTACAATAATAAAATTGGTGTTGGTTGAGCACCATATCACATCATATATAGTCATAATTAGGTATGAAAGGGGTTCATGTTTTCCAAAATCACATTACTAGTTGAATCAATTGACTAATTTTCTCAATATATGATAAAATTAGGGCTAATTGATCCCTCAATCAAATCCTATTATCATATTTAGGTTGAATGGGATCAAATTGGACCCAATTACCTCCCTGATTAAACAAGTAAACTATTTGGTTCATTATGTGATAACATTAGGGTTGATTGATGCTAATATCACATCTATACAATTGAAATTAGGTTTACGTGGCTTAATTTGGCACAAAATGCATCATGAAAATTACACCAATTGACTAATTGGCTCAATTCATGATAGAATCAGAGCTAATTTAGCTCCAAATCACATCCTATTATCAAAATTAGGTTTAAGAGGCTTAAATTATCCCCAATTACATCTTTTATTAAACCAAACAATTCTTTGGTTCATTTTGTGATTAAATTAGGTTGATTAAACCCTAGATCACATCTTATACAATCAAAATTAGGTTTTAAAGGGGATTAAATTGGTCCAAATCACATCACTGATTGCACCAATTGACTAATTATCTCAAATTATGATAAAATTAGGGATATTTTTTCCCTCAATCACATTATATAGTCATAATTAGGTTCAAAGGACTTAAATTCACCTTAATTACCTCCATTATTGAATGAATCAACTACTCGATTTGTTATGTTATGACATTGGAGTCAATTGATCCCCAAATCACATCATATACAATTAAAATTAGGTTCATGTGGTTAAAATTTTTCAAAATTATGTCATTGATTGCACCAATTGATTAATTAGCTCTATTTAATTTATTTTAAATTGAAACTAATAAAATTAATCTATATTAAACATATTGAAATGTAAATTCTATAATATATAGATTCCATATTAAATTACAATTTGATACATAATTTGTAATTTTTTTAGAACTAGTAAATGAGCCTAAGGATATGGAAACCTCTCTAAAACATATCCAACATAGACTATGTAAACTAATTATGACTAGAAGTTGCTTAAATATACATGTAAAAAACATCACATCCAAAAATATAATTGTAAAATGTGTTCAAAAAAGGCCACAAAACGAGAAAAAGTGTGTATTATAGCCTTGTATTTTGACTATGACCATAGCCTAATTGACTATGTGATTGAATTTTTGATGTGCATCTATGAACCTATAAATGAAGGTTTCTTGATTTTATACGGGAGATGAACAAATTAAAATAAGACATACTATAGACACTTAAAATTGGACACTTCATGTCAATTTTAACTAGCCACTAATCTTTCACTAACATCATCCTTCAACTATCTAATCAATATTTTATTTACACTAGCATCTCTAGATAATTCACTATTCATCCCCCCTAATCAATTAATTTATCCTTCATAACTATATCCAATCCCAAAAAATTCACATCCTATTCCATTAATTAATTAATCCAAATTAATTAACTAATAATTCCCTAATCAAAAAATTTGTGAATTTTGAATATTCCTATTTTCTAAAATTGAAAAAAGCCAAAAACCCTCGCATCACTCAACCTCTTCCAAATCCAATGTAAAACTCATTTTTCCAAGACAAACTCAATGTAAAGGGAGAAGTGTGCAACCAAGGTCTAGAAACAAATCCCCATGTAATCATAGGATATGACATGCTCTTACAAACTCCAAAATTTCATGAATGAATCTTCTTACACACTTTACCCTCTCCTTACACAATCAACCTCCTTCATTTATGAGGAGTCAGACCTCTTTTCATCCATTGATCTTAGTCTCAATTTAAAAAACCACATCAATATAAAAAATATATAAATAGAGGGTTTCCTCTCCATTCTAAACAACACTAAATACACAATGAAGAGCTATAAAAAACCATTATCAATCAAGCATCATGGGCCAAACCAAAATCATTCAATCATCTATTTTTCAAAGGGGCTATGTTATCCATTTGATCACGTGATATCCACCAACGTGTTGTAACTATAAACATCACTTTTGAGCACATCAAATCTACAAGAGGAGGAACAATGTTTTCTTTAGTAAGTGAAGGTAACCATGTGTTTGTTCTAATCATTTTATTGGTCAATCTGAGGAAACTTGAATTGATTAGGTAACATTTCAATTTGTTTTAATTTTTACTAATGAAACTAATATTTGTTCTTGGTGTTTACATCTTGGAACACCAATGGGACCCATGCCCCAAAATCATCCTTGATTATCCTCCAAATAATATTTTTTGAAATTTCAAGCTAATTTGAATTGGAATTTATTAAATATTTGTTAAAATTTATGTTTTCATGAGCCTGGTAGATTTGCCCTATTGTTTAGTAGATTCACACATAAAAATGGTGGATTTTCATATAAAATTTTAGTTTCTTAATACTTAGTGGATTCATTTTATTTTTTAGTGGATTCACACATGAAAATGTTAGATTCACATAAAATATTAAGTTTTTAATGTTTAGTGGATTTGCCTTATTTTTTGATGGAATCACTCAAGAAATGGCAAATTTACACCGAGCAATGTTTTTTGTACAACCTACC
Organism: Torreya grandis; assembly: GCA_037957365.1. Lineage (NCBI taxonomy): Eukaryota > Viridiplantae > Streptophyta > Pinopsida > Cupressales > Taxaceae > Torreya > Torreya grandis. The sequence continues at coordinate 1,559,951 of JARHVA010002575.1, read as the reverse complement.
TTCCACAACCATAATTTTTGACTTAGATTTCTATTTGACCTCTCATTTGTGGCAAAACAAAGGTATAAAAAGATGCATTCAACCATTGAATAAAATGGTGAGTGGTGGAATCTCCATGTACGTTTGAGGAATTGTAATGTTCATAGCATATTTTCACTTTCTAGTAGTGGTATAACCATTTTCCATTGATTATTTTTGTGTTTTTAGGAAACATATGGAATCACACTATATTTTAATGGAATTATTCTAATTCTATTGAAATTTATCTAAATTTTGATAGAATCACTATTATTTTGGTGGAATCATTTTTCACTAACAATATTTTGTGTTTATATAACTTCAAAAAAATTGCTCTATAATTTGGTATAATTCATTTATGTTTGGATGAAAACATGATGTGTTTTAGTGGCATCATTATTCGTCTAACTATTTTTATGTTTAAAAAAATTACATAACTTCCCTGTTTTTGGTGGTATTAGCTTGTGTTTTCGCTGAAATGCCCTGGTTCTAACATATCTACTTTAGTTCTATTTTGTATAGGTTTTCCACTTATTAGGGTGTTTTTTTTCAAACTAATAACCTATTTTCATAGGATTCACCTATATAAGATCAACAATCAAACAAACATGGATACACCTTTGGTTTAATGCCTAAAATCTATTCACATTTTAAGTTGGCACACTTAGAAATAATTTTAATTATTTTGATTGCTTGTATGTTTGTGTTTATGATAATTAGAATGTGTATGCTTTCCTCTTACACCTATTAGTTGATTCTTGAGCATTCAAAACATTTTAATTATATTTTTTTATCCCCCAATATCAAAATTAACTATGTATACTATCCTCTTGTGCCTTTTAGCTAACCCTGAGGATAAGAAATAACCAAGTTTTTCTATTTTTATTTTGGTTGTGCAACTTAGAATTTAATCATATGTGCAAGTCTGTAGAATTCATAGACTAATATTTTATCCCCTAATGTTAGGACCAACCATATTTTATATCAGGTTATATAAATTGAGGGAGGATTTATCATTATTGGTCAAGTGGTGTCATGTTTTAAATGTATTGTGAATTTAGGGGATTCCATGATCTAATACCTATACCCTAGACATCAACCCTCAAGGTTATATTTTTTGAAACTCCACTAAAATATTGTGTATGGAATGGGTGTGAAGTAGATATATCTTCTTGTGTATCCTATTAATCATCCTCTTTCATAAATTTGGGCCTCATATACATAAATTTATATCAAGGTTACCATTAGTTATGCTTTGTTCAACCTAATTTAAGACCTTCCAGTCGTAAAAAATTTATAGTGAAATATAGACCAATTTCCCCCAAGATACTCATGACATATCACTTGAACTAAGAGTTGAGATAATAACCTATTTTTGTTTCTTGTGAGGTAGATATTGGGTTGTATATTGGTTACACACCCATCACTACTAGCATATGTTTGTGTTACTTATGTGTTTTTGATTAAGTCTTATGTGAAAACAATTTTAAGTCAAGTCAAACAAAATAAAATTCAAACATCCAACTTGGAATAAGTTAAATTCCCAAGTTAAATCAAGTCAAACTATCCAAGTCAAACAATCAGATCAATTATTTGAAATCAAATCAACATCCAAAGTAAAAAGACAAACATCTAAAATTAACAAAGTCAAATTTTAACATGCAAGGTTAATTTTTACCAAGTCCAACACTCAAATACAAACATCCAGGGGCAAATTTGACAAATTCAAATCAATTTGACAATCAAAATCAAACATCCAAAGGTCAAATGTCAAATGCCCACCTAGACTAAGTCAAATAAAGTAAACCATTAAAATTCAACTAAAGATCAACTTTCACCAAATCTAATCAAGTCAAACACATCCAAGGTTAACATTCACCAAGTAAAATCATAATAAAATATTCAAAATTAAAATATCTAACTTAGACTAAGTCCACAATCATATCAAAATTTAGATCAAATCCAAAATTCCTAAATCAAGTACAATCCATCTTTGACTTAGTCAAAATCCTAATCCTAATCAATCCAAATTAATCCCAAAGTTGAGATTTATTCCAAATTAGTTAAATATTTAAAATAAAATATTATCCTCATATTTCCATTCAATATATTATACCTATTTATTAGGATTGATAAAATCATGACATCCATCCTTTCGCCCATCTACATCAAAATAAACTTCAAAAAATTACAAAAACATCAAAATCAAATGCAACCAAACATCAAACATCAAACATCAAACATCAAACATCAAAAAATATATATATAACATCAAGAATTTAACTAAATCCTAATCAAACCTAAATCCAAATCAAGATTAATTAACATATCAAAGTTAATCCAAATCTAAATCAGTCCAAACTAAATCCAAATAAGTTAATATAAATCCAAATCAGTCCAAACTAAATCCAAATCAAGCTTAATTGACAAATCTAAGTTAATCTAGATACAAATCAGTCCAACCTAAATCCAAATCAAGCCTAATCAATAAATAAAATCTAATATAAATCTAAATTAGTCTAAGATAAATCTAATCTAAGCTTGATCCAAATCACATCTAATCAAAAAAATCAATTTAGATCCAAGTCTAACATAGAGCTATGGCATCCCATATAGGATATTCAAATATCTCATCTAGTATTGACTATCCAAATATTGATACCCCCCATAAGACCAATTTGGTTATAACATCACCATCCCAACATAAAAATGTGATCGACCAACTCCAACTTAGACAACATGTATCCCAACTAGCATCCCTTCTTGATCTATCATCCACCAATCCAAAATCCAACACTTATGATCTAACCATCATAACCATCCAAATCCTAAACTACATCAACCCAACCATATCCTTCCCCTCCAAATATATTTGTCTATGTAAGAACTAAGTACATCTAATTCTAATAACCATCCATTAGGGATATGCCAATATCCCATTCTGAATCACAATCAAACTCCTCCACTTATAATTAAAGGTCTAGACAACCTCTCCATCCTTGAACAACACATCTTAGATTAACCTATTTTTTTAAATCACCCATCTTTATCTAATCCCAAACCATTTTTTTATCCACCCATATTTCACAAAGGACCCATATTTAATGAGCCAATATTTAATAAACCATCAATTGGCCAATCAACTATCCTTTGTCAACCTACCTTTGACCAACCTATCTTCAACAAGCTACTAGTCATTGATGAACCCATATTTTATGACACCATCTTTGGTCTATGACCCCATCTCCCATCACATATCAAACTATCCAACATCCAAAATGGCATGCCTCAATTGACAATGATACTTATAGATAACAAATATCAAAATGCCTTCGATGTGGATAGGCCCATACTAAATATAAAATCAACATCAACATAAAAATCAACATCATAATTAAAACCAACATTATCATTATCAGCTATGTGTTCATAAAAACATCATTTATCAGATCTATCATCTTTAAAGAATAATAAATCAATAACAATCAATCAATCATGGTTACATAAAGATAACCTCGTAGCTTATTTCCAAAACAACAAATATCCTATGGTAAGAACAATCCTTAAAATAATGAAATATAAGGAGAAAGGAATTAACCTACAAGAATATGAATTATCAAACCCATACATGTATGTACACACAAAGGATCTCACAAAACTAGCTATAAACCATATGCCAATCAACATAAATATTTTTGTGACACTTTCATGTTTTCTGAGAAATCCTTGTCCAACATTGAAACAATATCCATTCATAGTTTCTACAAGTATTATTTTGTGACCCATCCTATTATAATTTCCATGCATCCTTTCCACCATATTTAAATTTAATATCCCACTCCCATGAATTGGGACCAACAAAATCACTTTCCATCAACCTTCTTCCATAATAATCAAATAATGGTAGAATTCATGATTGACATTTAGCTAGAAGAACATAAAGTCATATTAGCACATCCCAAGGAACAAAAAGTGTTCCTCAATAAAAATGAATCCAAAAATCCATCCTACCAAATTCTAAAATCACCACCCCCTAGTGAAAATATCTGTGAGGTACAATGGGATAATCTAAATCAAAATCAAGGTCCTTAGTGAAAACCTCTTTGAGGCACTATCAGACCTAAATCAAAAGCAAAGTCCAAAAAATGGATCCCTTGGTGAAAAACTTTTTAAGGCACTAAGGGAAAAAATTGATCTTCCTCCTACATCATCATGATTTTAGGACAATTATAAATCATAAGTTGTAAACATGATCAATATAGCACAAAATATCCTAAGCATCCAACTGATAGATTTTCTCAGTCTCATAGAACATGAGATTGTTGGTCCCAATCCCCCTTCACATCACAATAATTTCATCCCTCCAAATCCTTCACATAATCAACCATTCCCTGTAAGTACCTCAGCACTTAAGGGTAGATCCATCCCATATAAATCATATTAACCCATCCTTATCCACCCTAAGCATCATGCATGTTCCTTCTTCCCATTGTGATCTTGATAGGGAAGTGGAAGAAGTCTTGAGGCTTTTTCTAAAACCATTTTGGTGTAATCCTAAAAATGTTGCTTTGATGATTGGGCACTTGGTTATCCCATGATATGGTCCTTGGATAACCCTAATCTATTCCTCATTATCACCCATCCTCATCAAATATCATCCAAAATATTTTCATTTGTATGTCCATTATTGTCTCCCATCTCAGTTTTAGAACATGGTTTCCATTTGTTATTATCCCTTGTACATACACCCAAAAGACCCATTTATATATACTTATTCCAATAATAAAAAAAATACCTAAAACAAAAAAACACCTTAAAATCTATAAATTTTGAAAATCCTAAAAAAAAATCAGAAAATCCAAAAAGATCCAAAAATCTAAAAATACTTAAAAATTTAGAAAATCCAAAACTCCCTAAAGATTATAAAATCCAAAAATATGTAAAAATAATACAATCCAAAAATCCCTATAAATCAAAAAATTTAGAAAATCCAAAAATCCCTAAAATCTAGAAATCCTTGAAAATTCATAAAATCTAAAAAATCCCAAACAAATTAAGAAAATCCAAAAATCCCTAAAAATTTAGAAAATCCCTAAAATTTATAGAATAAAAAATACTAAAAATTGAAAAGTCCCTAAAAATATATAAAGCCACAAAATCCTAAAACATTTGTCTTGTCTTAAATCTAGTCAAATTCCTTTATCATTTTTCAATCAATTCATTCTAGTTTTTTGGGATGTGTCTTCTTCCCAAATTCATCCCCTTGCATGTATCCTTTACATGGGGAACTATATAGTTATTAGTATCATTGAGCCTTCACACGTGGATTTTGACTTGATTAATGATAAGATGCTTCTTATTATTTTTATTTTAAAGTTAATATGTGTTTGCTTCTTGCTTTATTATGTAATTTTCCTATTTTTCCTTGACTCAATCCATATATGTCAATAGGGTCATCATGGTTTTTAAAAATCATGCTCCTTCTTGTCATGTTCTTATACTTGAGTCTATCCATTAACATATGATGATGGTGTGTCATGTTTTTTCCATATCATGGTGCATTTGTGTAATTTGTTTATTAGATCATGGGTCAATCCTTATGCAAATTGTGGCTAATTAATCATGGTGTTTTATATCATGGTACGTATTGTCATGTGTAATATTAAAAATCAAGTTGAAAAATAATATGTGGAGATGCACTAAAACAATGGCTTATCCCCTTGAAAATTTTATCCTTTTTTTAATCATATATTTTCAAATCAAATAATCTTATATAACTTTGGCCGAGTCAAAGTAAATTCATCATTTCTTATCACATTTCTCCCTTCTTCATAGAACTACATCAGCTTGAGGTCCATTCAGACTATGAAATAAACACTCAATCACATGGAGTTTCTAAATTCAATATATACATTCTTGTTCTTATTTCCATTTTCATTCCATCACATTCTTTTTCTTGTTTCTATCATTTATTCTAACTAATTATCCATGTCTCATCACATCATTCTTGAATCATTATTACAATGCTTGAGGCATCCTCGTGTCCCCATTTTTTTGTGGCTTTTCATTTTTTGAAAATCCATTATACCATCATCATGTACGTATATATCAACCTATTAAATCATTCATGATCAATAATCACTATGATCAATTCATCCTTAATTCATGTAATAGGTTAAGTCCTTGAGCTATGCATGTAAATCAATCAATCAACTAATTAATCAATTAATCATCCATCCAATCTAAGCTCACAACATCTACCTTACTAGGGTAAATTAAAGCATGCAACTCATCATCTAGATAGATCATTCAAAAATCCAAGCCCATAACTTTTCAAATATTGCATTATCAAACCTACACTATTTGTGGTAAATCAAAGTGCATAGATTATCTTGGGATGTATCCTTCCCAAATTAGTCCTATTTGGGAAAATAAATCCATCATCATTAGAAATCAAAACATTCAAGCATTAGCTCAAATGAATTATTCTCATATATGGTTTAATATTATCTTTCTATAACATCCTTTCATATTCATTCCTTCATATTATTTTTAGAACCCATCTACATCCTCCTTCCATGCCCTCTAGATGGGGCATAATCCATCAAATTCTTTCATCATCATCTAACCTTCCATTTTTTTGGCTTATTCATTCTTTGAAATTTTTTTACTCCACCCATTGTGTCTTGAAAAACCATTTCAAAGAGAGGGGAAATGTATATATTAAATTGTACACTTCATATTGATTTTAACTATCTATTAATATCATACTAATACCATCCTTCAATTAATTAAGTAGTCTTCTCCTTGCACTCACATCTTTAGATAATTCACTATTCATTCCCTTGATTAGTTAATATTTCCTTCCATAACCATATATAATCCCACAAAAATCACATCATATTCCATTATTTGATTAATCCAAATTAATTAAACAATCCTTCCATCATAAAAAATTCCATGGATTTTTAATATTCCTATTTTATAAAATAGGAAAAATCCAAAACTTCTCACATCACTCAACCTATTCCAAATCCAAAGTCAAAGTCCCATTTCCAAGGAAAATTCAATTCAAATGGATAAGTGTGAAAGCAAGGTTTAGAATCAAATCCCCATGTAATCTTATGATATGACATGTTCTTACATACTCTAAACTTTCATGAATTAATATTCTTAGACACACACCCTCTCCTTACACACTCAACCTCTCTCATTTAGGAGGAGGAAGACCTCTTCGCATCCATGGATCTTCATCTCCATCCAATAACCCACATCGTGACATAAATTAGTAAAAACTATAAAGAGAGGTTTTACTCTCCATTATAAAAAAGTCTTGATACATAAAAAAGTGTTGTTGAAAATCACTATCAATCAAGTATCATTATCCAATCCAAAATCATTGAATCATCTTGTTTATAATGGGGTTATGTTGTCCATTTGATCACATGCTATCCACTAAAGTGTTACAACTACAACACCACTTTTGAGCACATCTAATAGATAAGAGGGGAGACAAGGTTATCTTCGATAAGTAAAGTTAATTATGTGTTTGTTTTCATCATTTTATTTATCAATATAAGGACACATAATGATTAGGTAGCATTTCAATTTGTTTTGATTTCTACTAATGAGACTAATCTTTGTTTGGTGTTATGCCTATAGAACACAAACCCTTATTCCATAAAGATTAAAAAAATATCAAGATAAAATGTAAAAAGGGTGAAAATAGGGTTAGGTTAATAGTTAAACTATCTTTAAAAAAATCATGTAATTTGAGTGTTGCCTACATAGCCTAAATGGGCCTCAGGTCGATGTACTTCTCCCTCCTAGGGTGATTGTGTGATTTGTGATTATGAAACTATATGAATACAATTAGAATATTTATTAAAATGTTTTAAAATGCATGACCTTGACCTAAAATAAAAAAATATTCAAAGTTGGTCTATGACTATTAAAAAGTAACACAATTTAAATTTGAAGAAATAGTACTCTTTTGCTCAGTTTGTAATTTTATATAGTTGAATGTCTTGATATGATTTTATAAGAGAATATTTATAATATTTTGATTTAAAAAATTTAAATTTTTTTGAGAGAGATTTTGAAACATCTCAATTTTAAAAAGTGACCATTGGAGTGCAGATTACAAGCCCACACTAGTGGAAAATATCGATGTATGGACCTATTTAACCTAGTGTGGTCATGTCCCAAAAAGATAAAGACTAATATAAAATGTCTTATAGGTGCATGTAAGTAGTTTTGGGATGAATTTCATTTAAATAGGTATGTATGTATTATATTTATATTGTTTACAAGACATTAAGGGCTCTATTATAGATTACAAACTAGTGAAATAGAGAATGGACCAAGATATGGATGTGAAGAATAAACACTTGCAGTCACTTTAATCATTAAAATTATGTGTCAAATTCTTTTCCCACTTTCTTATATTTTTAAGATGAATTATTTTGATAAAATAATATTTAGATATGCAAATAAACAAAATCATTCAAAACATCAATCTACCATTAAAATTGAGAGCCAATTAAGAATAAAATTTAAAGACAAATGAAACATTCATACTTGCCTTTCATCCTAAAAGCTAAATGCTCCAAATAAAGCTCCAAACAAGAAAATATTAAATGATTATGGATGTAGGATTTATTATAGACTTGGATTTTATATGAGCATGATATTAGCTTGATGACTTTGATAAGTAGATTGGTTTGGCATGAGAGAATCATATATTTCCTTAGTTGGTTTAATGAAGGAATGAAGGTGTTTAAATAGGCAATGGAGGGAGGATTAAAAAGGAATTAAAAATTCCTTGGAAGCTCTAGATTTAGAGGCTTCTAGAGAGGATGGAGATAATCGGAGAGGATTATAGAATTGGAGAATTCTAGAATCCATTAGGAGCATAAGTAAGATTAGTTAATGATGACGATAGGTGATTAAATAGGTGATTAGGAACTAAGGATGTAGGAGAGCCTAGGAATAGGATAGCATAGGTGGGATTGAAGTCTTAAATTTCAATATAATGGTTAAGTGGAATTAGTTAGCGGATAATAGGGAATTAAGTGAATTGATTGATTTATGGTGTAAGAATAAGGTTAGTGGATGAAGAATAAAGAAAGGAAATAATAGGAAAATGACTAAAAGGGGTGATATTAGGATAGAATTGGAAGATATCTATGAAAATAGTCTATATTGGTAAAATTAAGGTCAACTAATTGTTGACGCAAGAAATTGCACCCTTAGCAGGAGGCCGAGCTCCTGCCTTCTCCTCGCAACATGGAAACTCCCCTCTCACCTGTGGGACCGGCGAAGCTGGAGGAGAGAGTCTCTAGATAAGGGCTAGCTCCCTTTGATGCATCATGTTTGTTCTAGCAAGTGCAAATATAGACATATATATATATATATATATATATATATATATATATATATAGCTATATAATGGGGGGGATGAAAAGGGAAAGGAGAGCATAGGAAAACAAACCTACTCTAAAGAGGTGATGCACCAAAATAAGTTGACCTTCTCACATCCACTCTCAAAATCAGACAAATACATTCATACACTTCACACTTGGCAGAAGAATCAGTCTGTAAAACTTGAGAGGGAGGTTTAAATGAAAATACAAAAAAATGGAGGTTCACTAAAGGTGCTATGAGAGGCACTCTGTAAATAGTCCCTTCTGTTTTTGCACCCCAAATAGAACTCTCCTCCTCTCAACTACAGAGATGGCACCTTGTAGATAACTGGTATGTTGGTGTTGAACCTGTGAGAGCATCAAAAGACAATGACTAAACATAAATTTAACACTCTAGACATACACAAAATGTCTATCCAAGAAGAGGTAAAAAATTGCGTTTATAGATTCAGGTGGAAATTTTAGCAGGGTTGCGCCTTGTAAAATGTGGAAGATCTTTTTACAAAATGACAAGTTTGCCATATATAGGAAAATCAAGGAGGCTCATTTGGCACTCCTTTTTTACAAGTGGACAATTTGCGTCCCCTCATGGGGAAGAAGAAAACACTGTTGCCGATGTCATCTTTCTAGAAGAGGCCTACTAGAACCATGTTGTATAATCACCAAATTTGACTTTGGTGTTCAAGCATTAATGTGAAACACAGGCTGCACCCTCTTTTTCTGCAAATAGATTGAGATTTGTCCCCTTTTAAATACACAAGCCATGCCATTTTCTATTTGCACCATTTGGGGATTATCAGGTAATAAATCACCTTCATTTTGCCACTTGGACTGCTTCGTCCCTTTCCTATCTTGTCTCCTTGTCTTTTCTCAATTTTGTCTCATCTGGCTCATTCGGCCCATGGGGGCAAACATTCTCATGGGTAACTGCACTCTAGGATCTTGGTTAGCACTCTTTCATTTGAAGGCAAATGGCTACTTCACTTTGCTAATTTTTACATCCTCCGGGACGTCACCGTCCCCGTCACAATGTCAGTCGAGCTTTCATTGGCTTTTCAGGCACTTCTTTGCTTTCCTTCGCTGGCATCTTTCTCTATCTCTATCACCTTCTCAAAGGGAAGGTGAACCTTTGCACTTGGCTGAGAGTCCCCCGCAAGGGCACCTACCCTTCAAGGTCTTTTGGCGGGTCCCTGTTTGCCTTGGACTTTTCCCTGGGTCCCCGCAGACAATTTTCCTGGGTCGCTTTGACTCTGTGTATTTTTTGTAGACTTTTGCTGCAGACATTTTCCCATGGACAAAAAGTCCAAAAAAATTCTACCTGACCCTTTGCTTTGTATTTTGACTACGCCCAAATTCCTTCGAGCAAAAAGTCTGAAGGAATTCGGGGCTTGACAATTTGAACTTAGACAAATTTTAGACTTACTCGATCTTTTCCTTTTGAAGCACCTGCCCTTTGGAAGGGTACTAAACTTTTTTTTTTGGGACTGCCCCTTAGCCAAGGGCATACCCTTAAACCAAGTCATTGAACCAAGCCAATGAACCGAAATTGGTTCAATGGTTCAACCATTGCGCACCGAGCCGATTGAACCAAACATCGAACCACTCACTTTGAACCAAGCATTGAACTTGAACCAATTGAACCAAGCGCATTGAACTAAGCCATTGAACCAAAATTGGTTCAATGGTTTAAATGATTGCTGAATTGAGGCATCTGAATTGAGCGATGAACTCTATGTTGAACTAGAAGCCGCTGAACCATTTGAACTTTGTCGATTGAACTCTACATGAACTCAGCTAGTTGAACCAAGCCAAAGAACCTAGAGATTGAACCAAGCACCTGCAAAGTATGTAGAAATTCTTGGACTTGTGCAAAATCAAAAAATGAATTGGCCTTAAACAGCAGGGGAAGAAGGCGACCAAAATTTTGACTGTTGGGCAAAATTGGTCAACACTAATAGTAATATTAGTGATGATAAATGGAGTAAATTTAGATGTATACATTTTTTACCTCTTTGAAAGGGAATTATGAATGGATAAAGTGGAAGGAGTAATGGTCATTAAAAGAAGACATATATTCATAGATGAAGCTTAATAAATTAATTTATTGGATATGATTCCCCCTTAAGGGGACATGTGGTGAATAATGATATGGATGACTCCTCAAAAATAATAAATGAGGGGTAGGGTGTGATGGGTAGAAAAGGGGATGGGATGTTAGATGTGAGATAGGTGATGAATAAAATGAACTCAACATGAGTAGTGAGATAAAAAGTGATGATGACCCAGGAAAAGACATATACATAAGGATAAAAAATTATTGTGTCATTGGAGTCATCTTAAGTATGTATATTCTTTAGCGTATAGGTTGTTTCTTTCTCCTTTTGCTTGAACTCCTTCTTAATGGAATGAAAAAGGATACTATAGGGTGACTATGAAGAATACATTGCACTCAATATCATGAGTGTATTTCATTAACACACACACACACACACACACACACACACACACACACACACACACACACACACACATGTTGATGCATTCCAAGGGGGAAAGAACCATAACATGATGGTGATAATATAAAAATCCTCAAAAATTTTACATATCCTGGGTATAGACATATGCTGGGGGGTAGCTTTAGACCAAGATGATTGATAGAAAAGGCCACAACCTATCAAGGACATATTCATGGGAGAGCATCAAGCCAAAGATTAATGATGAGTGTAGCTAAAATAAAGAGATATGATGAAGGTTATGAGAGATAAGAAATGATATAATCAAGTGAACAAAAGGTGAAGGGGAGAAATTGAACTACATTTCATCAAATCAATGAGCCATAAAGTGATTAATATTAGTGATGCCCCTAGTAAGGACAAATTCAAGGGAGTGAGAGATGATAACAACATTATAGTCATGATCATGCACAAATCAAGGGAAGAACCTATAATGATAACGAATGACTTATGGGAGAAACTATGGAAGTTGTGAGTTGTTGAGCCCAATTGATAGGTGCGAGTGATTGACTAAAATATTAGGGAGATGATTATAGAGATGGTGATTGATCAATAGATCGATTGATATTATAGCTCAAATATTTGACTGATGTAATATTCAAAGATGATGAAAGATAATATAGATATAACGATGAGTTAGGAAAAGAGAAGAGAGTGGTTGAGCTGACCTTAGACACATTATGTGACTAAGTGTTGCTTACATAGTCTAGAAAGACCTCAGGCCAATGTAGTTTAGATTAGATGATAGGTGACAAGATATACTAGAGGAGGAGGATGGCTATTAGATATGTTAATTATTATATAGAGGATGTGATAGGGGTGTTAGACATGAAGATAAAAGGATTAGGATAAATGATGAGATATTGATGACTAGAGAGATGATAGATGGGTAACTATAGGATATAGATGTGATGATAAAGGAATTTTAGGAATGATTAGATACTATACAAGTGGATTTGGATGATCATATTAAAGTTAGAGGACTAGAATGATTGGATATGGGATGTTAGATGTTATGATAAGTGATAGAGGATAGGAAGGATGGTGAGTGTCATCCACTGTCAAGCCATCGTTATTGTAATAAGGCTCATAATAGTCTAATAAATCCAATGTAAATATAACACTAGGTAGTATTCCCCATGATATAAGTATGACCAAGAGGACATTGTGCCAAAGTGCATGATTATAAAATGGGATAAATGATGAACTCTACATCATCAAGGGCACCCTAAAAGCACCATTGTAGCTTTTGGTGTCATCATAACATCCTCATCAATTTACAAATAAACAAAACAGTACATGATGCAAGACTAAAAGAAACACAAACAAACAAATGAAACATAATACAATCATATACATGATAAAAGACATGAAAATAATTCAAATAATACATAAAATACAAGTAACATACACAAGTATATACATAGAGATATGATGTGATTAACGTCTTGTCTGATGTCTTGATGAGATTTAATGGGATGATTGATTAGGTAATGAGTTGGACAAGTTGGTTGTGATGATTATGATGTGAATTTGGATCAAGGATAGAAATTTGGACAAGTTATGGACTTGGAGTAGACTAGTGACTTGGATGAAGATAATGTTATGGATAAAGACTTGGGTGAGAATATGAGGACATATGACAAGACATAAGACAAGACAAGATGATAAGATGGATAAGACATGAGATAAGATGACTAGGATATTTAGGAAATTAGACAAGATGATTAAGTTATTTTGTGATTTTATAATTTTTAGGGTTTTTAGAATATTTTAATTTTTAGATCTTTTTGGAATATGTATGTACACTATACAAAGGGGGTTACTAGCAAAGGGAATGCCAAGCCTAGTAACTAGGATAAGGATGAATGGATGTGATGAAAAAAGGATGAGGGTGGTGATGAAAAGGGTATGAGGACTAAAGAATAAAGGGATAGGTATTACCAATGACCACATCATGAAATAACTATATATCTAGTTGCTTGATTGTCTATTAGAGGATATGCCAAGATGATTCCAGAATATTTCTCAAGGCATCTTCCACTTCATTATTAAGTTCAATATTAAAAGAAATTATGGACATGATATGATGGCATATGATGGGTAGAAATAATGGACAGAGGGATAAGATAGACAAAGATGAAATGAATGGGATTGACAAGCAATACAAAATGGATTTGCCCTCAAGTGCTGAATTTCTAAAGGCATCATCCACTTCATTATGAAGTTAAATATTAGAAGAAATTATGGACATGATATGATGGCATATGATGGGTAGAAATAATGGATAGATAGATAAGATATATAAGGATGACATAGAGTGGATTTTCAAGGAATATGAAATGGATTTGCCCCCAAGTGTTGAGGTACAATGTAGACAATAGATTATTTTACCATGATGTCAAAAATTGGTTTTCATCATGGTACTTTCCCAAGGTACCAAAAGCATAGTTTTAACCATTGGATAAATGATTTTTATTTCATTTTATTATTATTATTTATTTATTTATTTTGAATTTATTTTTACCTTTTTTTATTTTTTTGTCTTTTTTTTTTGACTTTTGACTTTGGGCATCTCAATTTATTAGATATGAGTGCGAGATGTAGGATTAAATTACTTTATTAATTTTTAGATAATTATTGTTTTGAAGAGAAGTGATGTTAAGATCATGTTTTCATTTTTGAATGTATTGATGTCCTTGTGTCCTTCATTGACTCTTGATTGAGACCCCTTTAAATATCTAGACTAGGTGTCTGTGTCATCCCTATGAGAGGCAATGTTATCTAGGAAGGTGATGTGAGGTATGGATTGGATTAAATTTTTATGTTGGTGGGGGTGTATTAGAATTGAATGGATGATAGGATCATGATAGGGAAGTGTGATGGCTAATTGGAAAGTAGGACTAGTAGTCACACACATCATTAGACATGTTGGACATTCCATATTTGATTGATGCCTTATGATAAAAGACTTTAAGAGATCTAAAAGACTTTTACTTTTTAGTTCATATTTGACCCAATTATTTTAAATATTATAGGACATTTTGATATTATTTTTAACATTATTTTGATTTGCTGATTTGATTATATTTTGGTTGTCCCCTGGTGCCTAACTTTGGGCTTCACTAAAGGAGATTGATGTTTGACTTGATAGATGATGATTATTTTGCCTTTGATAGTCCCCTGGTGATTCTAAAAGGGTTTCAATAGGGGAAGACATTTTTTTATTAAGTCAAATATTTGAATTTTTTTATTTTGACTTGCTCAATCAGAGGTGTTTTGATAATCATTTATGACTTTTTGAATATGGTTTTGATCTTTTGTATCTGTGGCATATATTATGTTGCTCGAAGAAGGGTCCAATGATGTATGTTCCTATTCATCCCTATGGAAGGAGGTGATTAAATGATCATTTATAGGAATAAATGGGTCTATGATGGATGAAGGTGGGGGATATGGTATGATGAGTTCAATGAGTGGTGATGGGGCAACATGATCCTCATAGGGGTTCTTAGGAGACCCAATTTTGACATCAAAGAATATCTCCTCAAGATCAATAAAAGGATCACTAAGATTATTTATAAGATATGCATCTGAATCAATATTAGATTCACTTTAATATTCCTTGACATATAAAGCTTGTAATAACGCTTTTGTGACTTCATCATCATGATTGGGATCAAAATATTTGCTTGGTAATTGATTATCATCTGAATTAGACGTATCTTCAAAAGGGAAGGCATAGTCATCATATATTATAATGTCTATGATGGATTATGTTTCTTATGATTAATTTATTAAGACATCAATGTTGAACATGATCATGATGTAGATAAAACTTGTGTTGATTTCAATACTGATTCTAATGTACATCACATGATGCTGCTAGTAAAAGATTTATTATCCATAAATGACCTCTCAATGTGGGGTCTTTGATATGATGGATGAGAGAAAGATGATGGAGGATCAATAGATTTGTCAAATGTAGACTCATAGAAGAAAGACTCATTAGAGAAGCGAGGACTAGGCTCATGGGTAACATACTCATCTTCAATGGTAGATTTATCAAAGATGTGGGGACCATGGAAGATGGATTTGGTGTCTTGACCTTGGCTTGAAAAGGAAAGGGATTGATCATTAGGAATGGGATCTTGACATACTTCTTATTTTTCACCCTTGGATGTAGACCCATCTGATTCCTTCTTAATTTAAATATCACAATAGTTGATGAGGTCTTAGATATAATTTTGGAAATTATGACATCAATTAATGATATGCACCCAAGTTTGATGATATATATAGTAGTGGTTTGCTTTATACCAAGATGGATTAGGATTAGTGGGATTAATATGTCATAAGGGTGTATAGACCATCATGTCATTGTCAACAATATTGTGGAAGAGGGCTTATATAGTTATAGGAAGATGAGTATACGACCTCTCTTTAGTTTGAGACTCAGATGTAGAAGCATTAGAATTTAGATCAGATGGTTGTTGATGTGACTAGGTGGGTGTAATAGTATTAGATGTGGTGGCCATGATAGGATTTAATTTTATATTAGAGGAAGGGGTAGATGACTGGATATGACTAATAGATGGAGGGTTTGAATGGGACTAGGTGCTATGAAGACTAGGAGTTGACTAATGTGGATAGGTTTGGACTGGAGGTAATGTTGGGTGGACAAGGCCGAAGTCTGTAGGTTATGGAGTGATCATATCAAGGAGGTGAGAAAGGATTATATCCCTATTGGCTATGAGACATTACTCAATCAGGGTAATAACCAAATCTATTTTAGGTGCCATGGATAAAGATGAGAGAAATTATAGATGATATGGTTCACTAACCTCAATTGATAAGTGTAGGGGATTGAATGGAAAGATTGAGGGATGAAGATGGGTTATGTGGATTTTTTTTTGATAAAGTCTTACTTTAATCTAATATCAAGTTTGACTAGATGTTATGAAATGTTAGGATGGGATAAGATAATATTTAAGTAGGCTAATTTAGGACGTGAGATAGACTTTAATGATTTTGATTTGATTCGATTAAGCAAGTTATGAAAAGACCTAATATTTGATGATGATGGGATAGACTAGCTCAAGATATTTATTTTGACTAGGGATTGATTGGATGAATACTAGCTCAATACTAAGATGATCAACTCAAATAGGATGAGATGATTAGATTGATAGATTGAGAGGATTATGATTATGTGTATGACTCAAACTTGATTAGACACAAGAAAGCTAGTGATGAGGACCCTGATATGTAAATAATGTTTTTCCAATGTGGATTAGGACTAACGTATGACCAGAGACTTGATAGGATGATAAGGTGGATGATGATTGGACTAGGTTGATAAGATGATGGATAAGGTGACTCGACAAGATAAGGTCAAGATAAAATGACCGATTTGAACTAGGGGATTAAGTAAGTCAAGGTGATGTGTGATTAGTTATGGATGAGGTGGACTTAGTTAAAATTAGACTATTATAATATCTTCATGACAAGACTTGATTAGGTTATGTAGGTGATGGGGGGTATGACTAGTTGATAGGTGGATCATACTAGACTACAATGTGACTAAGATAAGATGGTGGTGCAAGATAGGATACGATGCAATATGAGATAGTCTTAAAAGGATATACATAAATGTACAAACTAAATATGTAAAATATTATATTAATGAGACAAGGATATATAAGATGATGATATGTGAAGAAGACATAGATAGGTGTGTATAGGCTTGGGTAAAAGGTTGACTTGGCTCACAAATAACACTAGTCTATCACAACACTCACCAAATCAAGTAAAACAAAAACCTATTACTAGTAAATTGATTTAGATGTGTAACCCAATGACTGCGCCATCTAATAAATTCACAAGTGAGTTTGTAGGCTGGTGATCTATTATAGAATTTCAAGAACCCTCTCAACCCTATCTGCACATGATGGTCACTTAGTACCTGATACTGACTCTAGTAATAAGTTGCATGTTACAACTGATGATCCTATGCTAAGTTTATATAAGGTTTATAGGGGCATCCCTGATATATACAAAGTACATGTAACCCAAATCCATATAAGGTGATGTCAATGTCTAGTTTAGAGAATTAACTCTTCCCCTTCAAGGAAGACCTGTATGAGGTCAATCACTTAGCCTAAGGAAAGTTGTCCCTGATATGTATACTTCATTAGAATAAAGAGTGTGGTGGTGAAATCCAAAATAATTATCCCCTGATGACTAGTCAAGTTTGTGGGGATGAATTTCCCATTACATTGCACCTAAAAATCAAAATTGGGTTAACAGACAAGCAAGCAAAAGTTTATTTAACCGACTAATTAGCTATGTGAGATAATTACACAAATAAGCAAACAAAGATATATATACAAATTCAAAATTTAAATTCTAGACTAAGCCTTGATCCTACAAAGAAACACATTAGCAAACTAATTTAGGGCCTCCCACTAAGGTGTCTTACATGAAAACTTGTTAATAGTTTTAAAACAATCAAAACTGCCTTTGGAACTTGTAAAACTACACTTACACAATTAGAATATTTAAAATCAATTCCAAAAACTATAATACCATAACTGATAGTCAATACCGCAACTAAAAGATATGCAAATTTGCTGACAATCAACTAGCTATGAATGTGCAACTAGATAAAATTGCATACAACTAGTGCAAAATCACTTTTGTAAATTAATATTATAACTATTGAGATGCAATTTTATAGCATATAGGAAACACAATAAATTTAATAGTAGAATCAAAATAAAATATTTATATAATGATTAAAATATTTACATAATGTTAAAATATTTATAGAATGATTAAAATAAAATAATATTATATACTAACTACATAAATGTATTATTTAATGCCCTAATTTAAAATTGAATGTGAATATTCAAAACTAACTCTAATAATCAATAACGTCATTTTTGAAAGGCATTTTTTATTCTAAATAAATTAAAGTAGATATATGAAAATTGGTATTAAAATCATAGAATAGATTATGTTTTAAACTATTTATATCATTTACAAATATAAACACTAACTAAATGACAAGATAGGATAAGATGAATCAACAGGACTTAGATTTTCCACTATATTCAAAATTGCCTATAAATATTCAAAACCGCTTATGAGAATCAAAATCCATTTGTCGAGAGGTAGTTTTGTGTAGTTTAAAATTTATAATATATATAAAATGTTTAAAATAATGTTGAGATGGTTTATGTAAAAACAAAAAACTGGTCTATCTACAGAAAGCTAAGTAAAGATCCAAAAATAGAATGATAGTAATTACTATCTATCTTTCTACAAAATTGACTCTATAGTCAATGATATTGCAAATTAGGTTCAAAATAGCCTCTATAAATAAGCAATATTACACTAGATAGTCAAAAGGGGGATTTCAAGACTATTTGATGTTTTATAGATAGAACCTCCTTTTTCTTGTAAGTAGATGACAATCCGACAAAGACAATAAAACTATTAGAAAGCAAAATCCATAGGCTTAAGTTAGTGATTCAAACTTAAATCAAAACCACCTCTTGTAGAGGAAAAAGCATAGCTATGAATCAATATCATGACTAATTTCAATCAATTTTTATTAGTGTGACAAAACTACCACTATTAAGAGTGAGAAAACTTTTCTTTTCCCATAGAAGATAACCAGGTTAGTATAAGCTACAAAAACCAGAAAGATGTCAATATAGTCAATGCTTGAATTTAATATAGTATTACATCAAAATTACCCATATACTATCAAAACCATAGCTAAAATTCAAAATCACCTCTATCGAGAGGCATTTTTACAAAGGTTATGAAACCTACCAGAAAAGCTAATAGTCAATGGTTATTCCATACAATTAAGTAATATTGTAGCTAAGATCTTTAATATTGCCTATGCAATAACATAATTTGAAAAGAAAATTTTCACCTTGTCTGAGACATGAAAATATGATAATTTTAGAGCCCAATATTCTTCTAACCAGTCATGCAAGCTTGTTTAACACATCTACCATGTACAATGGTCAGTTTAAAGGAGGGCTCTCACTGTGGTCACCAAATGTAAGATGAAATTTTTTGAGCAAATGAGATTTGGATATGAAAATTAACAAAATCATTCAAAACATTAATCTACCATTAAAATTTAGATCCAATTAAGAATAAAATGCAAAGATAAATGAAACATTCATACTTACCTTTCATCCTAAAAGCTAAATGCTCCAAATCAAGATCCAAATAAGAAAAGATTAAATGATTATGGATGTAGGAATGTTTTTAGACTTATATTTTATGATAGCATGATATTATCTTGATGACTTTGATAATTATATTGGTTTGGCATGAGAGGATCATAGATTTCTATATTTGGTTCAATACAGGAATGAAGATGCTTAAATAGGCAATGGAGGGAGGATTAAAAAGGAATTAAAAATTCCTTAGAAGCCTCTAGATTTAGAGGCTTATAAAGAGGTTGGAGACAATATAAGATGATTCTAAAATCCATTAGGAAGATAAGCAATATTAGTTAATGATTAAGATAGGTGATTAGGGACTAGGCATGTAGGAGAGCCTAAGAATAGGCTAGGGTAGGTGGGATTGGAATTCAAAATTTTAAATAATGGTTAAGTGGGATTAGTTAATAGATAATAGGGGATTAAGTGAATTAATTGATTTGTGGGGTAATAATAAGGTTATTGGATGAAGAATTAAGAAGGGAAATAATAGGAAAATGACTAGAAGGGGTGATATTAAGATAGAATTAGAAGAGATAAATAAAATTAGCTAGATAGGTGAAATTAGTGTCGACTAATAGTAATATTAGTGACAATAAATGAAGTGAACAAATTTAGATGTATAAAATAGTGATGAAACAAATATAAATTATTATAATAAATTAGATGTAGATTTGAGTGTGCATATGCACTTTATATTTGTATGCAAAGCACGATCGTGCAAGAAGCCTAAATGTAAAACCTGTAGCAATGTCACTAAAAGTAGTTATCATCCATATTTGAAGATTGAAAATATAAAATTTTAAATTTTCAAAGAGATTAAGGAAAGTATACACATAAAAGAGTAGGCAATATAATTTTCCTGTAACTTAAAATTATAGAAGTGTTTGACCCCTTATTGAGGCATTTAGAGAAATGTTGAACCTTCAACAAATGGAGAGTGATCAAGTCTCAATTTTCAAAAATTTGAATTATCTTGAGTTGTAAGTATTGTATCCTCTAACTTTCATTTAATTATGTGGATTACTCAATAAGTTGAAGGAGTGGAACCATGAACTCTATCTTGCCACATCTTTAAAAATTATAACCTATACATTGAGTGTCAATACACTCTAGCATGGTTCACTTGCAGTATGAATAAAAACACACCACTAAAAATGTATCTTGATTCTATTTAAAACTTCAAAACTTTTGAGAAAATTTGAAATTAACATGTAGTAACTTGAACATGACTAAGTATCATGCCTCCTATAATGTATTATATTAATATTCAGTGGGCCCATTTGAGTATTGTAACTATTGAAACCTATAATTATTTTTTAAACTTGTATTTTTAGGGATGAGTGCATATGCATTGCACATACCCCCATAATTTGAAGAAATCAAAATCATGTTATAATTTTAAACATGTTTAGTGCCATAAACCTCAAATATTTCTCATGAAGTCTTGACTTCTCAAGACAAGCCCATTGTGACGTTCTCATTTTGAGATGATAGTTGTAGCCTGCAAGTCACTTATCTCAAAAAGGGAGTTATGTAATATGTGAAATATGTAGTAATGTATTATAACTTGATATTTTGATTGTATTTGCATCATATTTTTGAATATAGCCTAAATTTTTCATATGATAATGTATTATAATGATGTATCATCGAATAATATAAATATGATGTGCATCATATGTATCATGGAGCTAAAATATTAGATTATATATGTACTCCATGGTATAAACCATGGAATTATATTAATATACAAGTACATACAAGTGATTCTATATAATTTCAAATAATTTTCATATTTTATCACACATAATACCCAAAGGCCAATACAAGGAATGTCTAAATGTTGCATAAGCACCAAAGGCCAAGGGCCACACACAATAAGAAATCAAGTTATAAAATATCATGTAATAAAGTAAGACAATAAGCATAGAACAAATGAACGGGTTTAAATCCACCATATGAATCTATGTCATTATTAAAAAATAGCATAGTTCATGTAATACATGTATAGTATGATCGAATAAAAAAACATTTTTTTATATGTATCTCAACATAGTATAAAGGTTGTGGATGAATACAACATATTAAATTATTCATGGAGAATGAATAAATTCCCTCAACATAGTAAGGTTTTTG
Source organism: Torreya grandis (assembly GCA_037957365.1). Taxonomy (NCBI): domain Eukaryota; kingdom Viridiplantae; phylum Streptophyta; class Pinopsida; order Cupressales; family Taxaceae; genus Torreya; species Torreya grandis. The sequence goes on along the minus strand of JARHVA010002575.1, from coordinate 1,537,604 downwards.
GATAATGAGGGAAGCCCAACATTGAAATCAATAAAAACGTGTCTTGTATCACACTCAAAACCTTGTGAAAAACAATGTTGTTTGAGAATTGAAATATGTTATCTTCAAACTTGGAATAAATACCATATGGAAATAATTAATCTAAAAATAATTGAAAAATGCTTCTTAGGTCCTGATTTTATATTTTTGAAAATATTTTGATTCTTTTTTATCTTTGAATTATTTGCATGTTTTTGAATTTTTTTCATATTTGATTATTTTTTAATATTTTTAATTTTTGTAATTAAAATTTACTCTACGGAGTAAGGTTTTTTAAATATATTAAGAGGGTTATATTTTATCAATCCTCAACAAGGTGAAAAAACATTATATGATCAGAAGGAAGGCAAGCCAAGTGCCCCCAATGTGTAGTAAATGAATCATAGCAATGTATCTTGAATGATTAAGATAGATAAGAATGCACATGATCCTTGTGTACAATTGGAATATATGATTATTTAAGTGTATTGAAACTTATAACAAGATAAGTATGCAATAGTTAATAATAATGATCATTGAAAAATATTTGTAATTCATTTTCTTTATATTGTTTGAAATGGTTTAAAAATGAATAGGGAAAGTGTTCAAACTAAAAAATAAAACCAAGGCCTCGAATAATATGTGGATAAGGTATATAAAAATTACCAATGAAGTAAAATCAAATAGGTTATGTAAAAAATGAACATGCAAGTAATTCAACCAATTATATCAATAATGGGCATGTATGCATAACTCATGGCATGATATAAAGTGATGGTTTCTAATGAAGAAGTGTTAACTGTATATGCCTTGGAATCTTAATTATATCATGTGTTGTAATATAACCCTTTGAATCACTAGTCATATAATCATGTGAACTTGTGTGTGTGTGTGTGTGTGTGTGTGTGTGTGTGTGTGTGTGTGAGAGAGAGAGAGAGAGAGAGAGATAGGAGAATATGCAACAATTTATACCTATGATGAAGATTTTTGAATAACATATTGTGCCTTAGGAGATGAATACATTTTTTAGGTACAACTTTCTATTTAGGATAATCTATCATTCTCTTTGGAAGTAATTTTTATATTGGTATCTATAATTGTATCATGCTCGTAATTATATGGAGAGATGAATTTTGTAATATGCTCATGCTCATAATTAGATGGAGAAACTATTTTTTTAATATACTAATGCTTATTAATAGATGTTGAAATGAATATTTTAATATGATTTGGAATATGTAAATCATGCTCTTGAATAGTTTTGTAAATTATTTCATTATTGTGTTTCTCAATGATTATGGTAGGAAGTTGTTTTATACAAGAATCAAACATAATTTTTCCAATGGACATTCATATTGGATTCATATAATTTTGACCATATGATTATCATAAATATATTTGAGACATTTATACAATGTATAAGGTTCAACAATAATATTTTATAGCCAATGGTGTCCTTAGCACAATTCAAATACCCATATTCTTGGTATAGATAATAATAAAGTCTGTATTATGAAAGGCCCCACTTGTAAAGGTATCACTATATGTATGACCACCAAATATTTTGAAAACTCTAGAATTATCTTGTAAATCTTGTTTTTTATAACCAAGAAAGTATAGAAGTGTTATGGTGCACAAATTTCACTTGATCCATTGTCTATAATAATAATATTTATGGATTTATTATCAATATATACTCGAATAAAAGTTCACGTTTATCTCATTCATCATCAAAAATTTCACTATCATCAAATGTGATCATAAGATGTGATGTTTTCTTAGTTATAACTATACCAATGATATTATCAAGTGGATGTCCATATGTATAATGAGGATGATGAGAATTATACACAAAATGTACTCTAGAATTATCCTTGTTATTTACTTGATTGTTTGGAAAAGAACCTTTGTACATTTTTAGTTTTGTATTGTCATTGGTTTTTGGTTTATCCTCTTGAGTAGGTTTACCAATATCAATAATGTTATCTTGAATGAGGTATTGAATCTTGTGCTTAGTATTGAAACATATATTTTTAGTATGCCCAATATATACATGGTAGACATAATATACATTACCATAATTTTTTTTTAATAATATGGTCTAGACATGTAGATTTACATTGGTGGAGGAAGAGTGATAAAACTACACTACAGTATCCTTTACAATAGAAAGTGAATTTAACCTTGAAAATTTCCTTCTTAGTGTAATTTGTAATTGAATATTTTGTGTAGGTTGTGAGATAGTATTAACTGTCATATTCACTTCATTCTTTATTTCATTTGGTTTTCTCTTATAATTATATTTCTTTGAAATTTTATATTTGAAGTAGATGGAACATTTTAAGTATACTTAATCAAGTTCAAATTAAGAAACTTGAGCTCACACTTTTTGACTGTACAGCATAGTTCATTGAAAATTTTTAAAGTTACCAAACATAATTGATTCATGAAGTGGAGATAGAAAATTTTGAGTAAATATATCTTTGAGCTCATTATTATATATTTGGTTTGTCATTTTTACTATCATAGTCTTGTATCTTAGCACATATTCATTGATTATTTCATTAGACCCTTGTTTGAACTTAACAATTTGAGCATATGATAAATTTTCACCAATGTTGATAGAAAAGTGTGTTATAAATTGATTTTACAAAGGTTTTAAATAATTTATTGATTGAAGAGGAAGACCATATAACCATATAATAACATTTTATTCTATAATTCTTGAAAAGATCTTTGTGAATAATTTGTCATTATTTGCATAACATAGATAAGTTGCATGGAATACATGCAAATGTTATTTAAGATCACCTTTTCCTTCATATAGAGGAAACTTAGGAGCCAAAAATTCAATTGGTAATGGATATAATTTAATTTTAGGTTCCAAAGGGTTATAAAACAAGGAACATGAGTCAACAGAGGGGCTAGCATGATAAATACTTTTTTCAAGGTTAGCTAGCTTAGATTTTCAAACAAGTAGTGCATACTCAAGAGCAGCATTTGGAGATGTAATAGGCATATAAGTGGCATGAGTGGGTATAGGCATGGATACATTTTGTCTACCAATTGATGATGTTATAAGAATAGATTAAATAATAAAAGTAGAAACATTGTAAGTACTATCTTGTGCACCTTTATTCTGTTCATCTTTATCAATATAGAAGAATGAATCAAATTTCTTAGGATTTTCACGAAGATATTAATATTTTTTTCCTCGTTGGTTGGAAAAGATCATTCCTAATCAATGGGTTAGAAATGATAGCCATGATACACCCTTCAAGAGGTGAGGAATAACCAATGGAAGACCCTTTAAATTTCTAGATTTGACATAATGTATAATATATTCTTCCTCTTGTTCTTAAGCAATTTCATATTTGACAGAAGATATTGGAGAATGGTGACAATATAAAATAGTTCAAGCATTTGTAATATAAATATATTTATACTAAACATCGTTTATTATCCATGCTTCTTGATTAATTCAAGATTTAATTCATGTAAGAGCATAATGGATAGCATGTTGGATAGTAAGATAAAATGTGACATTAAATTGCATGGTCTTATGTAACATGTGAAATAAATATTCATTCATTGATCCTATTATGATTATAATATAATATGAGACAAGAAATACTAATGAATGTGAATACAATATAAGAAAAAATTAAGGTATAAGGGTGATCTAGGCAAAGGTTTGAATGATTATGTGGGATCACAAATATAGTTGCTCATTTGTTAATTAGTGTTGACCCAATGTTTTAGATCACCAATCATAGAGGTAAAACTATGCATGTAGCCCACTAACCCCATTTTTGAGGGTATATTACGTTTAATTTCCCTAGGTGATACACTCCTCTTAGGTGTACTATAAATCAAATGGCTAAAATAGGATTTCAACAATACAAATAAGGGGTCTTAATAATTTTTGATATACCATGAGGTATGTGGAAATTAAATTTTGTGTTTAGTGATGTACAATGGCTATGATTATTATGGTAAAACCTTCATGCCATGATATCTATAAATAGAACATCTCATATCCCTTCATAATAGTCACTTAGTAATTTTAAAACTACCAGAACATGGTTTCTAGAACAAGCAAAAGTAATAGAAGAAATAAATAATAAGAAAATAAAAATATTTTTGTGTATATATATCAACAAATTACAACCTGAGGTCAAAAGAAAGAGCTTTAATGTCAGATTTATTCAAGGTGATAAGGTAAAATTCATCAATATCAGATTAAATCCATGTTTGAAGAAGTTGAATCGTTATGTGTTAAATTTTATCCAAGGTTGAAGGTTGTTTTATTTTAGTGTCATGAATTTAAAAAAAATTATGAAATCATAAGACAAAATTCAACCAAACAACAAGCAAACAATGTCATAAAAATAGTGGGTTCACCAGAAGGATTAATCTATTTTAAATTAAAACCAATCAAATTAATAGATATTGAACTTATTGAAATGGAAATGCTAAAATATACATATCTGATATTAAAATACAATATGCTACAAAATTTTATAGAATTTAGAATTTTACTAAAAATAGTAAATGAGCCAAAAAATATGCCAACCTCTCTAAAATAGATCCAACATTGATTTTGATTGGAACTTAATTAAAGAGACCTATAAATAGTGTTGCATCCAAAACATAATTAAAAATTGTGTTAGGATAAATCCATAGAACGAGGACAAGAAATGAGTATGGCCTTGTCATTTGATCATAGTCACATCCTAGTTGATTATGTGACTGAATTTTTAATCCATATTTATGTGCATATAAATGAGGGTTTCTTGATTATGTGTGGGAGATAAATAAATTCATGGAAGACCTATAAAACACAAACCTTTATTCCTAGACAATAAAAAAGATAGAGATCAAATTCAAAAATAATATGAATAAGGTTAGGGGAATAATTGAGTTATCCTCAAAAAACCCCACATAATCTGTGTGTCGTCTATATAGCCCAAATGGACCTTAGGTTGATGTAGTTCTCCCTCTTAAGATGATTTTTTGATATATGATTATGAAACTATATGACTATAGCTAGAAGATTGATTGAATTTTTTGAAAATGTATGCCCTTGACCTACAATAAAAAATATTAATACTTTCCCTATGAATGTTAGAAATAAGCATATTTGATATTGAAGGAAATACTATTATTTTTCCTTAATGTGTAGTAATCTAAAATAAACTTTTTGTGGGGTTTCAAGTGAATGCCTTCATGTGTTTTTATACGAGAATATATATAATATTTTCTCTAATTGAATTTACAAAATGTGTGGGAGAGCCATTGTAAAAATTCTTGATAAACTTGACTATTAGAGTGCAAGAGATAAGGTCATGCTAATGGATAAGGCCGTAATGTGGCCCTATCTAAGGGTAAGTGAAAAAAGTTGGGGGAAAATTATGTGGACATTACCAGTAATTTGATCACATTAATTAATAATGTAATATTTTATTTAATTAATGTGATCACATTATTTGAATTTAGACTTGATGATTACCGAGCCATAACATGATCATGTTATTATATAACATGATCGCACTATATTGAACAATAACATGACCATATTATTGTAATTTCTAATAATGTGATAGCATTAATAACATGATCACATTACCTCTGTGTCAAAAAAAATAAAAAGGGAAACCCAAATGCAAAATTCTCATTTTGCATTTGAGTTCTTCACTCTCCCCTAGCTTCAATGATCACATTTTACATGGAATACATCAGAGAGTGCTATAAACCTACCATATTCATCCCAAAAACTTGTTGATCAATGATGTCACTACATAAGAGAGGTAAGTGATTGAAATGTTCCCTATTTAACCCTATTTTTTCATAATTTTCATTATTTAACCCTAGGTTTTAATAATAATTTTTTTAATAGTTTATCCTATTAAACCTTCATAGAAACCTTTGGATTCTCCTCCTCTTAACCCTCCACAAAACCCTCTTATTCCTCCTATCCCTCCACCTAATCCTCCTATAGTTCCTCAAAACCCCTTGGTAGTCAAGAGGTTCTGATTGATAACATTATGGGAAACAAACTTGAAATTAAAGAGTTAATTGACAAAATGAGGGATCTCGCTTCAACCAACCCCCACTACACTCAGCTAATTTTCTAGAAACCTTATTAGGTCAAATTGACTCTATAACGAGTCAAATTAACTGATGGACCACATACATGGATACTTGTTAGACATATTATGCTAACAATTTGTTATCCCTTCAAGTTAAGAACAAATATATTTCAAAATCCTCCATTTATGTCATATTCATTGACCAAGACATTAATGACCCATTTATCATAACTACTAAATATCATCCTATCCATTGTTGTGTACATAACTTAATGAAAATCAATTTTTGGGATCGATGGTGGATGGTATTTGACTATCCACCATGTAACAACCATGAGGTCCCATTATATTTTCTTATAAAAATTTACTATGAGTTTATCCTCAATAAGATTACCAATTATTTTGTTTTTAATGAGTTTTAGGGCTGAGGAAAAGACTCTATACAGGATCAACTAGGTGCATGTCATGTGCCTAATTGGCCTATGTATATCCATATCCAAAAGCCTCTTGAGCTTGAGATCCCCTTTGTAGTTCAACAGTTCATGGAGATAGACACTCTCCATGATCTTAGTTCACTCACTGATATACTTATTCAACACACGAGTAGGATTTCATAGAGTGATGCTACAAATATGCTAGCTACCCAACCCTAACCCCACCCTTGTAGTTTGTGTGGAATTATGTGTAAAGGGCCTTTTGATGATGATGGTGTCATTGGTTTATATGGCTTAGATCATATTATTATGAGTGATGAGTTTTTAACACACACATTTGGCATGTAGACATCAGTCACCACACAAATATAGGTATATTTTATATAAATGTCATGTTAAATTTTAGTTATATTTACAAATTTAGCAAACAATTAATTTACATATAAATTTAATAAAATATATATATCATTTTTTATGTCATAGGAGGTGAGAGTTTCTTCATCATTATAGTCAGCATTTACATCATTTGATTTATCATGACCATTGTTTACATATTTGGATCCAGCTAGTAGTCCATCTACTACTGCATCTACCTCTGTTAGGATGACACCATTTACCTATACAGAGGTAAAATTTTGAGTTAATCTTATGCTCTATGTAAATTTAGTCTATGTATATTTTTTTTGTAATTTTAAGCTAAATTTATCTTTCTCTATTTTCATACTCTATTTTCATGTTCTCTCTCTTTATCCTTGTTCTATTCTTTACAATAGTTGTAAGCTATGAGAATGGGCTCAGTGGTATTTATATAGTTACTTTTGGTAAATCCCACAAATATTCCATGAAAAATCTCATTCAATATTAAATGAGGTTAGTTCACATTCCATGAGGATACTTGTATAAAATGAGTCTAACACTTATCTAGGGGTCCTTCTAGGTAACACTCTTGAAAATGAAGTTGCTAAGCTCAATATAGTCATATTATAATTTATAATTACATCACCATTATCATTATACATAAATCAACATGTTACCCTTGAAAATGAGTGATAATAGCAAGGGAATTTAAGGTAAAAGAGAAGAAATGTACATCATTAACAATAGAAATAACACAACAAACATATATGTTTTGCTCTTTGCATCTAATTTACTTCTCTTCTCAAGAATTAATGAAAAATTATCACAACAAAAAACATAAAAGTCATGAATGGTCTAATGTTGGACCATGTTTCTTTGGGAGTAACATCCTACAATGCTCTTACAGGGTCACTAATTAAGGATGAAGATATTGTATTCATATATTCTACCCATTACCCATATTATACATTTTATCTTTCTATTACCTGAGGTAAATACACCACTTTATAAGAAATATATTACATGATTCCAGGGATAGGAAACTATTTATTAAGAAAACATGAAGCATGTTTTGCCACAAAATATTTGAAGCTTCATTATGAATATACACCCATTTTCCTAGTGGAAGTTAGCTTGGAAGTGATAATATCTTATTAAATGGGAGTCTCATTCATATACCTCTTTCTCAAAGACTTTCCTAATAATGCAAACTAAAATTCCTATGACCATATTGCATCTAAAACCATAAGGACACAAACTTCACATGACTGTGCATGTAGCATTTACTTCCTCATCTTTGATATGGGTAAACAGAAACAATCCCTTTTCTCTCTTTCCCATCTATATTTGTGCACCCAACATATATCCCACACCAATCCACTTAAATAACCATCTCCAACAAATAATGAGGAATTACTATAATCATCAATGTCATGCCCAATACATACATCCTTGATTAGGCTAATATTTAGCATGAGTGTCAAAACCCACCCATTGGTTGCCCAAATCATTTCTCAAAAAATGGAGATGATTGTCAAGCATGCCTACTCTTTATTCTCCTTCCTTGAAAAGTGATAATAAGATCAAATGATCTTGTAAGACCATAAAAAAGTGAATTAGTTACAAGGATCCTACCTAAGTCAAACCCATATTTTTAGACAAGTAATAAATCAACAACCAATATAGTATAAATTGAATATCTTTACCCAAGTATATTTATATTTATCAATGAAAAAAAATAAACTAGTATATTAAATATTCCCTTTCACTAATATTCTAATTTTGGTTTTGGTACAAGGCTGTTGCTCGAACACTTCAATAGATGGCTTATCAATTCATATCTAAGTGTATTTTAATGTGCATGTTTGTCCTCCTATTTCCGATAATGTGACATTGCATTCATGTACTTATATATAAAGATATTTTATATACAAGTGATTATATTGATCATTTTGGTTTTCATATATAAGATTTGATATTTTATATAAAATTAATTGAGACCTTGTTTACATAAACAATTGATGGCTGGAGTAGACACTCCTCCCTCTCTATGAGCCAATATAGACATAGGCATTGCTATTGCAATGTCATCTACATAGGTAATGAGAGAGGTATATATTAGTTCTTGTAATTTTGAAATATAAAAATAGACTTATTTTAATAATTTTAGTACATGTACTTGGGGAAAATATAACATATGTAAATGTATTGTATATGTAGGTTTGTTTTATGATAGTTGATAGTCCTAGTCAAATGATAAGTAGGGTAACTTCTCATGTTCCTCCTATATTTGAGATGTCTATTTAGATAGTTGAGCCTACCATTGACTTGTTTGAGCAATAGATTAAGTAGGATCATGAGCTTGAAGTAAGTACATGTTTAAATGATATTTTATTGTAGTTTAAAATTAATTTCTTAACAATTGTTTGAATATATTTTATGTTAATTTCATAATAATTCTTGTATTTGAACAGGCTCAGTTGCAAGCTAGCTATGAGTGTAGGACCCACAGTCAGACCTTAGAGTAATCCAAGGCATTAAAAGGGTCTCCATCTAATATCAGGGTATCCCAAGGAGATTCTTCTTTAAGTAAGGCAAAGAGAGGGAGGCTATTTGATGAATAGGATGTATTATATATAAGATATACTTTTTTGTATGCCTATATGGAAATTTATGCATTTTTAGCATTGTACACGTGCACATGACATTCAGGAAATAGTAGATACTATGTTGGTAGCAGTAATTTTTTGTATACCTATCATGACAATCTATGTATTATTGACAATGGACACATGTAACTATATTGTATCCCAATAATGGCAATCTATCTAGTTTATATTTAGTTTTTATTTCATTGTGTGTCATTGTATTGTGTTGTTTTGATCTTCTAAATTATTATCTATCATATCTCATATTTAATGTTGTACATGAAAAAATGAGGATTAAAAAATTATTATTTACAATGCTATAAATCTTAGATCTCGTATATTTTTTTAATTAAAGTTTTTATTTCATTGTGTGTAGTGGAAATAACTAATGACATTCTTATCACTTATGCTTAATGGCCATATTCTCTTTGTACCTAATTCTTTTACACTTTGGAGACACTTATTATTGTCATTAGACATATTACAAACCTCTCACATTCATTTTATAACTCATTTCTTACATTCCATTCACAAATGTCCTCTCACTCTTTCACAATCTTCTCATTAGGCATCCTCTTAGGTTTGAATTACCAAAAATTGATATAGGTCTCAATGAGTCAATTTTATATCATAAATGTTATTATATGGTCAAATCACACCTACCTTAACCTATTACAAGAGTTCAAACACATTTCAACATTCAATTTCACATATAGGACTCACAATGGTCTCCTTAGGCTTGTAGCCTTTTTTGTGTAAATTCTCTTAGTTTGAGAAATCTATCAACTCTTATGGAGATTTAAAACCTTTTATAGACACACTTTATCTCCTTATAGGTGTTTGTCAAATTTCATGACCTAACTCCACTTCTAGTCTACACTTTCTTTGTAAACCACCCTTCAATTAGGCCTAATTAGCATTGAAACCAAGTTTCAATGACTACCACTAACCTAGTGGCATAGTCAATATGTTCTCCATCTATAACTTAGGAAGTTGATTTTTTATTTCTCTCTACACATCAACACAAGTAGTAATTAGTGCCTTCTTTGTTATCCTCATCTGTAATAACTATAAAAACATGCCATATATCATAAAAAAATCATTTTAAGTGACAATATGAAGATATATTTAATAAGAATAAATTGTACATAATGAAAAATAATCTACTTGGTTGCACTAGATAAGGTACATGGTCAAAGTCATCTGATGATGTCATATTTGTAAGTTGTAATGTTGTTAGAACATGATATGTGTTGATTGAATAGGTTTGGAACTCCAATCATCCACCCACTCTTGTAACTCACACTAATTCCAAATAGAGTCCATACTTGTAGAACATAAACATGCCAAGTGTCTCATAGGAACAGTCTAAGAACTTGCATTTGAGTTACGAAATGAGTGAAGGTCACTTGAACTCATTAGAGTCATACAATCCTCATACTTTCCTACGTGTTCTTCCTCCACTAACTAGAAATGTCTATGAATAGTAGAATTTGGTTGGGCACCATGACACATGTTCTCATTTCACCACTCAACCATAATTTTTACAAATTATGATGAGCTATAATACTGTGATTGAACTTCCATTTGGCGTTTGAATGTGTAATTTTCATCAAAATCAACTACTGAAATAATTGAACCAAGTAGGAATTTATCCTTGCTTATCTTGAAATGTTCATCTAACCATTTGTCCCTGTGTGTGTTCCTTGCATACTCATAAACAATCTTCTCCCTAAATTTGACCAAAATTTTGGAAACATGTATCTTTTTTGTAACAATCTCACACATTTTAGATTCTTTACCATCTTTTGCTTGATAAGTCACTAATTTATATTTACTTAAAACAACTAATTCCTGTTCAATTTCACTTGTAATCTCCTCATGGATACATTTTTTTTAATTTTGACAATCCACCACAAATGTTTTAATTTCCATTTAAACATGATTTGTCATAAAATAATTGTTCATCTGGTCTTTTGCAAAAGATAGTTGGAATAAATTCTCAAACTGAATTTGGTGGCAATTCAATTCCAACTCTTACAAAATTTTAGTATGCAAAGTACAATAAATATGGTGAAAAAACATCATAGTGCATTGAAAATTCAACATGTTTCCTACAAAAACAAGTGGTGCATGTGTGATTTATTTTAACATAAAAATGTTTTTCCATCTCAAAATATCTTTGACAAATAGAAAATTGTGGATGTTTTTCCAAAAATTTAAATTACAATTATGTTTGAGTCATATCTAATAAATGTTTTGGATGTGGTTCATGATTATGATAACTAGTTCTTCTTTTCACAACATCTCTTGCATTGGGTGAAACTCTTGTATTGTCTTTCCAAAATTGAGGAAGTAAGTCTTTGAGAGTATTGGCTATAGCCTTGTCATTTTGAGGAAGTCTACCATAGAATGCCCAGAGATCAGTGGTATTAGGTTCATTAAATCTTTCACATATTTTAAATACTTTCATTATTATTTTTATAATTATATTAAGTGTTCGGATTATTTTTGAAACTATTCATTTTTCCCCTATTTTGTCACTTACTACACAAGTTATAAGTACACATTGGCCAGAATTACAATATTTGGTGCATGATTTTGGGCCTACAGTATGATATACATCATTTAGATTTCAAATAATTTCATTATTTTCATCATCCATGTTAGATGTTCTTAGTCCTATTGTGTACATTATAGGTCTCAGTTAATCAATTTTATCAACAAAATAAATAATTGACATCTTTGACTATCATTCTCCAAATTATGAAAGAAGGTATCCCAAATTTGTGGATCCAATCTTCTTGAATGGCGATCAAACATTTTATTATGCATTGGTTCTATAATATTTTCATTGACTTCAATTAAGTACTTATCTTTTCTACACACAATTCTTGTAGGTGTTGGTAATGGTGGAATTTGTTGAGAGGGTGTTTCAAAATCATTATTATTTTCATTGTTTACAAGTGGGATGACATGTTGTTCATTGTTAATTTATTCATTATATGTTTCCATGAAATTTTATTGATGGTTAATTTCATCATTATTTATTTCCACTAAATTTTATTCATTCATGGGGTGTGAAGCATCATATATAGACTCATCATCAACAAAATAAAAAACTTGGAACTTTGAATGTGAACTTCCAACATTAGCTAATTCATTATTTTCAATTTCATTATTATTCATTTCATTATGTCCAATTTCAACATTATTCAATTTATTATAGTTAATTTCCTCATTTTTTAATTCATTATCATCAATTGGCTCATTATCTATGGCATTTGGTTCATCAGGATTAGGGTTTGTACCCTGTCTTCCATGAAGTTTTTTGAATTCATAACTTGTTTTTATCTCTCAAATATTTTAATTCCTCTAGTGTTTTGTTCTTCAACATCTTCCTCTTCCTCTTCAAATGTGATTTGGCACCCATCAAAAGGGACAATTGTCAACTTTTCAAAGATGCAGTCAAGTACACAAGTACCATAGATTTCACATAAGTATGCAGAGAATGTTTGTGGGGAAAAAATTCTTAATTTGGGTTAAAAATAGTTGTTAATAAGTGAGATTAATCTAAAATAAGCATAACATGACCATGTTATGTCTTGTATAATGTTCTGTCCCATCCAATGCATTGAGAAGCTTATATTGACGATAACATGATCATGTTATGTAATAATATGATATCATTATTGTCAGTATAAGATTTTGGGTTGGTAATTGACAATGATAACTGAATGTTGCCTATGTTAAGAATAACATGATCATGTTATTAAATAACATGATCACATTATACTTAATATAGATAAGGGATTATGGATAAGGATTAAAATTTATTTTTTAGGGATTAGGGCATGTAGGGTTTGGGTTTAAGGGTGTATATAAGGTGTAATCACTCTATGCCATGTTTGAACCTAATTTTTACTACAAAGGATGTTAATTAGGACTAAATACATTGGTAAAGAGGGAAATTTTTTGTTTACAATTTAAGGTATAGTGTTTAAGGCTTAGTTTTATGGTAAATAAGGTCAATCACAAAGATAATTATTAGTCTAAATGATGTTAATTTGGGCTAAAATTATTGGTTCAACATTTAAAGAGTTTATATTTATGGTTTAGAGTTTAGGGATTAGAAACTTTAAGCATTAGGGCTTGGGGTATATGTTTTAGGGTACATAAGGTATAATCATGATGGTGACTAGGGTAAATTGGAGTTGATCAACCCCTAAATCACATTTATAGTCATGCATTTAAGTTGAAGGGGCTCAAAATAGCCCCAATTTACTTCAAATGCACAGATAGATTGGTATTCCAAAGGCTAAGTTTTGGCCATCGGTTTAAAAAATGCATTTTATGACATCTTGTGATAAAATTGGTTATATCATAAGGCATGTATGTTTTCAAAATTTAGTGGGTATTAGGGCATAAGTATTACAATTTATGTTTTAGGGATTATGGATTAGGGTATGGGGTTCAAGTTTACAGACCTATATATAGTTTGTCTAATCACTCTATGCCATGTGAACCTAATTCTTACTACAAAGGATGTTAATTTGGACTAAATCAATTGGTAAATAGGGAAAGCCTATGGTTTACAATTTAGGGTATAATATTTGTGGTTTATGGTTTATGACTTTTAGGTTTTAATGTATATACATGGTTTAGGGTACATAGGGCCAATAAAAAATATAATTGAGGATGATTTGAATCAGTTGGACCCATTTTTGACTATAAAATGTGTTTTTGGGTTATCATTATAGCCTACATGTCATCATGAAAATTGAGTGAATTAGTCAAATGAGACAATCAGTCATGTGGTTTAGGCCAATATGAGCCCTATGAACTTAATTCTTAGTCTACATGATGTTAATTTGGGCTAAAATGATTGGTTCAAGGTTTAACGAGTTTATATTTATGGTTTAGAGTTTAGGAATTAGGAAATTTAGGGATTTAGGCTTAAGGTATAGGTTTTAAGGCATATAAGGTACAATCATAATGGTGATTGGGGTAAATTTGAGCTCTTTGAACCTAGATCTATGAGTAAAGAATGTGAATTTGGGATCAATTATCCCCCACATCATCGCATATTGAGCCTATAAAGTCAATTGTGGTAATGATTTATGAAATTTTAACCAAGTTCATCCATATGAACCTAATTCTTACTATATACATATATATATATATATATATATATATATATATATATATATATATATATATATAGGATGTTAACTGGGGATAAATTTATTGGTTTAGAGTTTAGGGTCTATAACTTAAAGGGTTTGGGGTTTAGGGCTTATGGATTAGGGTTTAATGTAAATGGTACATGGTTTAGGGTTTAAGATATCAAATATAGGGTGCAATCACTAAGGTAATTAAAGAACATTTGAGCTGCTTATAACACTTATTTATGACTTGATTACCTTCAAATTTGCATTTATAATAAAAGTAGGTTTAATTATGCCATGTATATAGTTCATACATGTTATACAATCAATTAAGCAATAAATTTGGTTTAGGGGCTTAATTTTGCCTAGATCATGTAGGGAATTGCACAAATTGACTAATTGGATCAATTCATGATAGAACAGATAGATCTTTTGATTTTGACCCAAATTATATATTACTATTGAAGGGGTTCAAATTGGCCTCAAATGCCTCCTCGATTAAAAGAATAAACTAGCTCTTCCTCTTTGGTTAATTAGGTTGAAGGGGATCAAAATAACCATAATTTAGTTTAGATGCACAACTAGATTGGTACTCCAAAGGCTTTAGCCATAGGTCTAAAAAGTGCATTTTATGAAATCTTATGATAAAATCAATTATATCATAAGGCATGTACATTTGTGGCATGTAGTGAGCATTAGGGCATAGGGCTTACAATTTATGTTTTAGGGATTAGGGCATAGGGTTTAGGTTTAAAGACCTGTATATTAATGTCTAATTGCTCTATGCCAAGTGTTTAAACCTAATTCTGACTACAAAGGATGTTAATTGGGACTAAATTGAAGTTGGTAAATAGGGAAAGTTTATGGTTTACAATTTAGGGTTTATGGTTTACAACTTCTAGGTTTTAATATATATACATGATTTAGGGTACACAGGGTCAATCACAAAGATAATTGAGGATAATTTTAATCACTTGGACCCATTTTTTACTATAGAATATGTTTTTGGGTTGTTATTATACCATGGATTTAATCTTACAAATTGTGAATTAGTCAAATGGGGCAATTAGTCATGTGATTTAGGCCAAACTGAGCCATGTGAACCTAATTTTTAGTCTAAATGATGTTAATTCAAGCTAAAATGATTGGTTCAAGGTTTAAATATTTTATATTTATGGTTTAGAGTTTAGGGATTAAGAAATTTAGGGGTTAGGACTCAGGGTATAGGTTTTAGGGTATATAAGGTGAAATGTAATTTGGGGATCTAATTACACCATGTTAAATCAATTGATATTGTTTTAATAATATACATAATTGAGGACAACCAAATCCTATGTAATTAACTGCTTCCACCTAGAATATCAATCAAGGCATTTTTCAACCCATGCAACAAATTGTGTCCATCTAATGTCCATTTTGAATATTTTTTACTAATTCCACATCATATTTAACTAATCAAGTATTTTATTTAGCATAATCTATAATTAAGATCAATTTGTCCTCGTGCAAGGAATTCCTTCAATATAATGTCAATTAGGTATATAACACACCATATCAAACTAATTGAATATTTAGTTCAATCTAATACACAATCAGAGTTAAATGAGCCTTGAGAAAGGAATTATGTCCATATGATGTCAATTAGGTCTCTAATTTCACACCATATTACAAAAACCCAAGTATTTATTTATTTTGATACGTAATTGGGGCCAACCAAGCTCCATCCAAGGAAATATGTTTACATAATTTCAATTTGGGATCTATTGACCTGATTTCACACCATATTGGGATTAAAGAAATAATAAATTGATTCATAGGTTAATATATCTCTAATTATCATTCAATGCTATCAATTCTTGACAAGAACATTGGTCCCAAACAACAATCTTAATCAACCAATAGTTGATCTTAAGACTACTAGGCCTAATGTCTCCTATTTAGGTTTTAAGGTGTTGAGAATATGTAATGTGATTGTGTTATTAACATGATCACATTACTAAGTAACACGATCACATTAATAACATAGTTAATAATGCGATTGCATTATTAACATGATCACATTATTAACGTGACTGTGGTATTTAAATTTAAATTTAATTCCCATGACTTTTGGCTTAGGAATGGCTTAGATTCCCAAGCCAAAGGCTTGGATTGTCAATGTACAATTAAGTTTTGAAAGGTACAAAAATAAATTACAAATTTCAAATTTGATTTCTAGGTACAATAAGAATTTCAACGTGAAAATTCAAAAACTTGATAATATCATGACGAGCACACTCTCTTCTTTCCAAAAATATGATTTTTATAATTTTTTGACTAATTTAAGGTTACAAACATGAAGGTTTACAATGATCATTAAGGTTGATTGAGCCTCAAATTACATATTATTTATTCAAATTGACCATGATTACCTCTAGGATTGAACTAATAGACTATTTTTTTCATTATGTGATTATTTTGGAGTTGATTGAGGCCCAAATCACATCCTATATAGTCAAAATTGTGTATGTCATTAAACTAATCCATTTTTTGGTTCATTCTCTAATAAAAATTGAGTTAATTAGCCCTAATTCAAATTTTATAGTTTTAATTAAGTTTAATGGGCTCAAATTGACCCCAATTACCTTCATGATTGAATAAATAAAATATTTTGTTTATTATGTGATGACATTAGGGTCTATTGAACCCCAAATGACATATTATTTAGTCAAATTTAGGTTTACAATGATCATTTTTGCCTAAACTACATCATTAGTTGCACCAATTGACTAATTGGCTCAATATATCATGAAATTGTAGTTAATTTAGCCCCAAATCATGTCCTATATTCATATTTAGGTTCAAGTGGTTAAAATTAGCCCTAATGACCTCCATTATTGAAATAATTGACTCTTTGGTTCATTATTTGATGAAATTGGGGATGGTTGAATCCCAGATCACATCCTATATAGTTAAACTTAGGTTCAAATGCTTAATTTGGACCAAATCGCATCACTATATTGACTATGTCTTATATACGGTAGTGTATCTATTGACACACCCCACTTTTAAAATAAAAAAAATAAATGACACGTACTTCATGTAAACATCCCTCATGGCATGCAGTTCAACTTTAGGGAAAATAAGTAGTTATATATATATATATATATATATATATATATATATATATATATATATATATATATATATGAAAACATTCTATATATATATATATATATATATATATATATATATATATATATATAGATAGAATGTTTTCATATATATATGAAAACATTCTGTGTATCTCTATGTATGTTTTTAGTGATGATAAATGACAATAGATACATACATATAGGAGCACATACATGATTCTAAAATCAAGTATGTGTTATAGCATGCACATACTTTTAAAATTATATATGTGTCCTTTCTATTTATATAGTTTCAAAAATATTTCTAGAGGCTTGGATTCTTGAGCCTAAGGCCTAGACTTGTGCAACATAGTTAGATCCATGTTTTTGATTGAAAATAACAAAATATAATGTATGCCATCATAAACAATATAAATTTCACCAAGAAAATTCTTAAAACTATTGCTACAACATCATGCACACTTTTCTCTTTTCAAATATATAAAAAAAATTATTATTTTGACTAATTTAGTGTTCCCATCTATATTGAGTTCTAAGTATATATTTTTTATGCCACTATATACTGCAACTATATATGTCTATATTTATTTTATTATTTTTTAATTCATTTAAATTATATGTATGTATGTATGTATGTATGTATGTATGTATGTATGTATGTATGTATGTATGTATGTATGGAGTTGTAAATTAGGCCTAATTCTATACACATTTTTTTTAAACATAATATTTGTATTATTTTAGGTAGTTGGTAGCTTGTTATCCATATTTTTTTAATCATTTTAAGAGTCTTCATATATATATATATATATATATATATAGAGAGAGAGAGAGAGAGAGATAGATGATATTATCTAAATTTCCAACAAATGGTTTCATATAATACTAAATGATGCTAAAATAATGAGTGGTCACATGGTCACTTATCTATTATATTTTTTCTAAAAAAGTAATAGTTCCTCTTCAAATTTTAGATGTTTAACATACTTACACTTTATCATTTTCAAAAAACATAGTAGTTTATAAACAAGATTTGAACTTCCATAATTCTTGTTCTTATATCAAATTCAAATTTTGAGTATAGCCATCTCAAATAATTTATAAAAGTTATGATTTATCATTTTTTTTAAAATAAAATGTCTACTTAATACTCCTTTTTAATCCACCATCTCCTTACACTTACCCTAAATGTTCATTAATATTCATTAAAGTATGACATGTCACCTTTTAAAAGGCCTCTGACTACATAATCATTTAGATTTATCATATGTATAATGCCCACAACTGAAGGTGTGAACATTGTTCAATCCTAATTAGGCCCATCTACCCAAGACCAATCTCCACCTCAAGCCATTCCATTATTTCCAGTAATTCATGTAGAGGAAGTTTCCAAGGTGAAACAGGGAATTATTAAAGGTGATAAGATAAGTAAGTTGAGGAGAGGAGACTATAACCATGTGTGGAATCAAAAATGATAGAAATAAAGATAGGTTATATCTAAATGGAAAAGTTAGTAGTAGAAGATCTTTATAAAACTATTGAGGATACAAATGGGGTAATGGAGAATTCAAATGCAATAGTAGAATTATTTCTTTGGGATACCTTGATGGAGTTTGAAAAAACTAATATATTAAATGAAAATATCACCTAGGGATATGTAAAGAGAAGACTCTCTCTTAATAATATATACAACAATGAAGTATAAAAGAAGATATTCTAATGTTATCAATTGATACGACACAGACACAAAAAAATATTGTAAGATTACATAAAATAGTAGATGCCTTAAGCTTTCTATAAAAATATGAAGACACATTTGACACATCCAATCCTTCCATTATAACCTTAGGGGGACAAACTAGTGAAAGTAGTAGTGAAAATGATTCAATACATGAAGAAATGAATCCCTCCACTGAATCTACAATAATTAATTTTAATTTGATAGGGACTGAAAATCTAAATGAAGACTTCACTAAGGAGACACCTCTAGAAACACTACCACATATGGATGACCCGTGATTCTTCCCAAAAGACTGCAAATTTTAAACTTGCCAACACCCAAGAACCTAATAAGGTGGATATGGACTGGACAAAAATTTGAAAAAGGAAAATGACAATACGGAAGAATCTTACTTGGAAAATGAGGAAATCCAAGACGAGAAGTATGAGATTACAAATCCAAGTCCAAAGTATGATGAGATAAATTAAAAGGAATCAGAAGTTGAAGAGATTATGAATCGTAAATAAATTAGTAAGGATTTTATATCAAAATGTGGGCCAAATAAATGTAAACAAATATACTGATATAATGTTATATCTATATTAAAGTAAATTATGTCACGAGAATATAAATACAGATCAATACAACTTCACAAATTTTAATTTTATTTGAAATGTTGAATATTCAATTTTAAGCCTTCTCTAATGAGGAGAAGGTAACTAGTGATAGAACTTTAAATTTAATTGTGTATTGTGAAATATCATGATTTTATAGATAATGCAAATAATTTAAAAGAAAATGTTTAAAGAACACACCTCCGAAAATACTACAATAGATTGGTGAAGATAAGAAGAAGCTTCATTGCTCTTAATTCTTTTAGCCTTGGTAACAAAAGTCAATATATATATACATATAGAGATTTGACAGGATTTTGTTGAGTGATCAAATGGTCTTTCTCTCCCACTTAAAAACTACAATAGATTGGTGAAGATAAGAAGAAGCTTCATTACACTCAAACTTCTTAGCCTTTGTAACAAAGGTCTATATATCTATATATATATATATATATATATATATATATATACATACATATGAAAATTTGATGGGCTTTTGTTAGGTGGCTAAATGAGCTCTTTCTCCCACTAGATTGGATAGATTAAATATCTATCTATTATTTCTTAAGTACCTATGGATGGATTAACTCACTTAGTTACGTATGGATCGATTATATATTCTTTCTTTTTTTGTTTTTTTAAATTATAGTTTTCCTTTCCAATGTAATGGTTAAAATAAAATGTTTTAAGTGATGCACGGATATATTTTAATTCAATCACACAATGCAATTATTTCAAGTGATAATGTCACGAGTGAACAAACACCAGTCATTACCAATGTTGGCTTAAAAATGGTGGACAATGTTCTCTGTTGATGATATGAATATAACTTATTTACTTAAATCCATATATATTATTGTTTGATTGTACAACATTAAAGTAATTTTTCAATAGAAAATATTTCATATATAAATTGAAAAAAACATGAGATTAAAATAATATTAAATGTGATATAATATTATTATGTAGTCATATTTTATATTAAAAAAAGTTTATGTTTTCTTATATATTATTAATTTCATTCATCTTTAAATAAATATTATACTTTTTAAAATTGAGAAATGACAAAGTTTATACTTAAGTCAATATTATAATATAAATAATATTTTAATATGTTGGTAAAATTTATATAATCAAATATAAATTTTTAAAATAATTTTATTTTTTCAAATCAGATATATTTAATTTAAACATTTTAAAACTGTTTATATGACTCTAAAATTCTTATATATATATAATAATCTTATATTAATTAAAAAAATTAATTTAAAATAATATATAAACTCAATATTTTACAATAAGTATGCCAATAAAATTAAAAACCAACCCTAATATTATATATTTTAAAATAAAAATAATCACAAAATATACAAATAGCTCAAAATTCAACCGTAGCAATACTCATATTACCTACCAAATATGCTAATTTATATACTTGTAGCTTACTTTATTTTTTAAAAGATAAAATTAAAAAAACAAACATTTAATGAAAATAAAATAAATTTAAATGGATGATGATATGCCTAAGACAGCACGTTTATATTTAACTAATATATTATAGGCCAAAGGTTACTACTAATCATAAAAATAATTTTTCTTAATTTTTAATGAACGGTTAATAGTGGTTTTTTCCTCAAAGCAATTATAATTGAACAATAAACTGTGATATTGATTTGGCACAATTATATTGTAGATTATACAACAATGCATAAATCCAACAAGACGAAAAAGACAACAAATTTTCCGATTAAAAACTCTAACCAAGACTCATAACCGTCTGGACAAGAAAATATTCCACATTGTCTCAACGAAATCTTGAGTTTGAATTTGTGTATAACTGCACAACCATCAATTTGTAAATCAGCTTAAAAAAATACAGTTCTAATTCTGTTAAAATTAAACCAAAATGCTACAAACTGTCGATCTATAACATTGTTGTTATAATTTATAGGTTATTTTTACAACATCAACCAATATATATATATATATATATATGAATGAATGAATAGCATCATCATTTCTAATAAAAATCAGATAATCTGAAGTCCTCCTACAATCTTGGTCATCCATAGTATAACTGCACAACCATCAAATAATGCCCTTGTGTGATTCCAATTGTGGTATCTTGTGTATTTACATCCTAATATATAATGCCTCTAAATTTAGAATCATATTAAAACATTCAAAAGAAAAAAGGAAAAAACAAAAGTTGCAAATCAGCTTTGAAAAATACAGTTCTAATTCTGTTAAAATTAAAGCAAAATGTTACAAACTGTTGATCTACAATATTGTTGTAATAATTTATAAGTTATTTTTTATAACATCAACCCATATATATATAAATGAATAGCTTTATCATTTTTAATAAAAATTAAATAATCTTAAATCCTTCTACAATCTTGGTCATCCATAGCTTTAAAGGTCATGATTATTCTAAGATTGGACGCTGTGCAGAACAATAAAAAATCTAAGAAAAAATGTTTTTAAATATTTTAGTACAAATAAAAAATTTAATATTCATAACTTCAACCCAAAAAAAGAGAGACTTAAAATACAACCATCTCAACAACATTATTTTTCTCAGGCAAAAATAATAATTTTTCTCTCTTAAATTAAAATTTATTTTTACATAAAAACAATATAAATAAAAAAACTTATAAAACATATAAACGATTAAATTTTTTCACAATAAATAAATCAAAAAATAAACATGAAAAATATATTCACCTATGAATACCAAATTAATTTTTTTCAACATAGACCAATACAAGACATTATTCTAAGAAAAACAATCTCCCAATAAAGTGAACCTACCTACTACTTGTAACAATTTCCACCACCTAAAACATTCAAACCAAAGTTATAATTTTAATCAAACATTAAAAATACAAATCAAAATAATAAAAAAATTCATACTGGTGAATCAATACATAAATTTAGTATTTACAAACATAATCCAAAAAAATGAAAGGTATATAAAAAAAGACCACCACCTCGAAAAATCATTTCCTTGTACTCCATTCTATATAAGTATTTTTTTTTTAGGCAGAGGTATTGAAAGAAAAAAATAACTAACATATATCTATCACAAAATCAAACTAACAAAACAAAATATTACACAAAAGTTATACATATTATTTGTATTTGAGGAAACAGTAAATAACTACCATTAAAAAATAATAATAATGTAAAAAAAGGTGATTTTCACATGCTCTAAATGTGATATCACACATTATCTCATAAATTACAAATTCATATATGGATTAATATTTAGTTAATGTCATCGTTAGATTGAGTTTATTATGCATCAAGTAAACCTTTACATTCTTATTAATGCATTAAAATTTGAATTTAATAAAAAAACAAATAGCTTCCAATATATCAATGTTGTCGATATTTTTGACAAAAACTAAATTAATGATAAAAATGCTCGACTCTACAAAATAGAGGTATTAATACATAACATGTATTAAAAGTTGAAAAAACCAATCATATTCATCCTCCAAAAATAAATGTCAACAATTTATCAACTACCTAAAATAATGCTCAGTCCAATAAGTAATGCCCTTATGTGATTATAGTTTTGGTACCTTGTGTATTCATAGCATGCTATACAATACCTCTAAATTTAGAGTAATATCAAAACATTAAAAAAAAGCTGCAAATTAGCTTCAACAATTGACCTTTAATTCCACTAAAATTAAATCAAAAGGATAAAAAACTATTAATGTTTTAAAACATTTTTTTTAATTCACATGTTGATTTTTATAACATTAATGAAAATAAATAAAAATAAAAATAAATTAATGACCTGCGTACTTTGAATAATACTGGTATAATCTTAAATCCTTTTTCAATCTGAGTCATATGTAGCTCTGAAAGTTAGGATTGATTTTGAGATCTTAATGGAAGCTATGAACATTGATAAAATAATAAATCAACCAAATAAAATGCTTTCAAGCTCACAATTCAAGTTAAAAGGTCAATATGCATAGCTTTAAAAAAAGGGGAGATACAAAAAAAAAATTCACTTTGTTAAGTTGATTTTCTCAATATAAAAAAAAATTGAATCTTCTCTTTTAAATTGTAATTTAATTTTTTCAAGAACAAATAATCAAAGAAACAAAAAAAAAAATAGAATTACAAAAAAAGGAAACTGAAAATTTGATTTCACAGGAAATAAAATAAAACATGGATAGAAAATATGTTCACTTAAGAATATTAAAACCAAATTAGTTTTCTTCCAACTAAATTAATACAAGTGCTATTATAAGCAAAAGCAGCCACTTAGCAAACTGAACTTGTTGTCCACAATATTTTCCTACCCAATACATTTAAATTTGTGCTAAACGTCTTTTCAAAAATTAAAAATTAAAATAAAACCAAAAAAATTCGATCTATATTCATAAGTCAAGGCATAAACTCAATATTTATAAACACAATTCAAAAAAAAATGGCATGAAAAACAAGGCAACTCCCTCAACAAAATTAGTTTCTTACAATATTCTATACTCTTAACCAAAAAAAATTGGGAGAGACAATGAAAGAAATAAAGAGCCATCATTTCTCTATCATAAAAACATAGCAACAAAAAAATACTAAAAAATAAAAACAAGTTTACATCTTAAAAAATAGTGAAGAATAGCCATAGAAAATAAACTTACCTACACAAAAAAGTGATTTTTACATGATCTTTGATATCTTTCACTCATAAATTATGAACTCATATATAGAATAAGTTTATTTATATGAACTTGATATACTGTTAATTCTACCATTTAATTTAGTTGAGCATGCATCCTTACACACACATTAAAATCTAACCCAAAAAAAAAACTAATAAAATTTAACATCAACATATCAAAAATGATGGCATCTCTGACATAAACGACATTGATGGTGATTGAACCTGACACTATAATGTGAAGATACTAATACATGGCACACATAAGCATGAGAAACTAATCATATACATCCTCTAAAAATTAATCCGGACCCTCAATAAAATATAAAAGATAAGGCTCGATACAATAGATGCACGTCTATTGACATAAAAATATAACTAAATTAATAATTAAATTAGTTATATAAAATAAAGGCATAGAGCACCAAATCTCTGTAGGGAGTTTTTGAGTATTATCTGCTCTAGTTTTGCTTTGAACTTATAAATGTATATTGTTTTGAGTAGTTTTCAGCATCAAAATTTAAACATAACAAAAAGAAAAATCTAAGTTAGATCTTTGTAATCTGACATGGTTGATTACAATAAAAATACTTGCAAAGATATATATGACTACATCAAATACAATAGTGTTGCCTTTGCTGGTGGTGCTGCACAGAGAAGGCTTTAAGAGCGGCCAGTAAAGAGCCAACATGGTGCATGGTGAACCAATGTGAGAAAGATGAGGTAACTAAATCCCGCCTTCCCAAGCAACTGCAATCACAATAGAAAAAGCTTTAAGATGAGCTGACACTCTTATACCAATTTATAGATAAACAGTACCAAAAATATCGCACCTATTAGGTAATTTAGCATAATTAACATGCCTGCATCATAATGGAAATTTTTAAAATCTATCTTCTATCGAAAAATTACAAAAATATGAACAAGATATTTGTACAAATAGAGAGCCTACCAATTTGTTCATCATGATAGTGCTAACATCAACCATGAAGTTGAAATGCAAGGCTACTATTTGAGTGCAAAACATTTGTTGTTGGCATTTTTCTCCTTTTGAAGTACGGAGCTCACTGAACAAAGATGAACGCAGCTCTTCCAATGCTTGTCCTGCCACAAGACATATGGTTACATTATGTTAAACAGGGATAAATCTAACAGGGAGACCAGATCTTCGATGTGAATAGTTTTGCTAAATTAATCTTTCCATACATAATCAAGAGCGATGTAAATTTCAAATACCCATGCATAATAAAAGCGATGTAAACTTCAAATACCACACTTTTTACAATTAAAGGCAGAAAGATGCACCAATGTCTAGTATGTAAATTATTAAATAATAGCTTCTGAAAACTTCTTTAAATGTAAAGCCATTAACATGAAAACTCATTTGATAACATATAGTGTGGCTGACTTTAACTGTGTATATCCTTAATATACTTAAAATATTTCCTTCCTGACAAGGATTTTTTTGTCATATCTAACTGTCAATGCAGGATGACCCTATAACCCAAAAAAAATCCCCTAGCAGGAACATATGCTGCCTATGTTGCAAAGTGAAATGGCTTGCTTTCCATCATCAGTTCTTTCTTCTAGAGAATCAGAACTTAGAGTACCATTCTTTATTTACAAAATATATTTTATACCATGAACTATTTCCTCCAAATTAGTCAGGGTTTGAGAGAGTCGCATTCTTTATTTACAAAATCTAGAGCATAATACGAGATGTTTCTCATGGCTCTTTACTTAAAAAATTCTACAAGAAACAACCCATTTTACATGGCATTCTGTTCAATCAAGTCTGTTAAGACAAGTTGGATTTAACTTTGATTTTAAAAATGTATAGATGACACCTATAGTTTAACATATTTAAAAGTGCTAAACCCAATTTTTTTTGAAAAACTGTGAAAGAAAGACCCTAACAGTAACCCGAACCACTATAAATTTAGGCTTACAAATAGTTCACCATGTTTTTAAGTGCATAAATGTCCATTTTTTAATCATTTCAAGGTGTGCAGAAATGTGTGCTTACATAGAACTCAAAGGCTCTAGGCTCTATTTCATGCCATCATCCCTGAGGCCAATGGTAGACATAATCAACATGGACAACTTGAAGAAAGTTGAATGAAGAATCCGGTTGTTTGGGGTTTGTCCCAACGATTAGTGGTGAGGAAAGAGTAAACCCAACGAGTCAAGAAGAAGAAATTCATCATGAAAAAGAACCCCATCGGTTGACTAGTGAAATAGATAAACAGATATTAAGTAGGGTCACGATAAATTGGACCATATTGAATAGATATTTGTAAAGACGTATTGAACTTACCTGATTGGCATTGTATAGATGTATACCTGAATCACCCTCACAGTGCTTCTCTGCTGAGTGCTCACAACATTTTGGCTTTTAACAGGTTTAGTGTCCAGCCACATGACGGTTTCAATGGTAGTTTTCAGGTTTCCACAATACCACTGAACATCCAAACCATTCCCATAGCGGGCTGTGAAGGATAGGATTCGCAGAGCATAAAATCTAAAACAAAAATAAAGGGAATAAACCATATAAATGTATTTGTGAATTTCAACAATTTTGTTAAGGCTTCTTTGATGTTGGCAAATTTCTTTTCTTTTCAAATTATTTGTTGAATGTGGCAACTGAACCAGACTGTCCTCAAGGATATTTAGTAAATGATTCGTCACTAATTCCCAACTCCCCGCGCTCCCCAGTGCCATCGAAGGAGATCGCAATTAATATTCATCATAATCATAAATTTTATATATTATTCGTTGGTATAAAATATATTGATAAATATTCGTGAATGGGTTGATAATTAATTAATTAGAAATCTTTTAATAATAAAATAAAAAATAATTTAATATAAAGAAATGTAGAAAAATATGATTATAAATTAATTAGAAATCATTTTTTTTTTAAATATGAATACTCACCAATTCAAATGATATATATTATAAATTTATCTAACATATATACATAAATTATTCATATAATTATAAATATTTTATAATATATTTAAAATACTTATAATTATTTTACCATACATATTATAATTTTATTAGATATAAAAACTTCTTTAAAAACTTTAATTAATGATTAATATTTAAATATAAACACATAATTATTTTATTACATATATTATTATTTTACTAATGTAAAAATTTCTCTAAAAACGACAATTATTTATTTAGTTATTATTCATATTCTAAAAGCCTTAATTACTTAATAATATGATTAATTTTTAAAATTGACACACGTTTTATATTACAAACTCATATCACCATTACACTAATATAATAATAAATATTTTCAAATTTTAATATTTTATTATATTAAATATATATACATATAATTATAATATATATTTGTATATTATTAGAATATAATAAAATATAATTAATATATAGTTTATATATTATACTATGTAATGAACTCGAAAACTAATAAGAACAAGAAAATTACTAATAGGTCAAGATTTTGAAACAATACTCAGAATTGAGTTGTATTGATTGCTTGAAATAATTAAAAACCCACACCATGCTTAAATAAGCCTTAACTCAGAATTTAAAGGTTACATGCAAAAAAAAATTTTTTAAAAACTAAAATCTAAAAAAAAATTACTTATTTTTGAAAACTCTCAAAAATATTTTGAAATATCCTAAACACTATAATTAGACTATGGGATGAAATTCAACTAAGGTTGATGTCCAGTTCTAAAAATATTCAATTTCTAAAAATTAAAAAAATAACTAAATTGTAATTTTGGACCCTTAGATGATCACGTACGACCTCCAAAAAATATCAAAAACATTCTTAGGGAAGTGAAACTACCTAGAGACAACAACATACTTTTTGATATGGTCATTTTGGTGTGTGGAAGAGCTCAAACGAAGCTACAGATAAAAAGTTATGGCTTCCATAAGGTTGGTATATTTTTTTTGCATCATTCTCTTTTGGTTGAAAACAACTCAGCTCCTGCAAGTTGCCCTAATTATATTGCTGCCATTTTTTCTTGTCAATCTTCTTTAGCTCATATTTTGTAATCCAAATGTTGTCTTTTTTCTGCAATCCTTCCCACTGCACCAAATCCTTGTTATGATTCCCATGCCTTGTGCTCACTATTTTTATATCCAAAATTTGCACTATTTTTTCTTTCTTCTTTGGAACCTACTGGTCCCAATTTACTTCTTCATCTTCACCATCTTCTACATGGAATTCATATAAATCTGAAACATTAAATATTAAAGATACATCAAAATTCTGTGGTAAACTCACATCATATGCGTTATCATTGATTTTCTTCATAATTTTGCA
Source organism: Torreya grandis (assembly GCA_037957365.1). Classification (NCBI taxonomy): domain Eukaryota; kingdom Viridiplantae; phylum Streptophyta; class Pinopsida; order Cupressales; family Taxaceae; genus Torreya; species Torreya grandis. The sequence continues at coordinate 1,508,417 of JARHVA010002575.1, read as the reverse complement.
TGGTCCAATTTTTTTGTACTTCAACTTGTTGTATGTGCCTTTTGGAAATCTGTATTTCCTCAAGTAAACCATTACCAACTCTCCTTCTTCAAATATTTTAAATTTTTTGACATCCGCTACTGCTTTATACTTCTCATTACTTTCTTGCAACTTTTGTCTTACTCCTTATGCTACACCCTAACCTATCGTATGTATTAGGATAGAAATAGCCAAATTGTGGCTTACTTATCCATATTTGATGTTATTTCACATTTATCTATGCATTCATTTGGTCAGTAGGTTGGCCTCTAGAGCAACCATGGCCTAGATAGACTATATATAAGAGGTAGTGGGTAATTATTTATCATCATATTATGAATTTTGTTCTTATTGAAGCTTGTGGAGGTTGTCTCCTCGAAGTGGCTTGTCTATTATCATATATTTTGATATATTTCAGTCATATTTAAATCTATTTCTACTATTCTACTTTATTTTTGAAGTAATTTCATTACAAGTGGTATCAGAGCTGTGATTTGGGCAATCTTGTGGGTGAAACCCTAATTTTTTAAAATTTGGTTATATATAAAAAATAGTTTTAAATTTATCTTCAATTTTTATACTGGAGGTGAAAAATCATTAAACTAAACTTTCATTAAAATTTTAGCTCATTTGGATTTGTTTTACAAAATTTATCACCATTTTAGGGTTTTTCATAAAATTGCTCTATAGTGCGCAATTCAAAAAAAAATTGAGTTATTTATATTTTTGGAAAGATTTAAAAAAATTTATAGGGTATGTTCTTTGTATGTTATGATTTAAGGCTGACATAAGTCCAAAATCACTTGATCAAAGTTGGGTCAAAAGTGCCAACCAAGGTCAACATCATAAAGCCCTTTTATGGTAGGTCCACAAACTCAGCACTGAGGAAAGGGTGCTAAAAATATAGGTAAAACTCCTAACAAGGAATAGATGGAGTTAGAAGAGGGATGCACTGGATCTTTTGTACCAGGGTTCTCTGACATAGATCACAAAGTGAGCCAGCTTGACTATAGTGTGCAAGGCATTCAAAGTGAGATACAAGGCATACAATCTAATATGAAATCCATACAAGATAGTTTGGTAGATATCATGATGACTTTAAAAAATAATCAGTGAAATCATCTAGCTATCACTATTACACAACCCCGCCAAGGTGGTTCTCCTAACCAGTATACTTCAAATCCAACTACATTGCCACAAAAGACCCTGTTACCAAAGGTGGATATGCACAAATTTAATGGAAAAGATCCACTCAATTGGTCAACCAAATAGATAATTTTTTTATCTACATCAAATCCTAGGTGGATAAAAGGTTACCATATCATCCTTGTATCTTGAACCTGATCGATTCATTTGGTATCGATGGTTGTGTGCTCAAAAGAAAAAGATGACTCTCAATGTCACCTGGTTATTTTTTATAGAGGAGCTAAAATTACACTATGGTAATAGTCTGACAGAGAATTACTTCAGCCAACTAGCAAAATTATGACAGACTAGCTCCATCAAAGATTATATTCATCATTTTTAGAACCTCTCCTTACGTGTGGAGACAATTTCTAAGGAGAACTTGAATGATCTATTTTTAGGTGTACTCAAGGACCACATTCAACATGAGGTACATATGTTTAATCCACTTAAGATTTATGATTCTATTATCATGGCATGCAGAGTTGAGAAAAAATTCATAGCTAATAATAAGCAGCCATTCACTCACTTCAAAGATCGTAGCATATTGACACCAACATTTCCTTCACCTACCAGATTGACCCCTCAGCAAATTGAAGAGAAGCATGTAAAAGGATTATGTTTCAGTTGTGACAACAAGTGGAGCAAAGGACATAGATGTGTTGAGAAGTTATTCTACATTGAGAGATCCAATGAAGATGAAGAAGAAGATGATGCCTCCAATGATCATGAGGAAGAGATAGAGGAGGTACCTAAAGATTTTCAACCTACAATCTCTTGTCATGCACTGGCAGGTATTAGCACTCCACAAACTCTTAAGGTGATGGGTTTCCTCAAGAAATAGAAGGTGACAATGTTGATTGATTTAGGGAGCACACATAAATTTATCAACCATAAGTTGGCCACTCAATTAAACTATTTCATCTATCTAGCACCAAAATTTTAGGATATGATTGTAGATGGTGGCATAATTAATTATTTAGGCAAATTCTATAGTATTAAGCTTGCTATGGGTGAGTACAATCTTGATTTTCCTATGTTTTTTATTCCCATGGGTAGCACAGACATTGTTTTGGGAGTAAAATGGCTCACAACCTTGGGTACCATTGATATGAACTTCCAGGAACTATTTCACTTTCATTTTGAAGGTAAGAAAATTGAAATATGTGGATTATAGGCAAAATCTCCATAATTGATTAGTTCACATCAGATGACCAAGATGCTAAAAAAGGGAGCAGAGGGAATTATTGAACGATTATGTTCCATAGAAGTTCAACTCACACAGGTATCTACACTTCCTGATCTACAGATGATTCTTGATGACCACCTATCTATTTTTGAGGCCATGCCAAAAACTCTCAAAAACCTTCGAGGGTTCCTAAGACTAATAAGTTACTACCAAAGATTTGTGAAAAGTTATGGCAGCATAGTGGCTCCACTCACTACATTGCTAAATAAGGATGCCTTCCATTGGGATGATGCCACCACCAAAGCATTTGAGAAACTAAAAGTGGCTATGTGCACCACCTTAGTTTTGGCTACTCCAGACTTCTCAAAGACATTCACTATTGAATGTGATGCTTCTAGATCCAAGTTGGGAGTCTCCATTGGGATGATGCCACCACCAAAGCATTTGAGAAACTAAAGTGGCTATGTGCACCACCTTAGTTTTGGCTACTGCAGACTTTTTAAAGACATTCACTATTGAATGTGATGCTTCTAGATCTAGGTTAGGAGCAGTACTAATGTAGGAAGATCCATTAATTTGAGATTCATCAATTCAAAGGTAAGAATCTACAAAAACCTATCATTGAAAAATAAATGATGGCTATTCTTCATGTAGTTAAATAATGGAGGCCCTATTTGATGGGTAGACACTTTAAGGTAAAAATTGATCATGATAGTCTCAAATACTTTTTGGAGCACATATTATCATCTTAAGAACTAAAAAAGTGAGTAACCAAAATGTTGGGTTATGATTTTGAAATCATCTACAAGAAGGGTAAAGATAATGTAGTAACAGATGCATTATCTAGACAAGATACATCCATAGAAGCATTACATTGTGCAATGTCCATGTTGCAAGTAGATTGGGTGGATGAAGCTAGGTTAGAATGGGAGCAAGAAAAAGATATGCAGGTTATGATTTAGAATCTCTAACAAGCTAATTTAGCCTCTATCAAATTTGAATGGAAAGGTAATGTCTTATGGTATAAGGGTAGGTTATACTTGTGCAAAGATTTAGAGCTTAAGCATAAGATTCTTGTAGAGTTGCATGCATCTCCAATTGGCGGACACTCAGGGTTCTTGAAAACTTATCACATAATTAAGAAAGAATTATATTGGGAATGACACAAGGGATATGTACAAAATTTTGTGCCAGAATGCTTGATATGCCAATAGAATAAAGGTGAGATAGGTAAGACCCCGGATCTGTTAGAACTGTTAGCAATTCTTAGTCAAATGTGGAAGGAGGTTTCCATGGATTTCATCATAGGGTCACCTTGTTTTGAAGGTAAGAATGTTATCTTGGTCATTGTGGATAGGTTTACAAAATATGCCCATTTTTGTTCTCTTTGACATCCATTTTTAGCAAGTACAATAGCAACTATTTTTTTGGAGGCAGTTCTAAAATTACATGGAACCCCAAAAATAATTGTAAGTGATCATGATCTTATTTTCACTAGTAATTTATGGACTAAACTATTTTCCTATTTGGGTACTCAACTAGCTCATAACTCATCTTACCACCCCCAATCTGATGGATAAATAGAAGTGGTTAACAAATGTTTGAAAGGGTATCTCCATTGTTTTGTATCAAATAAATAGGGATGTTAGGTTAAATGGCTACCACTTGCAGAATGTTGGTATAACACATCTTTCCATACCTCTTCTAAAATATCTCCATTTTTAGCATTATATGGTTACCATCCATCTTCCATCACTTCTTTATTAAAGGTGTAAACCAAGGTTCAAGATGTGGAGGAGCACATTTAGCATCAACAAGAGGTTTTGGCTAATTTGAGAGAGAATTTGGCCTAGACACAAAATAGGATGAAGCAACAAGCAGATCAACACTATAATGAGAAATTTTTTAAGGTGGGTGACTAGGTATTTGTACGTTTGCAGTCTTACAAGTAGATGTCCTTGAAGCAACAGAAAAAGGACAACAAACTTGCTCCTAAGTATTATGGCCCTTATCAGGTTCTACAAAAAATTGAAAGTGTGGCTTACAAGCTCAAGTTACCTCATTCATCTCGCATACACCTAGTATTTCATGTTTTTATTTGAAGAATGTCATTAGACAGAAAATGTTTAGCCCAGACAGAGCTCCCAAAACTAGATGAAGAAGGACGTGTCATTTTGGAACCAGAGAAGATCCTCCAAACACGTACTAAGAGGTTGAGAACTAGAGAAATTAGGGATTATTTGATCAAGTGGAAGAACCTGAGCAGTGATGTAACTTGGGAAGGTGAAGATTTTTTGCAACAATATCCAGAGTTGTTCAATATTGAGGACAATGTTGGTTTGAAGGAGAAGGGCATGCTACACCCCTAACCTATCGCATGTATTAAAATAGGAATAGATGATTTGTGGCTTACTTATCCCTCTTTGATGCTAATTCACATTTTTCTATGCATTTATTTGGTTAGTAGGTCGGCCTATGGAGTAACCATGGCCTAGATAGACTATATATAGGAGGTAGTGGGTAATTATTTATCATTATATTATGAATTTTTTTCTTCTTGAAGCTTGTGGAGTTTGCCCCCTCAAAGTGGCTTGTCTATTATCATATATTCTGATATATTTTAGTTATATTTGGATCTATTTCTGCTATTCTACTTTATTGTTGATTAATTTCATTACACCTTATAATTGTTGCATATGCTCTATAAATGCTTTTGCATCATCACTAATTCAATCTAAAATTGAAAATTGTATCAAAATTAAAATTCCTATATGATTTCTCCCATAAAAAATTTGAAAATGTGACTTTTTTGTTGATCTATTCACTAAACTATTATATGCAAACTTAGCTTGTGGTAAATCCAAGTCCCATTGCTTGGGCTTCTCTTCCACTATGCATCTTAATAAATTTTCCAAGCTCCTATTCACAACTTATGTATGTCCATCTGTTTATGGATGATATGCATTACTGAAATGTAGCTTAGTACCCATCTTCTTCTAAAAATTTCTCCAAAAATGACTTAGAAATTTCATGTCCCTATCTGAAGTAATAATTTTTGAAACACCAAGAAATCCTACAATATCCATAAAAAATAATTTTGCAACTCTAGTGGCATCATTGGTTTTCTTACATGCAATGAAATGAACCATTTTAGAAAATATATCTACAACAACAAAATTGAATCATTACCTCTCTATGTGTTTGGCAATCCCAACATAAAATCCATATTCAAATCTATCCTTGGTCCTCTTGGAACTAGTAATGTCATGTATAGTCCAGTATTTTGTGCATATCTTTTAGCCACCTGACATATTTTGTACTTTAAAACATACCTTGTCACATCTCTCTTCATCTTTGGCCAAAAATGTTTTTTCTCCACCAAAGTTGTTATCTTCATCTTACCAAAATGTCCAACCAAACCACCAATATATAATTCTCTTAATATATTTTCTCATAGAGACCCAACTGGAATGCATAATTGTTTCCCTTTGAAGAGATAATCTTATTGTATAAGATACTCATCATGAATAATATCTATCCCACCAATTAATGGATTCCTACACTACTCAACTATCTTCCCAAAATATGGATTAGTATTATATAATTATTTAATAGCTTCAAATCTAACTCCTTCACTCATCATAGTGGTTAATAACACTACCCTCCTATTCAATACATCAGCTACTTGATTCTATTTTTCGCATTTATGTTTCAACATAAAAATATACTCCTGCAAAAATAAGCCCACTTTGCATGCCTATTATTCAATTTTTTTTGTGTATTCATATACTTCAAAGTCTTATGATCTGTAAATAATATAAACTTCTTAGGCACCAAGTAATGCCTCCAATGTCTTAATGCTTGCATAATTGCATAAATTTTAACATCGTAAGTAGAATACTTTGTTTATATCTTATTCAATTTCTCACTGAAATATGCTATTGGCTTTCCTTCTTGACTCAGCACAGTATCAAGTCTTATAAATGAGGCATCACAATCAATCTCAAATAATTTTTTAAAATCTAGTAATGCTAAAATTGGTCTTTTTGTAATCTTCTTCTTCAAATTTTTAAAACTTTCTGTGGCTGCTCTAGTCCATGCAAATTCCTTCCCTCTCATGCAATTTTTTATTGGTGACATAATACTACTAAAATTTTTAATAATTTTTTTGTAAAAAGTTGCTAAACTATGAAAACTTTTTATCTCTGTAATGCTTTTTGGAATAGGCCGCTCAACAATCATCTTTATATTTTTTCATCTATTTTCACACTATCTATTGAAACTACAAATCCTAAAAATACTAAACTATTCTGCATAAACCTACTCTTCTTCATATTTGCATATACTTATCTTTTCTTAACAAATCCATTACTATTCTCAAATGATGTAAGTGTTCTTCTTTAGTCTTACTAAATATCAAAATATCATCAAAATAAACAACCACAAACTTACCAATATATTTTGGTAGCATTGTATTCATCACCCTTACAAATGTGTTAGGTGCATTAGATAATCCGAATGGCATCACCATCTACTCATATAAGCCATCCCTAGTATTGAATGCAATTTTTCACTTATCTCCTTCACGAATTTGAATCTGATAATAACCACTCCTTAGATCTATCTTGGTAAAATATTTTGCTCTTGGAAGCACATCCATCATATCAATTAAATGAGGTATAAAAAACCTATACTTTATTGTAATTTTATTAATTTCTATACTATCCACACACATTCTCCATACTCCATCTTTCTTTGGAATTAGCAATGATGACGTTGCACATGGACTCATACTCTCCCTTATCACCTTCTTCCTTAGCAATCTAATAACCTGTTTATTTAATTTTGCATGTTCTATTGGACTCATCCTATAAGCTACTTGATTGGTTAGAGCTGATCATGAAATCAAATCAATGTGATGTTGAATATCTCTCTTCAATGATAAACTATCTGATAACTCATCAGGCATAACATCAACATATTTTTTCAACACTCTTGTTGCTTCTATTGGTATTGACACCATTTTTATTTCTTCATTTTTTGTTACTAATGCATAACAACAACCTACTACCTTCATAATTTGAATAAATTAATTAGTACAAAGTATGCTTTCTGTCTTCTCTTCCTCTTTAAAAGGTAACAAAACTACCTTTGTACCACCTTTCCAAAAAGTTTATGTGTTCTTTGCTTTATCATGAACTTCTTTTCTGTCAAATTGTTATGGTCTCCCCAATAACACATGACATGCATCCATAAGAATAACATCACACCATATTTTATCATTATAATTTTATCTTATAAAAAACTTGATTATGCACATTTTATTTACTGTAACATCATTCATTTTCTTAAACTATGAAATTCAATAAGGATTAAGATGCTTTTCATATTACAGATTTAGTTTCTCAATCATTTTTTAGAAACCATATTTTCACAACTACCACCATCTATAATTACTTTGCATACCTTTCCACCTGAAGTAGATCTTGTTCAAAAAATATTTGATCACATCCATGCATCACCACTTTCTTTATTTTACACTTGTTCCTTCCTTGGAGTGATCATGGTTCTTCTCATCATGAGATTCTCTCCAACATCTGTAGGTACAATTTTAGTATTTAGATCCTCTATCTCAACCTCAACTAGATTAACTCTTGGATGATCTTCTTGCCTCCTTTCTTGATCTTGATAGTGTGGACACTCAAATGCTTTGTGCCCTTCTTATCCACATCTATAACAGACATAATATCTAATTTGATTAAGAAACCATCTTCTAGCACCACCATATCCTTGTCTTCTCTGAAATTATCTTCCTCTTTGTTGGTATTGAAACCTTTGCCTACTGTCATCTTGCCTTTTTGCACCATGTGATGATTCACCTTTATTAGCATTAAATCCACCTCTAGTGGTATTAAACCCATGTCATCCCCTTATTGAATGGGATCCACCTCTTCTTGGATAAGTAGATGTCCTAAAATTCTATCTATTTTGTTTTTATTCTACCTTCAAAGCTAATTGATAAGCCTCCACCATATTAAGTATTCTATGCATACTTAATTCATCTTGAATAAAAAATTTCAAACTATTTACATAATTTCAGCCATCAGCTCTTCTATTCTTTTATGTTTCACTCATATAGAAAGATTATAAAATTCATCTGTATACTCTTGTATATTGTGATCTTTTTACCTTAAATTTTGAAATCTTCTATATATGGTTTATGCATAATCCAAAGAAAAAAATTCTCCCTTAGCTTCTTATCCATCTTTTTACATGAATTAATCTTCTCTTTACCTTTTACCCATATCTCTTTCTGTAGGTGATCTCACCAAATCATTTCATGACCTTTCAATTTTGTGCATGCAAAATTTATCTTCTTATCTTCTCTCATAGTCTTTCACTTGAAAAAAAATTTCATGTTATTCATCTAATCTATCAACTCCTCTAGTTTTAAACTACCGCTATAATCTGGAACATCAACCTTGATTCCTTCATTTTGTCTTTCTAAACCCTGAACCATCCTCTCTTCCATTGATGGTGGCTGATTTTGTTGTTCTTCTTCTTGCTAAACTTCTTTATCATGATCTATGTCTTCCTCATCACCACCTTGTCTTCTTCCTTTATTGGTGATAACCTCTATTAATTATTGAACTTGCTTCTATAGATTTTGTATAGTTTGGTTTATATGTGCCATTCTCCTCATCCTCTCATCATTTTTTACTCCTCTAAGATTCAAACTTGCTCTAATACCAGCTAATGAACTCAAAAACTAACAAGAATAAGAAAATTACTAATAGGTCAAGATCTTGATACAATAGTATAATTGATTTGTATTGATTTTTAAAATAATTACAAACCCACAACAAGCTTAAATAAGCCTCAACTTATAATTTAGATATTACATGCAAAATTTGAAAAAAAAACTAAAATCTAAAAAAAATGCTTATTTTTTTTAATTTTTTTGAAATATCCAAAAAATCTCTTGAAATATATTAAATACTATATTTAGACTATGGGATGAAATTCAACTGAAGTTAATATCTGGTACTAAAAATATATAATTTATAAAAATATAAAAAAATCAAAAAAATAATTAATCTTAATTTTGGACCCTTAAATGATCATGTACAGCCTCCAAAAAATATCAAAAACATTTCTACACAGTTAGAATTACCTAAAAACAGCAACGTAATTTTTGATATGGTCATTTTGGCATGTGGAAGAGCTCAAATAGAGTTATGAGTCAAAAGTTATGGCCTCTAGAAGGTTGACCTATTTATTCTACATCACTATGAGAAACCCTACTTGTGAAGGTATCACTATATGCCCAAGAGTATAATATATATGACCATCAAATATTGACAACTCTAGCATTATCTTGTAAATCTTATATTGTATAACCAAGAGAGTATAAAAGTGTTATGGTGCACATATTTCATTTGATCCATTGTCTATAATAATAATATGTATAGATGTATTATCAACATATACTCGAATAAAAAGTGCATGTATATTTGAATCATCATAGAAAATTTCACTATCATCAAATGTGATCTTAAGATGTGATGCTTGTTTACTTATAACTATACCGATGATATTATAAAGTGGATGTCCATATGTAGATTGAGGATGATGAGCATGATACACTCTAGAATTATCCTTGTTATTTAATTTATTGTTTGGAAAAGGATCTTTGTACACTTTTAGTTTTGCATTGTCACTAGTTTTTTGTTTAGCTTCTTCAATCAGTTTACCAATATCAATAATATTCTCATAAATGAGGTATTGAATCTTATGCTTAATATTGAAACATCTATTTTTAGTATACCCAATACATATATGGTAGACATAATATGCATTACCATAAAAAAAAATATATATATATATAATCTAGACATGTAGATTTACATTGGTGGAGGAAGAGTGATAAAATTTCACTAAAGTATCCTTTACAATAGAAGGTGAAGTTTACCTTGAAATTTCCTTCTTAGTGTAATTTGTAATTGAAGATTTTTTGTAGGTTGTGAGATAGTATTAAGTGTCATATTCACTTCATTCTTGCTTTCATTTGGTTTTCTCTTATAATTTGGATTTCTTTAAAATTTTATGTTTGAAGTAGATGGAGCATTTGAAGTATACTTAATCTTATTCAAAGTAAGAAAATTGACTTCACACTTTTTGACTGTATAGCATGGTTCATTGAAAAATTTCAAGTTACAAAACATAATTAATTCTTGAAGTGGAGATAGAAAATTTTTAGTAAATATATCTTGGATCTCATTATTATCTATTTGATTTCTCACTTATGTTATCATAGTCTTGTATCTTAGCACATATTCACTCATTATTTTATTAGACCCTTGTTTTAGCTTTACAATTTGAGCATATGATAAATTTTCACCAATGTTGATAAAAAGTGTGTTAGAAATTGATTTTACAAAAGTTTTAAAGCTTTACTAATTCAAGAGGAAGACCATATTACCATATAAAAGCATTTTAATATATAATTCTTGGAAATATCTTTGTGAATATTTTGTCATTATCTATATAATATAGATAAGTTGCATGGAATACATGCAAATGCTATTTAAGATCACCTTTTCCTTCATATATAAGAAACTTAGGATCCATAAATCCAATTAGTAATGGATATAATTTAATTTTAGGTTCCAAAGGGTTATGCAACAAGGAACATGAGTCCATAGAGTGGCTAACATGATAAATACTTTGTTCAATGTTAGCTAGCTTAGCTTGTAAGACAAGTAGTGCATACTCAAGAAGAGCATTTGGAGATGCAATAGGAGTATCAGTGGCATGAGTGGGTATATGCATGGATACATTTTGTCTACCAAAGTGATGATGTTATAAGAATATATTAATTAGTAAAAGTAGAAACATTATAATTTTTATCTTGTACACCTTTATTTCATTCATCTTTATCAACATGTAAGAATGAATCAACTTTATTAATATTTCACAAAGATATTAATATTTTTTTCCTCATTGATTGGACAAGATCATTCCTGATTAGTGGGTTTAGAAATGATAGCCATGATAAACCCTTAAAGAGGTGAGGAGTAACCAATGGAAGACCCTTTAAATTTTTAGATTTGACATAATGTATAATATATGCGTCCTCTTGTTCTTAAGTCATTTCATATTTGACAAAATCTATTGGAGAATGGTGACAAGATATAATAGTGAAAGAATTTGTAATATAAATATATTTAGATTGAACATTGTTTATTATCTATGTTTCTTGATTAATTCAAGACTTAATTCATGTAAGAGCATACCAGATAGAATTTTGGATAGTAAGACAAAATGTAACATTAAATTGCATGGTCTTATGTAACGTGTGAAAGAAATATTTATTCATTTATCCTATTATAAATATAATACAATATGAAACAAGAAACGCTAATAACTATGAATACAATACAAGCAAAAATCAAGGTATAAGGGTGATCTAGGTAAACATTTGAATGATTATGTGGGATTTCAAATATACTTGCTCATTTGTTAATTAGTGTCGAATCAACATTTTAGAGAACCAACCAAAGAGTTAAAACTATGCATGTAGCCCACTAACCCCATTTTTTAGGGTACATTAAGTTTAACTTTCCTAAATGGCTAAAATAGGATTTCTATGGTATAAATAAGGGGTCCTGATCATTTTTGATATACCATGAGGCATGTAGAAATTAAATTTTATATTTAATGATCTATGATGGCTATGATTATTGAGGTAAGCCTTTCATGCCATGATGTCTATAAATAGAACATCACATAGCCCTTCACAAAAGTCAACTAGTAATTTTAAAACTACTAAAACATGGTTTCTAGAACAAGCAAAAGCAATAGAAAAATAAATAAAAATAAAATATAAATATTCTTGTGTATATATATCAACAAATTATAACCTAAGGTCAAAAGAAAGAGCTTTAATGCCAGATTTATTCAAGGTTAAAAGGTAAAATTCATCAATATCAGATTAAATCTATGTTGAAGAAATTGAATCATTATGTGTTAAATTTTATCTAAAGTTTAAGGTTGTTTTATTTTAGTGTCATGAATTTACATAAAATTCATGAAATCATAAGACAAAAATCAACCAAACAACAAGCAAATAATGTTATAATAATAGTGGGTTCACTAGAAAGCTTAATCTATTTAGAATTGAAACTAATCAAATTAATAGTTATTGAACTTATTGAAATGGAAATGCTAAAATATACATATCTGATATTAAAATATAATATGCTATAAAATTTTATAGAATTTAGAATTTTATTAAAAATAGTAAATGAGAAAAATAATAAGCAAACCTCTCTAAAATAGATCCAACATTGATTGTGATTGGAACTTACTTAAAGAGACCTATAAATAGTTTTAACATAATTGAAAAAATTTCTAGGATAAATCCACAAAAGGAGGATAAAAAATGATTATGGCCTTGTCTTTTGATCATAGTCACATCCTAGTTGATTATGTGATTGAATTTTTAATCCATATTTATGTGCCTATAAATGAGGGTTTCTTGATTCTGTGTGGGAGCTAAATAAATTCATCGAAAACTTATAAAAAACAAACCTTTATTCCTACACAATAAACAAGATAGAGATCAAATACAAAAAATATTAATAAGGATAGGGGAATGATTGAGTATATTCAGAAAACCCCACGTAATCTAAGTGTTGTTTATATATCCCAAATAGACCTTAAGTCGATGTAGTTCTCTTTTGTAGGGTGATTTTTTGATCTATGATTATATAGCTAGAAGATTGATTGAATTGCTTTACAATGGATGCCCTTGACCTACCATAAAATATATTAAGACTTGCCCTATGAATGTTAGAAAGAAGCAGAATTAAAGTTGGAGGGAATACTATTATTTTGCTTAATATGTAGTAATCTAAAATAAACTTTCCAAGGGGTTTCAAGTGAATACCTTGATGTGTTTTTATAGGGAAATAGTTAGAATATTTTCTTTAATTGACTTTATAAAATGTGTCAGAGAACCATTGTAAAAATTATTGATTTGAAAAATTGACTATTGGAGTGTGAGGGATAATATGGTCATGCTAGTGGACAAGGCCATAATGTGGCCCTATCCAACCTAGCATGGTCTTGTACCAAAAACATAGACTATTTTGAAATGTCTAATAGGTGATTGTAAATAGTTTATAGTAAATAGTTTAGGGATGAATGTGGCTAAAATAAGTATTTGTGTATGATATTTGTTGTGTTTCAAGATAGTGAGGGCTCTCCTATAGATTGTGAGATAATAAATTGTTGAATGGACCAAGTAATGTACAAATGTCAAGAATAAATATTGTCAATAACTTTAGTGATTAAATGTATGTGTCTATAAGCTCAATATATAATGAAATTGGAGCTAATTTATCTCTAAATCACATTGTATAGTTGTAGTTAGGTTCAAGGGGCTTAAAATGACCATGATTACCTCCATGATTGAACCAATAGACTATTTTTTTATTGTGTGATGATGTTGTAGTTGATTGAGGCCCAAATCACATCCTATATAGTCAAAATTGCATATGTCATTAAACCAATCAATTTTTTGGTTTATTCTCTAATGAAAATTGAGTTAATTGATCCTTGATTCACATTTTATAGTTGCAATTAAGTTAAATGGGCTCAAATTGACCCTAATTTCCTTAATGATTGAAGAAATCAAATATTTGGTTTATTATGTGATGACATTAGGGTTGATTGATCCCTAAATTGCATATTATTTAGTCAAACTTAGGTTTACAATGATCATTTTTGTCTAAATTGCCTTATTTATGCACCAATTGACTAATTGGCTCAATATATCATGAAATTGTAGCTAATTTAGCCCCAAATCACATCCTATTTTCATATTTAGGTTCAAGTGGTTAAAATTGGCCCTAATTGCTTCCATTATTGAAACAATCGACTTTTTGGTTCATTATTTGATGAAATTGGGATGGTTGAATCTCAGATCACATCTTATATAGTTGATATATAGTTGATATGGTGAGATAAATTAAAAGAATCAGAATTCGAAGAGATTATGAATCATAAATAAATTAGTAGGGATATTATACCAAAATGTGGACCAAATAAATGTAAAAAAATATACTGATACAATGTTATATCTATATTTAAAGTAAATTATGTTACTAGAATAAAAATACAGATCAATAAAACTTCACAAAATTTTAATTTTATTTGAAGAGTTGAATATTCAACTTTAAGCTTTCTCTAATGAGTAGAAGGTAGGTAGTTTTAGAACTTTGAGTTGAATAGAGTATCATGAAATATCATTATTTTGTAGACAATGCAAATATTTTAAAAGAAAAAATTTAAACAACACACCTCCGGAAAGACTACAATAGGTTGGTGAAGATAAGGAGAAGCTTCATTGCTCTCAACTCTCTTAACCATGGTAACAAAGGTCAATATATGATATGGAGATTTGATGGGATTTTGTTGGGTGGTCAAATAGTCTCTCTCTCCCACTTAAAAACTATAATAGATTCGTGAAGATAAGGAGAAGCTTCATTGCTCTCAACTCTCTTAGCCTTGGTAACATATGTCAATATATATATGCATATAGAGATTTGATGAGATTTTGTTGGGTAGCCAAATGGTCTCTCCCACTTAAAGACTGCAATAGATTAGTGAAAATAAGGAGAAGTTTCATTGCTCTCAACTCTCTTAATCTTGGTAACAAAAGTATATATAAATATATATATATATATATGGATATTTGATGGAATTTTGTTAGGTGGCCAAATTATCTCTCTCCCACTTCATTGTATAAAGTAAATATCCATGTATTATTTCTTAGGTACCTATGGATGGATTAACTCACTCAGTTACGTATGGATCAATTAAATATTCTTCTTGTTTTAATTTTTTAAATTATAGTTTTCCTTTCCAATGTAGTGGTTAAAATAAAATGATTTAAGTGATGCACGGATATATTTTAATTCAATCACACAATGCAATTATTTCAAAGTCATAATGTCACAAGTGAACAAACACTAGTCATTACCAATGTTGGTTTAAAATTGGTGGACAATGTTCTGTGTTGATGATATGAATATAACTTATTTACCTAAATCCATATATATTATTGTTTGATTGTACATAGTTTCATGTTGCACTGGATCCATAGTTTGAGTAGAAGAGAGTATATAACTAATATAATATAATTATAGTAGTTTTTTAATAGAAAAAAAATTCATATATAATTAAAAAAAAATTGAGATTAAAATAACATAAAATACGATATAACATAATTATGTAGTCATATTTTATATTAAAAAATTTATATGTTTTCTTAGATATCATTAATTTCATATATCTTCAAATAAATATTATATCTTTTAAATGAGAACATTAAAAAAAAATTATGATAAAGGTTATATTTAGGCCAATGTTATAATATAAATAATATTTTAATATGTTGGTAAAATTCATATAATTGAATATAAATTTTTTAAACAATTTTATTTTTTTAATCAGATATATTTTATTTATACATTTTAAAATTGTTTATATGACTCTAAAATTCTTTTATGTATATAAAAAATAATTTTATATTAATTAAAAAATTTAATTTCATATAATATATAGACACAATATTTTATAATAATTATGCAAATAAAACTAAAAACCAATCCTAATATTATATATTTTAAAATAAATTAAAATAAAAATAATAACAAAAGATATAAATAACTCAAAATTCAATCATACCAATATTCATATTACCTACCAAATCTGCTAAATTATACACTTGTGACTTTAATTTTTTTTAAATAATATTAAAAAACACAAACATTTAAATGAAAATAAAATAAATGTAAATGGATGATTACATGCCTCAGACATCACATTTATATTTAACTAGTATATTATAGACCAAAGGTTGCTACTAGTCATAAAAAATGTTTTCTGAATTTTTGATGAACTGTAAATAGTGGTTTTTTCCTCAAAGCAATTATAATTGAACAATAAATTGTGATATTGATTTGGCACAATTATAATGTAGAGTATACAACAATGCATAAATCCAAAAAGACGAAAAAAACAACAAAAATTTCCGATTAAAAAATCTAACCAAGACTCATAACCGTCTGAACAAGAAGATATTCCACATGTTCTCAACGAAATCTTGAATTTGAATTTGTGTATAACTGCACAACCATCAATTTGTAAATCAGCTTCAAAAAAATACAGTTCTAATTCTTTTAAAATTAAACCAAACTGCTACAAACTGTCGATCTACAACATTGTTGTTATAATTTATAGGTTATTTTTACAACATCAACCATAAAATATATATAAATGAATAGCATTATCATTTCTAATAAAAATTAGATAATCTGAAGTCCTCCTACAATCTTGGTCATCCATAGTTTTAAAGGTCATGATTAATCTAAGATTGGACGCCGTGCAAAACAATAAAAAATCCAAGAAAAAATGTTTTTAAATATTTTAGTATAAACCAAAAAAAAATTAATATTCATAACTTTAACTTAAAAAAGACTAAAAAACAACCATCTCACTAACATCATTTTCCTTACTCTCTTAAATTGAAATTTATTTTTACACAAAGACAATATAAATAAAAAAAATTGTAAAAAAATAAATAATAATTTTTTTAACAATAAATAGATCAAAACAAACATAGAAAATATGTTTTTATATGAAACTAATTTAAATATCTTCATATATGAATACCAAATTAGTTTCCTTCAACATAGATCAATACAAGACATTATTCTAGGAAAAACAGTCTCCCGATAAATTGAACCTACTGCCTATAACAATTTTTATCAGACATTAAAAGTACAAATCAAAATAACAAATAATTTTCATACTCGTGAATCAATACATAAATTTGGCATTTACAAACACAATTCAAAAAAAGTGAAAGGTATGTAAAAAAAGCAATCACCTCAAAAAAAATTATTTCCTTATACTCCATTCTATATAAACATTCTTTTTTACACAGAGGCATTGAAAGAAAAAAAAATAACAAACATATACTAAATAGTAATACATATTCTTTACATATTGTTAGTATCACAAATCAAATCAACAAAACAAAATACTAAATAAAAGTAATACATATTTTTTGTATTTGAGGAAATAGTAAATAACTATTATAAAAAAGAGGTTTAATTGTAAAAAAGGTGATTTTTACTTGTTCTAAATGCAATATCATATATTATCTCATAAATTATAAACTCATATATGGATTAAAATTTTGTTAATGTCACCATTAGATTGAGTTGATTACTCATCAAGTGAATCTCTACATCTTTATTAATACATTAAAATCTAAAAAAATAAAAATATTTAATACAAAAAAATAAATAGCTTCCAATGTATTAGCATTGATGACATTTTCAACAAAAATTAAATTAGTGGTAAAAATACTCAACTCTACAAAATGAAGGCACTATACATAACATGTATTAATGTTATGTATTGAAAATTGAAGAAACCAATCATATTCATCCTCCAAAAATAAATATTTAACAATTTATCAATTACATAAGACAACGCTCGATCCAATAAGTAATGTCCTTATTTTTAGTACCTTGTATATTCATAATATGCTATAAAATACCTCTAAATTTAGAGTTGTGTCAAAACATCGAAAAAAAAAAGCTGCAAATTAGCTTCAACAATTAAATTTTAATTCTACTAAAATTAAATCAAAATAATAATAAAAAACTGTTAATGTTTTAAAACTTTTTTTTTAAATTTACATGTTGATTTTTATAACATTAACGAAAAGAAAAAAAATTAAAAAAATAATGGCCTGCATACTTTGAATAATAATGGTATAATCTTAAATCCTTTTTCGATCTTAGCCATCCGTAGCTCTCAAGGTTAAGATAGATTTTGAGATGTTAATGGAATCTATGAACAATCATAAAATAATAAACCAACCACATAAATTGCTTTCAATTTCCAAATTAAAGTTAAAAGGTCAATATGCATAGTTTATAAATATTAATTTTATTTTATTTTAAAAATTAAAAGAGATGAAAAAAAAATTGGCTTCGTTAAGTTGATTTTTCTCGATATCAAAAATAAATATATATTTTTTTTTAATTCTAATTTATTTATTTTAGATATAGATAATCATTATTAAAAAAATTAAAATTAAAAAAAAGGAAACTAAAAATTTGGTTCCACAAAAAATAAAATAAAAGATGATAAAAAATATGCTCATTTACAAATATTGAAACCAAGTTGGTTTTCTTCAATGTAGACCAATGCAAGTGCTATTATAAGTAAACGCAGCCACTTAGCAAACTGAACCTGTTGCCCACAATATTTTCTTACCCAATACATTTAAATTGGTGTTAGATGTTTTCTCAAAAATTAAAAATTAAAATCTAACCAAAAAAATTGTTCTATACTTATGGATCAAGGCATAAACTTGATATTTACAAACACGATTAAAAAAAAATATTGTATGAAAAATAAGGCAACTACCTCAACAAAATTATTTTCTTGCACTATTCTATACTCTTAACCAAAAAAAATGGGCAAAAACAATGAAAAAAAAAACCAACATTTTTCTATCATAAAAACAGAGCAACAAAAAAAATACTAAAAAATAAAAACAAATTTACATATCAAAATATAGCAAAGAACCACCATGGAAAATAAGCTTCCCTATTTAAAAAGATGATTTTTACATGATCTTAACGTGATATCTTTCTCTCATAAATTAAAAACTCGTATATAAAATAAGTTTATTTATACAAACTTAATATGTTATTAATTCTACTATTTAATTTAGTTCAACATGCATCGGACAAATTTCTACATCCTTACACACATTAAAATTTAGCAAAAGGATAATATATCTGACATAAACCACATTGATGGTGGTTGAACCTGGCACTATGATGTGAAGATACTAATGCATAGCACACATAAGCATGAGAAACTAATCGTATACATCCTCTAAAAGTTAATCCGGACCCTGAATAAGATACAAAGACAAGGCTCAGTACAATAGATGCACATCTATTGACATAAAAATATAATTAAATTAATTATAAAAAAAATAATACACAATAATTGCAATGCTTAAGGTTAATTTTGAAATAATATAAATAATATTAATTTAAGGGGTTTTAAAATTCTATTGTTGATAAATAAATATGTAAATATAATTTAAAATAAATTTTAATCTATGCCATTTAATAATATTTATATTAATTTTTGTTCTATATGATTATATAATAGTTTTTTTTTTTTTTTCCTAATATGAATAATCAGTAGTATTTATCTATTTGAATTGTATTAAATTGTGATAATGTAAGATATGTTTATTAGTTTTTTATATAATTACAAATATTTGATAATATATTTAAAATATATATATAATTATATTATTATCCATATCATTATTTTATTGAATATAAATTTTTTTCTAAAAATTCTGATTATTTAATAATATTATTAATTTTTCAATATACAAACATTTAATTATTTTACTATATCTATCATTATTTTACCAAATGTAAAAAAAATTCAAAAAAACTTAAATATTTAATAATATGATTAATTTTTAAATATATAAATGATTATCTACTAAATTAATTACATTCATATTATTTTGATAATTATTTATTTGATTATTATTCATATAATTATAAATATTTTATAATATATTTGAATATGTATAATTATTTTATCATATATATTATTATTTTAACAAATATAAAAATGTTTCTAAAATTTTTAATTATTTAATAATATGATTAATTTTTAAAATTACTATATTCACATCATTATACCTCCCAACCCTATATCTATCAATGTAACAAGACTATGAAATAAAAGAAAATTAATATCATAAGATATAATTAAACTACAATATAATGTATAACAAAACTATTGATACTGAAAAAGATTCATCAAAATCCTCACTTTTACTCATATTTAATTGAAAAAAGAAAGAAAAAAACATTGATGCTGATATTTTATAAATCTTAAAAATGTAAGAAATTGGACTGGTAAAAAATTGGTGGACTTTTAGGCATTCATCACTAGTTCCCAACTCCCTGCGCTCGCTTGCTAGTTCCCTGCTCTCGCGTGCCATCTAAGGAGAATGCAATTATTATTCATTAGAATCCTAAATTTTATATGTTATTCATTTGTATATAGTATATTATTATATTATTTATTATAATATATTTTAGATAAATTTATGTAAAATATATGATAAATATCATTTTTTATATTGATAGATGTTCTTTACAATGTTAGAGTGGTATTTGGGAGGGTGAAAAGGTATAATGGTGTGAGTGAGTTGCAAATTAATTAATTGGAAGCTATTTATTAAAAATAAAAAATAATTTAACATAAGAAGGTGTGGAAGAGTATAATTAGTAATTAATTAGGAGCCAACTTTTTTGAGAATATGAACCGACATACCATATATATATATATATATATATATATATATATATATATATATATAAAGAAAGAAAGATAAAATCATTCACTAATTCAAATAAGAAAAACATTAAAGCCCAAGATTTCGCAGCACAGAGCACAACAAAGAAGAGTTAAAAAAAAAATTACGAGTTTTTAATTCAAATTTTTGGTATTTCTGGTATGTATACAAGAATCATATATATATATATAATTTTTTCTTTTTTTTTTTGAGACCAAGCAAATAAAAAATTACAAATAAAAAGGCAACCAAAAAGTTGCTAAAAATAGACAGTCATATAGCTACAACGGTACAAAACAACTCAATATTGCTATGAGGACAATAGCCGCTTACAAAACCTACCAGAACAATACAAAATAGCAGCATTATATTTTGAATTTCAACATACTTTGTAACTGTTTGGAACATAATGTGTCTTTTTCATGTAACTGTAGCATTTGATGCTTAATCTTATCAAGATGATTGTTGATCTTCACTTTTTCTTTGGGCACCCCCTGCAAATGAAAATATAAAACAACAATTTGGAAAATGATATCAGAGTAAAACTTTAACATTTCAGCATCCTAATGAACATTATGTTTAGCAAAGATTGACAAACATCTACTCTTCCAGATATTAAGTAAAATTGTATGTCTCATAGAATCTGTGATAACATTATTTTGAATGTCAAGTCCCAATAAAGTTATTTTTCAACTTAATCTATGTTCAAAAATCACAGGGAGGAATTTAGTAATAACCTCACATTTTCTTTTAGCCCATGAGCAATCCCAAAAAATGTGTTTCAAACTTTCATTATGTTGATAGAAAGGACATTTAACTCCCTGAACCAACATGCATTTCAACTTGTCACCAACTGGTAATCTGAAATGTAAAACTTTCCAAGCCAGTATTTGAGCATTAGCCTTTGCTTTTGACCTCCAATTTTGAGCAATCAATTGTCGTCAAGTCTTTTATTTCAAATTACAATTCCATTTCTGATTAAGCCTTGGATTTAAGGGCATAGGAAGAAGAAGATTGAGATAGACCTCTTTTAAGTGAAAACAATGAAACTGGACTGTGAACAACCACCACCAATCTTTAAGAAAGTTGCATTGCAAGGGAGTACACAACTTTATAATAAGATCTATAGGAACCAAAGCTTTCATTTATTTTATATTTTTATTGTGGTAATTTTATTTACTTATTTATTTATTCATTTATTTACTTTAAAAATAATACAAGCATACATATCTAGATAAATCCATATAAATTACACCTATATTGTATTAAATTTAACATATATTTATCTAAGATATGCTAGTCGATATAATAGTGGAATAGATGTTTCAAAAATGATATCTATCATAAATATTTATATAATTACAAATATTTTATAATATATTTAAAATACATATAATTATTTTATCATATAATAATTATGTTTTAAAATTATACACTCATGTCGTCAATACACATCCAACTTAATTATATTATTATATTTTAATAATATATTATAATATTATATTAATATAATAATAAACATTTTCAAAATTTAAAATATTATTATATTAAATATATATGCATATAATTATAATATATATTTATATATTATTAGAATATAATATAATTTATATATATAATTTTAATATTAACTATAATTAGAAAATGAATATATATAATTTTTAATATATATTTGTGATAATTAATTATATATAATATAAATATAATAGTATTAACTATAATTATGTTATCCCTCATATATGGGTTTGGAGTAGTAGTAATTGATCACAAGATGAATGATCATTCAGAATGGGTTCCTCCTCTTGGCATGTTCAAAATGAACTTCGATGGTGCAACTAGAGGCAATCTTGGGGCCTCTAGAGTAGGTTGTATAATAAAATATTATTTTGGCTCCCTAATAAGAGAAACCTTCTAGAAACTAATGGATAGGACAAATAATGAACTTGAGGCTTACACCTTCATTCTTGGACAAGAGCTCTTAGTTAGTGTGGAATAGAAAATGTCATAATAATGAACCCAAAAACTAATACGACAAATAAAATTACCAATCGGTCAAGATTTTGAACAGTAACTTGTATTGATTCGTATTGAATGACTTGAAATAATTACAAACCCAAACCATGCTTAAATAAGCCTCAACTCAGAAATTAGAGTTTACATGCAAAATTTTAAAAAAACCAAAATCTTAAAAAAATACTTATTTTTAAAAACTCTCAAAATATTCTTAAAATATCTCAAAATATCCTAAACACTATAATTAGACTATGGGATTAAATTCAACTGAAGTTGATACCCAGTTTTTAAAATATACAATTTTTAAAAATAGACAAAACCCAAAAAAATAATTAAATTATAATTTTAGACCCTCAAATGATCATGTATGGCCTATGAAAAACACTGTTAGGCTAGTAGAATGGCCTAGGTTAGCAACAACCTTTTTGATATGGTCATTTTGGTGCGTGAAAGATTTCAAATGGAGCTACGGGCCAAAAATTATGGCAATTGGAAGGTTGGCCTATTTTTTCTGCATCATTCTCCTCTGGTTAAAAACAACTTAGCTCCTAAAAGTTAGCCTGATTATACTGTTGTCATTTTTTCTTGTCAATCTTCTTCAGCTCCCATTCTATAATCTAAGTGTTGTCTTCTTATTGCAATCCTTTCCATTACACCAAATACTTGTTATAATTACCTTGCCTTGTGCTCACTATCTTCATATCCAAAACCTGCACTATTTTTTTCTTTTTTCTTCTTTTGAACCTGTTGATTCCAATTTACTTCTTCATCTTCACCATATTTTCCATAAAATTCGTATAAATCTAAAACATTAAACACTAAAAATATATCAAAATTATGTGGTAAACTTACCTCATTGACATTATCATTGATTTTCTTCACAATTCTGTATGGTCCAATTTTTTTGTACTTTAACTTAATGTATGTGCCTTGTAGAAATCTTTCTTTCCTCAAGTAAACTATTATCAACTCTCCTTTAAATACCTTGGATCTTCTGACATCTGCTGCTACTTTATATTTCTCATTACTTTTTTGTAACTTTCTTCTTACTCCTTACAATTGTTGCATATGCTCTGCAAACACTTTTACAACATCACTAATGTGATTTGTAATTGACAATTGTACCAAGTCTAAAATATCCATAGGATTTATCCCATGAACAATTTGAAATGATTTTTTTTATTGATCTATTCACTGAACTATTATATTCAAACTCAGCTTGTGGTAAAGCCAAGTCCCATTGCTTTGGCTTCTCTCCCACTATGCATCTCAATAAATTTCCTAAGCTCTTATTCACAACTTCTATTTGTCCATCTATTTGTGGGTCATATTTACTATTGAATTATAGCTTAGTATCCATTTTCTTCCACAAAGTCCTCCAAAAATGACTTATAAATTTTGTGTCCCTGTCTGAAGTAATAGTAATTAAAATACCATGCAATCTCACAATATCCATAAAAAATAATCATACAACCCTAGTGGCATTATTGGTTTTCTTACATGTAATGAAATGAACCATTTTTAAAAAATTGTCTATAACAAAAAAAATTGAATCATTACCTCTCTGTGTGTTTGGAAATCCCAACACAAAGTTCATACTATAATTTGTCCATGGTCCTCTTGAAACTGGTAATGGCATGTATAGTCTAGTATTTTGTGCATGTCCTTTAGCCACCTGATATATTCTACACCTTGAAACATATCTTGTCACATTTAGCTTCATCTTTGGCCAAAACTATTTTTCCTCCACCAATGTTATTGTCTACATCTTCCCAAAATGTCCAGCCAAACCACCACTATGTAATTATTTTATTATATTATCTCGTAAAGACCCAACTGGAATGCATAATTATTTCACTTTAAAGAGATAAATTTTTTGTATAAGATACTCATATGAGTAGCATCTATCCCACCTATTAATGGATTCTTGCACTTCTCAAC
This sequence comes from Torreya grandis, assembly GCA_037957365.1. Taxonomy (NCBI): domain Eukaryota; kingdom Viridiplantae; phylum Streptophyta; class Pinopsida; order Cupressales; family Taxaceae; genus Torreya; species Torreya grandis. Next base: position 1,483,578 of record JARHVA010002575.1, on the reverse strand, counting down.
TACCTTGCTAAAATATGGATCAGTATCATATAATTCTTTGATAGCTTCAAATCCAACTACTTCATGCACCATAGTAGTTAATAATGCTACCCTCCTGCTCAATGCATCAACTACCTAATTCTATTTTCTTGATTTATGTTGCAACACATAAGTATACCTCTACAAGAAATAAACCCACTTTGCATGCCTACTATTCAACTTCTTTTGTGTATTCACATACTTCAAAGCTTCATGATCTGTAAATAGTATAAATTCCTTAGGCATCAGGTAATGCCTCCAATGTCTTAATGCATGTACAATTGTGTAAATTTTAACATCATAAGTAGAATACTTTGATCTTACTTAATTCAATTTCTCACTAAAATATGTTATTAGCTTTCCTTCTTGACTTAGCACAACACCAATTCCCACAAGTGAAGCATCATAATTAACCTCAAACACTTTGTTAAAATCTGATAATGTTATAATTCATCTTTTTTTAATCTTCTTCTTCAAAAATTCAAAGCTTTATGTGGCCACTCTAGTCCATGTAAATTCCTTCCCTCTCATGCAATCTGTTATTGGTCCATAATATTACTAAAAATTTTAATAAATTTCTTATAAAAAGTTGCTAAACCATGAAAACTCCTTACCTATGTAATGCTTTTTGGAATAGGCCACTCAACAATCACCTTTCTCTTTTATTCATCCATTTTCACCCTATCTTCCAAAACTACAAATATCAAAAATACCAAACTATTCTGCATAAACCTGTACTTCTTCAAATTTTCATACTTCTCTTTTCTTAACAAATCCATTACCATTCTTAAATGTTGTAAGTTTTCTTCTTTAGTCTTACTGAATATCAAAATATCATCAAATAAATAACCACAAACTTACCAATATATTCTCATAACATTGTATCCATCACCCTCATAAATATGCTAGGTGTATTAGATAATCCAAATGGAATCACCATCCACTCATATAAGCCATCCCTAGTTTTGAATGAAGTTTTCCACTCATCTCCTTCGTGAATTCAAATCTGATAATAGCCACTCCTTAGATCAATCTTGATAAAATATTTTATTTCTACAAGCACATCCATCATATCATCTAAACGAGGTATAGGAAACCTATACTATAATTTTGTTAATTGCTCTACTATCCACACACATTCTCCATCTTCCATATTTCTTTAGAGTTAGAAATTCTTGTGTTGCACACAGACTCATACTCTCCCTTATCATCTTCTTAGTAATTTTGTAACTTGTTTATTTAATTTTGCATGTTTTGTTAAACTCATCCTATAAGCTATTTGATTGAGTAAAGCTGATCGTAGAATCAAATCAATGTGATGTTGTATATCCCTCTTCGATGGTAAACCATCTTGTAACTCATCAGACATAACATCTACATATTCTTTCAACACTCTTATTGCTTCTTTGGTATTAACACCATTTATGTTTCTTCATTCTTTACTACTAATGCATAACAACAACTTGTTACCTTCATATCTTGGATAAATTATTTAGTAGAGAGCATGCTTTATGTCTTCTCTTCCTCTTTAAGAGGTAAGAAAAATAGCTTTCTACCACCATTCTAAAAAGTGTATGTGTTCTTTGCTCCATCATGAATTACTTTTCTGTCAAATTGCCACAGTCTTCCCAATAACACATGTCATGCATCCATCGGAATAACATCATACCATATTTATTCATTATAACTCTTTCATATAAAAAACTTGATTAAGCACCTTTTATCTACTGTAAATTTATTCCCTTTCTTAAACTATGAAATCTGATAAGAATCAAGATGCTTTTCAGATTACAAATTTAGTTTCTCAATCATTTCTTTAGAAATTATATTTTCACAACTACCACCATCTATAATTACTTTACATATTTTTCCACCTGAAGTACATCTTGTTCAAAAAATATTTGATCATAGCCATTCATCACCACCTTCTTTATTATGTACTTATTCCTTTCTTAGAGCGATCATGATTCTTCTCATCATGAGATTCTCTCCAACATCTACTAGTGTAACTTCAGTATTTTGCTCTTCTATTTCAACCTCAATTAGATTTACTCTTGGGCAATCTTCTTGCCTCCTTTCTTGATCTTGATAGTGTGGAAATTTAAATGTTTTGTGCCATTCTTCTCCACATCTATAACAGACATAAGATCTATGTTGATTTAGAAACCATCCTCTAGCACCACCATAACCTCATCCTCTCTGAAATCATATTCCTCTTTATTGGTATTGAAACCTTTACCTATTATCATCTTGCCTTACTACACCACGTGATGATTGACCTTTATTGGCATTAAATCCACTTCTAGTAGTGTTAAACCCACCTCATCCTCTTATTGGAGGGGATCCATCTCTTTTTGGACCAGTATATGTCCTAAAATTCTATCTATTTTGTTTTTCTTTTGTCTTCAAAGCTAATTGATAACCCTCCTTCATGTTAAGTATTATATGCATGCTTAATTCATATTGAATATAAAATTTCAAGTAATTTACATACCTTGTAGCCATCTATTTTTCTATTTTATCATGCTCCACTCGTATGGAAAGCTTATAAAATTCATCTGTATACTCTTGTATAATGTGATCTTTTTGCTTCAAATTCTAAATTTTTTTGTATAGGTTTTGTGCATAATCCACAAAAATAAATTTATCCCTTAGCTTCTTCTCCATCTTTTTTTATGAATTAATATTCTCTTTACCTTTTCTCTGTCTATCTTTTTGCAAGTGATCCCACCAAATCATTGCATGACCTTTCAATTTTATGCATGAAAACTTTACCTTCTTATCTTCTCTCATAGTCTTCCACTCGAAGAACTTCTCCATGCTATTCATCCAATCTATTAACTCCTTTAGTTTTAAACTACCTCCATAATCTAGAACATCAACCTTGATTCCTTCATTTCTTCTTTCTAAAGCCCGAACCATTCTCTCTTTCATCGATCGTGGATATTCTTGTTGTTCTTCTTCTTTCTGAATTTTTTCATTTATGTCTTCCTCATCACCACCTTGTCTCCTTTATTTATTGGAGATAACCAAAATTAATTATTCAACTTACCTCTTTATGTCTTGTATATTTTGGTTCATCTATGCCATACCTCCTCGTCCTCTCTCCATTCTTCTCTCCTCCAAGATTTAAACTTGCTCTGATACCAAATAATGAAACTATAAACTAACAAGACAAATAAGATTACCAATAGGCTAAGATTCTAAATAATAACTTGTATTGATTCATATTGAATGACTTGAAATAGTTACAAACCCAAATTATGCTTAAATAAGTCTCAACTCAAAAATTAGAGTTTACATGCAAAATTCAAAAAAAACTAAAATCTAAAAAAAAATGTCTATTTTTAAAAACTCTTGAAATATCCTAAATACTATAATTAGACTATGAGATGAAATTCAATTGAAGTTGATGTTCGGTTCTAAAAATAGATAATTTCTAAAAATAGAAAAAACTTAAAAAAATAATTAAATCATAATTTTGGACCCTCAAATGATCATATATGGCCTCTAAAAAATATCAAAAATATTGTTAGGTTGATAGAACAACCTAGGGTAGAAACAACATTTTCTATATAGTCATTTTGGCATGTGGAAGAGTTCAAACAGAGCTACAGGTCAAAATTTATGGCCTCTACAAGGTTGGCCTATTTTTTTTGCATCACATAATTGAAGGGGATACGATGGTTTTGATACATGCTATTCGTAACTACAAAGCTAAATCTTAATCTTGAGAATATCTTAGGGTGAGTTTGTTCTCTAATTGAATCTCTATTAATGTAGGAGGTGAGTCATTACTTATAAGAATATAATGTAACAGTCAATCTTCTTATTATAGATACTAAAATATGATTATATATAGCATCTCAATCTTGTACAATTAACAAATACAAATCAAAGCTCTACCCTTCAGTTCTAAACCTTCTTGTTGTTAAAAGGCTTGCATTCACCATCTCATTGTACCTAATTACTTATCTAATAGTTCAACCCTATCATTATGATGACTTAAGAAGATCCTTCCCGAAACAAATTAAAATTAGATTTTAAAAATTAGAAAATTAATCATAAAATAAACAAAAAATAATTAATTATATGAAAAAAAAAGTAGAATTGCATTACAATTATCATTGGCCTATTTTATGGGAAAACCTCCTTTGAGCAAGCTTAATTCAATACAATTCATAGATGACTTATCACTAGTCTAGACTCCTATTTATACTAATTCAACACCAACTAACTACTACTCCCCATGAATGTGGAATTATTATAATTGGCTCGAGAGATTCTTAAAAAGTATATGCATCTATTGCCTTTTATTAAGGAAAAAATTTACTAATGATGGTTAGGATGAAGGATTCTAACAATCTATCCCACTGAAAAAGCTTTTCCCTCAAAGTTGAAGGTGAGGAAACTATTTTTGGATTTGAAGAAAAGATTCCTAAGCAGCATCTTCTAGTTGCATTCCTTACCATTATACGAGAATTTCAGTGATGACTTGATTATGGAGCTCACAAGAGAACCTATCTAGTATAGTTGTAGGTTCTAAAAGGAGATACCCTTATACATCGAGTTATACAAGCACTTTATGGGTGGTGACATTATGGAAAAGGACCTTCTTTTAAAAAGAGACATGAAAAATGAGGTGTACATACGATGAAGGCAGATGTTTCAACTTGCACGCAATAAGACTAATCTGCTAGATAATTTTATACGGTCCATATAATTTAGGATTTAATTTTTTGTGGAATTTAAACTTTAGAGAGGAATTTTTATAAGGTTTCAAGCAAATGAAAACCACATTTCTAGGTTGAAAGGATCATTCTGAGCAGTGCTAGTTTGCTTTCTGCTTCATGCAATTTTATACCAAGTGGAGATTATCCTTAGGGAGGTGAAGGTATGTTCATGTGAAATATTATTATTATACATAACCTACACTTGAGAGTTTCATGGTATATATGAGTTAAGAGATGGTAGATTTTGATGATAAACAACTTCATATAGGTGAGTTTGGTCGCCATGTGGTAAGAGGAATTGTACCACCATTCATCAAGTGGTAACCATTTTACCCATTGATGTTGTTTCTCTATGAAAAAATAATAGATATGTGTTTTTAGACATTTATTGATAATTTCTATTTGGAAATCAGTTCGTGGATGCTATCCTGAACTCATTTTCAGATGTGTGCCAAGGAATTTGATGAGTTCCTGCCATAAATGACTCGTGAAGGCTATGTCATGATCTGATACAATGGATGTAGAAATGCTATGAAGCTAGAAGATTTGATCAAGAAATTTTTGGGATATGGTGGAAACAATGTATGGGTTAACTAAAGTACAAAAATTAGCATATTTAGAAAGAGGTCCACCACTATGAGAATGACAAATTTTCATATCTAATTTAGGAAGGCCCTTGATCAAATCCATTCAAATGACATTCCAAATGTATTATGGAATGGGTAGTGATTGGAGTAAACTAGGTGATGTGATTGTTTCCCCTTTATGGCATTGACATGTATCATATTTTGCAACAAATGTCTTGATATCCTACTTGATTCTAGGACAAAAGAAATTACAGAGGACTCACTTATAGGTTTTCAAAAAACTTGAATGACTTGCAAAAGGGGAGGCATGTAACTCCTACAAAATAGTATGTTTGAACTGTGAGCCTGTGACCAATACAAGGCATCCTTTATATCTCAATTTTTAGCCATCCCAAGTATAATGAGGTTTATCATTAGCATCAATAGATAGTTGAAGAATGATTTTTTGTGTATGGTTTTCATGATGCCACTCAAAATAATGACTGGATCTATATGTGACCAACTTCATTTTTCTAGGTTTCCTTTCATGTTTATGCTAGAGATGTATTCAGATCGGGGATATAGGCTACCGCTCTTCACTGATTGATCAAATATTAGCTCTTCACCCTTAGAATAAGTTTTCTAAAATTTGGTTAGTGGGATCACAATGTCAAGTTGACTCCAAATACCCCTATGTCAATGGATGCTACCTACATAGCCAATACTCCAAGGAGAGCCTTAGACTTATTTGGTTCTCCCCCATGTGTGGGAAAGTGTGTGCACAAGAGTGCAATATACTACACAATGATGCTTGCAATGATATAGCTTGTAATTTGACAAATATCACTCATGGCTTGCTCTTTGAATGCGTCAAACCTATAATATGATTTCTCATATACTTGATATGAAAATAGTGATGAATATAAAATGATAACTTGGTTATGCAGTTGCTTGAGTTAGTTTTAGTAGGTGTTTGCTTGGTATTTTCTAGATGAGGAATGAGAAGGCTTGGACTTGTATTTTTACCACACATTTTGAAAATAACTCACGATCAGATTTAATAAAGATAAATAAGCCAACCAACATTTTTAATTTTGATGACTTTTGGTTATTGGACACTAGATAAGGATCTAGACACTATCATTGGTAGTGGTGTCCCTCTATGGCTGATAGTGTCCAAAAGGTTAGAAAACATGTACGAATCTAAAAATGACAGTGAATGATGTTTATCAAGTTTTAAGTTTTATGTGTGGTACAAGAGACCTGGATCATCAGAATGATATGGATCAGACTAAGAGATAAACATTTAGGCACAGTTTGATGGTGAATGTGTTCATTTCAACAATGTAGGGAGGTCTATAACTAAAGGTTAGAATCCTTATTGATATTTATTAAATGTACAAGTCTCATATGCTATAAATATTTAGTTTTAGTATCTATAATTATATGATTAATCAAAATGTAACATAACGAAATGAAAAATATGAAAATATTACCTTCATGACTTGCATTAACAAATAAATACAATGTTTGTTTACTATAGCCATGGGTAATGTATTATGAGAGAATAATAAAAAATAAGATTTGAACCTTAAAAGGAAACCTAAGATTTTGTGTGGGTATCTTAGTATTCAAGTTCACCAATATGTTTTATCTTAATGTATATTCAAATCAATTACTTAATCTAATTAAGATAAAAACTAGTATGTGAATCACTTAATCTACGTAATCTAAAGGGAAAATTATGAGTTGACCCATAAGAATATCTTAGATTTTAAAATTGATTGTTACTGGAAGAAGTTCAGTATTATCAATCTCAATTCAGTATCAATTGGTGATATTGACCTAATCTGTTGATAGTGATTGTGCGTAGAAGGACTATACTTAGCATCTGTACATGTTTGTGTAGGATAGTATGTAGGTTTGAAACATATATTGTGGTCCCCATAGGTGTGTAATAGAAAATTAGAAGGGTCGAACCCATAGAAAGTTCTAAGATAGAGTGAGATAGCAAGTTAGGACCATATTTGTGCACACAAGTCATATGTTGTAAATGTATGTCAATTTTTTTATTATCAAGTCCTTAATACCATATTTTAGTGTCTACAAATACACATAAGTAGATAAAGGTGCTCTTCAACAAAAAGTCCTCTAATCTAAACGTGTCCCAATTTTTATAAACCACCATTACATTTATATGTTTCAAATATGCAAAAACTATCTTTAAAATCCCTTTACATTATTATTGATTATCGCCCTACTTGTTATTTCCCTAGACATATATATGTCTATTGTGGTATATTTATTGAAAAATTGTAATATACAATATGTAATCTGTATGTCAGTGTATTGGGACAAATAAAAACTTTATTGAAACAAAATTAACTTTATATAAAAAGAAAATAATTATAATCTTTATTTTAAAATTATAAATTAAAAAAATATATATTTTTAATAAATAAAATAAGATTTTATTTTTTCTAAAAAAAAGTTTATAAAATAATAATAAATATTATTTTAAATTATCTTTATAGAAATACATATCCCTCTTGATTCATATAATTTAATTTTATATTTTTTAAATTCACAAAGAATAAATAGAAAGAACCCATGTAGAAAACCAGAAAGATTGTTCCTTTGCCTCATTGTACATAAATTAAAAACAAATTAAAAGGTATTATTTTATATTTTTAAAATAAATTAAAGAGTATTATTTTATTTTTTATTTGTTAGTGGGATGATTATTATTTTTTACTTCATTAAAGAAATGTTATTTATATATTAATTTATAGATTTATTTTTTTCATATATAGATTTATATTAATTTATATAAACCGGTATTATGAGAAGAGGGAAACGGTGGAGTTTTGTTCACAAATTAAGGTAAAGAGAATCAGTTCATACAAAGAAACGGTAATCATATTTTCTAAATTTTCATCACAAACTACAAGTTTTATGAGTAAAGAGCTTGCATATGATTAATTAATTATTTTATCATATATATTATATATTATTATTTTATAGATGTAAAAAAAATTAAAATTTATAATTATTTAATAATATAATTAATTTTTAAACATATAAATATTTATTAAACTAATTACATTTATATTATTTGTTGGTTATTATTTATATAATTATAAATATTTTATAATAAAATACATATAATTATTTTATCATGTATATTATTTTATAAAATATTTAAAAAATCTAAAAAAATATAATTATGTAATATGATTAATTTATAGCTAAAATTTATATAATTATTTTATCATATATATTATTTTATCAAATATTTTTTAAACTATATATATATATATATATATATATATATATATAAATTATTTAATAAATTAATTTTTAAATATAAAATCATTTATCCTTATATTATTTTGGAAGTTTTATTCATATAATTATAAATATTTTATAACATATTTAAAATACATATAAACATTTTACCATATATATCATTATTTCATAGATGTAATTTTTTTTTTAAACTAATTTAATATTATGATTAATTTTTAAAATTGACATACTCATGTCATTACACTTCCAACCCCAAATATTATTGAAAGAACATTTATCAATATAATAACTTACATTTTATTTTTATAAATTGAAAACATATTATTATAATATAATTGTTATTATTTTTAATATAATTAACATAATACAAATAATTTCATTTGAATATTATATTTATAAATTTATCAAATAAATCTTATAATTAAGACAAAAATATTAATATCTATATAACTCAACACTGTCATCACATCCAACAAACCCAAAAAAAATTAAAAAATTAAATAAAATTAGAAAGGCCGCCTCATTCATGCACAACTTCCCATTAAACATTTAATGATTATCTCTGCAAAGTGTCCTCTATGCAATTGTTCTTCATAATATCAGGTTTATATGGAAGTGTTCCTCATAACATCAGCTTTGTAGTCTGGGAAGCGGGCTGGAGGGAAACATCATTTTAGTACTTTCAACTGTGCTATATTTCACTCACAACTTTACAAAAATCCCATAACAACCTTTCGAATCCCATAACAACCCTTCTAATAGAACCTTTAAATTCAACAAAGATATTGATATTATGATGCACATTTATACAAAGTTGTGATAAGAAATGAGTGGTGAACACAGTAGATATAAGTGGTATTGAAAAAACTCCTTCAATACATAATACATAATCTTGTTATAGAGTTTTGTCTAATACTCCTATATCCAAAGTATTCCCACAACACCTATTACCACCAGCTATCACATCATTAGATTTAAATTGGGTAAACCCTAAAAGTGCAATGAAAGCGTGATAAATTGGCTCGTTGGCTACTCAATTTATAGGAGTTTGATGTGGGCTTACCTCCGTCCATCTTCACGCATGTCGTGTGATAGGCGTGGGGCAGCTGACTGGAATTTCACGAGGTGTGCGTGATCAGTGCTGTACGTTAGTGAGTAGTGCCTTCTGTACAAGTTTATACTAAGAAATATTTTTGGAAATAAAAAATATTTAAGTATGATAATACAATATTTAGTTGTTTAAGATAGAAGAGTTAAGTTTAAAAAAATAATAATAATGAAGTTTTAATTTATGGAGAATGTTTGTTCATAAAGAATTTAACAATTTATTTGAGGAATTGAGATTTGGTACAAGCTCTCTTTAATTAATAATTAATTATTGTTGATTTTGAGTTTTAATAATAGTTGTAATGCAAATGTGTATTTTTAAAAGAAGTTTTTATTGTTTAAATTAGCTTAAACAGCTTGTGCATTTGGTATTTGTATAAAAACTCATTACTTAGCATTTTTGGATATGTTTGAATGTTACACACTATTCACTTAACCTAGTCAACACAAACACACCACGGATTTATTTTTATTGTATTGTATTTAAGTGTTCCCTTTTTAAAGAGCTTAAATGCCCAATACATTTAGCTTTTACTATCTTAACAAAATCATATTGTAGCACTTTAATGCATGTTTGAGTGTAAAACAAGGTAAATGTTAACCCAATCGACAAAAATACACTAGGTAGTTGCATTCAATATATTATATGTATGTGTGAGGGTGAAACAAGGTAAATGTTAACAAATTTATATTGTAGAACTTTAATGTATATTTGATTGTGAAACAAGGTAAATGTCAACCCAATCAACAAGAACACACTAGGAATTACCATTCAATGTATCATATGTATAGAATTTAAATTCCCAACCAAAATGGAATGACATATTCAAATGTACAAACAACATTCAATGTCAGAGGGGCCAATAATCAAGGAACATATTCAAATGTTCCCCAAGCAAGACAATAGCAAGAAATGGAATACACTCAAGGAAGTAGTAAAATAAATTAATTAAATATCAGAAACTAACATAAGTATATTATACTATACCTTGCATATATGTGTTAACAAACAATGTTATGTAGCATAGCATATCAAGTACACTATGAAAGATATAAGTATAAATATAGACATGTGTAAGTGTTATTATATAAGATCAAATATGATAGTGTATAAATTATCATAAATGATATGTAACATGTATCAATCGTGATCAAAGAAGCAGATGCCCTCAACATACTATATGATGTGGCTAAAGAAGTCCAACATCTGAAAGTGCATAGATCATGTGTCGATGTAAACATGTATCACACTCAAAAATGTGTGAACCATTTGTATATATAGAAATAAAATGATATATTATGTACTAGCATAAATAAAATGACATAGATGCCATGGAACTAATAAAATCTAAGAATGTTGGATATTTTTTAATTTTTGAATATATATATATATATATATATATTTGGAATATTTGAAAAAAAAATGATATCCTATTATCCCATCCATAGGATGATCATAAGTAGTTCCAAACTCAAAATATAGTATATGAAACTAGTGGTACTACCAAGGAGCATACATAGATGTCATATCTAGATCTGTAGAATCTATGACATTTTGCATATGTATAATAGGAATCTATGGTTGTGAAGAGGTAATAGAATTATAAAATGTACCATGTTCGTGTATCAAGGGGATGCATTGATTAATATATTGTGGCTCTTACTCTATAATGATGTTATATTTAACAAAAATGTTATTCCAAGATGCCTTTGATTTCTCTTTTTTAATATGTTTTATGTCCTTTGCCTTTTCTAATATGCCATTGCTTGTATAGAGTATGGTAGTTGAAGATAGAATTTATTTCTATTGCTTTTAGTCTAAATATATTCCTTCTTTGGAAAATGATGTGACCTTGCCTTGAGGATCAAATGATATACAACCTTTATTTCTATCAACCATTTCTCATATTGACTGTAACCATGATTTTTCAAGCATAACATTGTAAGCATCTAGATTATAAGTAACCTTAAAAGTAAGATAACATTATTTTGAATAAAATGAAACTCTTAAATGAATTGATACCATATTGGTTGGAATTGCATTAGTTTCAACCACATGGTGAAACATATTTTCAAGAGAGCTAAGAAATGACATAGAATAATAATTTGTATCTTGATAGTCCATAACCTTGATATCTGTAAATAGTTTGCCATCTACATGAGCAATGATAGTAAAAGGATCTTGATATGGGGAAAGGATTTTGATTGCCCCCATTGTAACTAGAGTTAGAACTTTATCTTATTTATCTTGATCTTTTAGCAACATCGCTTACTCTAGCTTTACCTTTTGAAACATTTCTTGCTCTAATTTGTTTTGTTGTAACTATTTTTTATCTGAATTATCATTTGGTACTCATACTTGTTTTAGGAGAGGTACTCATAATGTGAGTGGGTTTTTTTATTGATGTATCAATGATATGATCACCACTATCATTTATCTTTTGTATTTTTTTTATTCAAAACAAAACAACAATTGGTGTGAATCCCATGCATTCTATTATATACACATTAGTATTTTGACCTTCAAAGAGGATGTCTATGATGTATTTGGATCACTTTATAAGCATTTCTCTTAGGATTTCACTTGGACTCTTATTAACCTTTTGTTTACTTTTTAAATCACATGATTTATATGTATTATATTGTAGTTTTTTAGGTGAAAATGAAATCTTATTAGGTATAACATTTATATATGAATATGAAAACACTTGATTAACACTAGAATATTTTGGATTTTGTATGTCTATAATCTAATTTTCTAATGATGTGATCTTTCAACTGAAATATTGATTTTGCTTTTGAAACTCTTATATTATCTTATTGATAGTGACATTTTGATCTTTGAAGGTTTCATAAGAACAAATCATAGGTACATACAGACACCATATAGAGGGGATGTTATAGGTTGAACAGCTTGAGGAAGGATAGGTGCAATAATATGGTCTACCTCTTCCCTTTGAGTACTGATAGGATGGACCTGATTAGAAGGATGAGAGTTCTCACCCTCCTTAAGGTTAGGAGGAGGAATAGATTCTTTTTTAGGCATTTTAAATTTTTCAAAAAAAAACATAAGTAATAGTATGAATGTTAGGGAGACAAGGAGAAAAAAATCACCTACATAATGCCCACACAAAAATCATATCTATAAAAAATAAATGCAACAATTTGAAACCCTAAAAAGTTGAAACCCTCTAGGAAAACTTCATATGATGTTACATAATAATAATGTAGGAAATTTAGGATATTGGCTATAATTTTTATAAATATGATAAAGGTTTTTCATAAAAAAATATACATTATGCAAAACCCAAAAATTAATTGGAAAATAGGTACAATATTCACCTTGTGTGTTAATAGAACTACTAAAAATAGTAAATTATAACCATCAAATAGTCTGTATAAAATTTAGGAAAATAAAAAGAAGTTTTTGAGTATACCAACCTGAGTAGAAGAAACATTTGATTAATTTTTAAGTGGATATATTAGGAAAAATAAATGTACCTATCAAAAAAGAAGAAATTGTAAGTGTACAAAAATGAAACCCTTGTAACTAGATGAATGTAAAACCCTATCTGGTAAACTTTTAGATTTGAAAATCAATCACAACAAGCTAAAACCTTAAGAGATTGGAAACTATAAATCAAGTTAGAATTTTCATGAGAAGACATGGAGGTCAAGTTCACCAAATGTTTAACCCTAAATTTAGATATGGTGAGGATAGGGTTAATAATATAGAAATAGTTTAAACACAAGAGTGATAAACTAATAAATATCAGGTTAATTAATTATAAACTTAGATAATTGAATATTCTAAGTTATAATACTAAGATATGTCAAATATAGAAATTACCAAATTTGAAAGATGTTTAATTGACTACAATACCAAAGAGAAATGATATTTATCTTGGTTTATTATGCACAAGAAGATCTAGACTAGAAATAGGTGAAAATTATGTAGAATCATTATTTTGGATCAGTTGTTAAATTCTACATAAATTGTACTTGTATAGATGCAAACACTATCATCAAATTTAGACACTACCATCGATACTAGTGTATGAGTGTGACATATTTTTCTAGTATAAAATAATGATTGCTTTTAGATATGACCAACTTCATTATTTTAGATTTTCTTTCACCTTTATATTTATGTATTCAAATTTGGGATACAAGTTGTTACTCTTCACTATAGATCAAACCCGAGCTCTTCACCATTATAATGAATTTTTTAAAAATTGGTTAGTGGGATCATGGTGTCGAGTTGATTCCAAATACCCCTCTATTTATGGGCACTACCTACATAGCCAATACTCTAAGGAGGGCCTTAGACTTATATAGTTCTCCCATGTATGTGAAAAAATGTGTGCATAAGGGTGTAATATAGTATATGATGATGCATGCAATGATATAGTTTGTAATTTGACAAATATCACTCATGGTTTACTCTTTAAATTCTTTAAATTTGTAATATGATTAATCTTATACTTGATATAAAAATTGGGATGAATAGAGTAGAATATCTTGGTTGTGCAATTGATTGATTTAGTTTTAGTAGGTGTCTTATTGGTTTTTTCTATATGAGGAATGAGAAGGCTTAGACTTGTATTTATACCACATCTTTTGAAAACATCACACAATGGGGTTCAATAAATATAAATAAATTGATCCATAGGTTTTGAAACATTTGCAATTTAGATGACTTTTGGATAGTAGACAAGTTATATAAGGATTTAGAAACTACCATCAATGGTAGTGTCCTTTTACGGCCAATGGTGTCTAGAAGGCTAGAAAATAGGTATAAATCTAAAACTAATGATGAAGGATATTTATGAAGTTTTAAGCTTTTATGTGGTACAAGACACTTGGGTTATCATAATGATATGGATCAAACAAAGAGATAAATATTTAGGCACAATGAGATGGTGAATGTCAGCGTTTCGATAGGGAAGTATAGAACTGAAGAGTAGAGCCCTTATTTATATTTGTCAAATGTACAAGGTTGAGATGCTAAAAATATTTATTTTTAGTATCTACAATTATATGATTGATCAATATGTAACATAACCAAGTGAAAAATATTAAAATATTACCTTCATGACTTGCATTAACAAATAAATACAATGTTCATTCATTATAGCTAAGATTAATGTATTATGAATAATAAAAAATAAAGTTTGAACCCTAGAAGGATAAAACCCTAAAGGGAAACCTAGGACTTTACTTAGGTTGATTAATATTTAGGTTCACCAATATGTTTTATCATAATCTGGATTAAGATTAATTACTTAATAGATAATTAAGATAAAAACTCATATGTGAATTACTTGATCTACTTAATCCAAAGTGAAACTTATGAGTTGACGCATAAGAATGTTTTAGATTTGAAATTTGATTATTATTAGGAGAGGGTCAATATCATCAATCTCAAGTCAATGTTGACTAGTGATACTAACCTAGTCTAATGGTACTAATTGTGCATAAAAGGACCATATTAAGCATCTAAACATGTTTGGGCAACATATTATGTAGTTTTAAAACATATATTGAGGTTCATGTATGTATGTAATAACAAATTAGAAGAATCAACTCATAGAAAGTAATAGGATAGGGTGAGATAGCAAGTTAGGACATATTTATCCACACAAATCATACATGATAAATCTATGTCAATTTTTTATTGTCAAACATTTAATGCCATATTTTAATTTCTACAAGTACACATGAGTAAATAAAGGTGCTCTTCAACACCAAATCCTTTAATCTAAAAATGTCCCATTTTTTCTATGCCACCATTACATTTCCCTACTTCAAATATATTTAAACTATCTTTAGAGTCCCTTTACATTACTTCTATGTATATGTCTATTAATAGCATAGATATCTTAAATACATCTATCTAAAATACATCGAGAGATATCAATATTGAGGCGCTTGTATTGTGACATTGATTAAATAGGTGCCTCGAGAGTGATATCTCTTGGTGTATTTTAGATAGATGTATTTAAGATATATATGCTAGTATCACCCACAAGTGTGGCATACACATTTAACAATAAATACCAATTAATGCATCATCTCATGTTCATCCAAATAAGAAATATATATCACATTCAAAGATAGTTAAAGAAAATGAATTCATATACATCAAAATGTGAAAATAAGTATAATATATGTGATATTAAATATGTAACATTTTTTTAGTTCTAAAGACTCAAGTCTCTCTTCCTCAGCTTTTTGTTTGGAAAGTTGTTTTTTTGTTTTCAACTTCTCATATCTGTCGTATAAAAATGGAGACCAAATTTTAAATCCTTCTAGATATTTTACACATGAGATGGCCACAAATTTTAAGATTAGTCTTTTTGTACACCCTATATCAATTTTTGCTTTAGAAAAAGTCAATCCTTGTAATTTGTGACCAATTGTCGAAACATTTTCTGGTTGTCACTTTCTCCTTCTAGTCCAAATACCTTATCTAGAGTAACAAGTATTTTGAATTCTTCCCATAATATTTTTTTGTGTTTGTTACTATTATAAAATGATTTATCACTCACAAGAAGTAGCTAGCCCAAATCTCCTATTAAAATGATTGATCTACCTCCAAAACTCATGTTTGCATTGTCTAGAAATGCTTGATGAAGTCATGCATCTATGTTTTTAAAAAAAAAAATTATCGATGAAACTCATTTCATCAATCAATATGTATTTTATATGCCACATTTATTCATGAAAACTTGTGAGTCTTGATCCTTCTAATTCACTAATGTCTACAATTAGGATTCACAATGTTAAGTGGATTGTCAAAGCACCAATATTAAATGTTTCAACTCTAGTTGGTGCAAGAAATAGAAGTGGACAACATTGCATAGTTGATGATTCATTTTGAAAAGCTTCATGAATGACACTAATTAGATGTGATTTTCATGTTCCTATTGTTCATTGAATTATCATGCATAATGGTGAAACATTATAAGTCTAAGGGAAATGTCTCATGATTATATCAAGTGCCTTTTTTGTTTGGCACCTAAGGTTCCATATGAAATATTACTTGTTATATCATCAAGTATGAGTAAACCATTGTCTTTCATTATGATTATGAAATTTATAGTTGAAGTCGTGTATTCTTCTCCTTCATATTCATGATTCCATGGTGTTTTCCTATCAAGATCTCTTCTGCCTAACAAATATAATTCTAATACTTCCATAGTTTGCCCACGATGTAGCCTTGATATGGTTTCCCACTCATGTTCCATTGTATTTTGATGAACAGATTGAACATCATCACATTTAAAATCACTTTCATTTTCATGGTCATCTGGCATAGTACTCCACTCCACATGCCAAGGATTGTAATTAAATGACTCCTAATTTGATACTATTATAGTATCATCAAGTTTGATATCTCTTTCTATATTACGAAATGGCTTGTAAAGCAATAACTCTGACCAACAGAAATCAACCCATTTTTCTAATTCTTGCATTGGTACTATAGTAAACCTTGAGAATACTCTCACAATAGTTGCCACACTCCTAGCCTCACATTTAGTATCTCTCTTTCGCTTGAAATTATATGACCATGATCTAGTTGTCTCTATAAGTGAAAAACTTTCCATTTCATAAGGATTGTTTATGTATCCATTAATGAAATCTTTTAAGAGTTTATAATTTTATGGTTTTATAGTATATGTCACCGGTTTGAACACTTCACGTGAAACATTCAAAGTGACAAACACTCTACTACTTTCTACCAATGTAAGATCCAACAACATATGACATGTCTCTTGTGCCCCAATGTCTCTTTCAACAAGGGTTTCTATTAGGAGTATTCTATATGCTCTAGTTGTTAATTCGTAAGGGTTTTCAATGTTTTCAGGTCGCATTAGTTACATCAATATTAGCATTCATTCAATGTTGTCTTTGAACTGATTCACAATTACGTTCTTTTAGTCAATTTCTTTTTTCCACTGTAAATTGATTTAAAGCATTTCAATTTGAATTATTCTTCTTAATATTTGTTGATCATCTTGTGATGTTCATTCATGATATGCTATCATTTCTTCGACATGTTGTCTTATTTCTACTTGTAGCTCTTCACCTGTGATATCTACCCTACATTTTACACATCTTTCTGTTTGATTCTCTTTACATTATTGTCTTTGTTCACATTGTTGTCTTCGATATTATCGAGCATATTTTCTTCGATATTACCCTGCTCTTCAGTTTCAAAATTCAATCATAGGTGAGCCATAACTATAAAAGATAGACGTAAAACATTTAAATTTTTATCCAACAATTTTAAAATATAATAGACCTATTTAATTATTAATTAATGAAAATAATTTATCCATAAATTTTAATAAAATTATATAAAATATGAATAATTATATAATAAATTTATAAATCTATTTTAATTTTAAATAAAATTAATCGATGTTAAAAACAATTTAAATAAAATTTATTGAATTTTATATTTGTAAAATTTATACGTTAAAATAAAAATTAAATTTATTATAAATTTATAAATAACTTTATCAAATTCATTCTATTTTTATTTTATTTAAAATTTAAATATATTAAAAGAAAAATCAATGTAAACTATAAAATTACATTATACTATATAAATCTAATTCAGATATTATGAATTTACACATATATAAAAATAGTTACGGATATCTCATAAAATTACATTAGCGTCTGTTGATTACATGTTTTTAGATATTTGGTTTTTATGTATCAAATGTAATTTAAAATGGAATTGATGGTATATTTGAGATAATCGTCATGTAATTAATGATTTAAAATTATGGACTTCTAAAACAATAGAAAAAACCCTAAAACGGAACCAACAAAAGATTTAAAAAACCTTTTATCATACCACGGCACAGAGAAATGGTGGCAGCGGGATAACTTGGAGGAGAAGGTGGTTTTGAGCAAACAAAAAACGCTGAAAATCTATGTCGTGTTGAACTGAAACCAGATGATGTTGGACTATAGTAATTTTTCAATGCAAAGATGCAAAGGTCTGGTATCATGGTTTGGAATTCGCAGATTTATTCTGTTCTAGGATGTTACGTCTTGTTTTTATTTGTTTCGCTATTTTTTATTCCATATTTTGTTGTTTGTATTTATATTTTTTAAGTTAAATGTTTTTATATATATTCTAACGGTATGTTAGTTGATTATATGTATTTTGTCAGCTGATTTTTATTTTATGTTATTATTATGTCGGCCCAATAAAAATTCACTTACACTATTACATTTTTTGATTGTTATTGTAGGTTATACCTTTCGACGTGAAAAAACTTTTTATCATATCACAGTACAGAGAAATGATGGCGGCAGAATAACTTGGAGGAAAGGAAGGTTTTGAGCAAATGGAAAATGCTGCAAATATATGTCGTGTTGAACAAAAACCAGAAGATGTTGGATTGTAGGAATCTTTCAATGCAAAGGTCTAGTATTATGGCTCGGAATTGGCAAATTTGTACTGTTCTAGGGTGTTGTGTCTTGTTTTTATTTGTTTCGCTATTTTTTATTACATATTTTGTTGTTTGTATTTATATTTTTTTTGTTAAATGTTTTTATATATATTTTAACAACATGTTAGTTGATTATATGTTTTTTGTTGGTTATTTTTATTTTATTTTATTATTATATCGACCCAATAAAAATAAAAGTGAACCATTCACATCATTGCACTCCTTGATCGTAACTGTAAATTACGCCTTTCGACATAATAATATATTTATTAACAAACTATAATCTACAACATATAACATCTATGTATCATTGTAATTAACTTTATGTTTTAAAAAATAAAGAAGATTAAAATAAAAACTATAATCTTTACTTCAAAATTATAAATTAAAAAAATATTTTTTTTAATAAATAATTTAAAATTTTATTTAAATAACTCATAAAATATATAAAATAATAATAAATATTATTTTAAATCATTTCTATAAAAATACATATCCCTCCTTAACTCATATAATTAAAATATTTTATATTATTTAAATTCACAAATTAAAAACAGTTCCTTAAAAAAATCGAGGAACGTTTTTGTAACTCGTATCCCCGAGCCACCCCCACAAAAGCATTGGAGGTCATCATTGTCCCATCCATTACCAAATTCCATTTATGAACAAAATAGCCTTGGACACTGATTGAAGTGAAGGGATAGCTAAAATAGCCTTGAGCTAAAATTGTATATAATATTTAAAAAATAAAAATGAAGGGATAGCTAATGGAGGGGACAGATTTGTGGATATGGACCATATCCTTGTGCAAAGGGATTTTTTGTAGCAGTTTTTGAGAAAAAAAAAAGATAAGGATAAGATATTACAGTAGCAGGGCTATTTTTTTTAGTCATTATATCTTTATGTTGAAGCTTTGGTATCCCAAATTTAACTTAACTATTAAATCTTTCAGTATTAGACCAGTGTGGATTCACCTTCCTTAACTTCTTTTACAGTTTTGAGCCAAGGACAGTTATAATTCATCGGTAATTCCCTAAGAGGATTGCTAGTTGTTGATGAATCTACAACAAAATATCTCCATGATACATATGCAAGGATTCTTATCAATATTGATGTGGACTCTCAACGCTCAACAAATTTAGAATTGATTGTTAACAATCAATTTTGGGTCCAAATTATTGAGTACGAAGGCTTAGCTTTCAGATGTAGGCACTGCTTTTATATAGGGATTTTCGCTGATTCATGCACTTTAGGTAGGAAAAAAAAATAAGGTACTTCATGGGCAAAAAATACCAATAAGTATATTTTGACCATAGAAGTAGAAAACTTTGAGGGTGCTGGAGTAAAGGATTCAGAGAATGAAGAAAATCTAAATGATATGAATGAAGAGTTTGTAAACCAGTGCGTTGGAGATTTAACAAAAAATAAATTAGTGTATATGGAAGAAGAAAATGATACAGAAATGGTTTTGGAGCAATCAACTGATGTGGCTCCCCAAGAAACCAATGTTCCAAATATGATATCGTCAAGTGTTAAAGATAATACCTTGGATGAAGAGGATTTTGATCTGATATTGCATAACCCTGAAGAGGATTTTGGAAACACTTTTTCTCCAAAAAGCTTAAAGGATAACAGAGGTTGCATTAAAGTTCAGAGAACGCAGAAAAAATTGGAGAACCAATCATCCAGCTTGCTACAAGTTAGAGGTCCTTGTAGATACTGTTTGGAAGGAGGAAGCAAGGCGTAATTGGTTTGGGTTCAATTTAGTTAGCTCTTGGTTTTCATGTATATTCTTTGAGGCGTTGGTTTTATTTTAGATGTTTTTGGGTTGCTTTTGGGTTGGGTGCAACGTCTTTCTTGTGTTAATTGTTTTTTCTCAAATTTATGGTATATTTGAGTTTTTAAACCCTGTCTGACTGCGTATCTTCTAGGGCATGGGTCCCTAGTTTCAAAAAACCTCCCCTTTACCCTTAATAAAAAAATATAATACAATTTTAAATTGAATATGTTTCGATTCCTCCATTATATAACTTGTTATAAACTTTTTTTAATGTTAATTAATAGATTTGCATTTTACCTTACAAACAATAATGTAATGATTTTTTATAACATTTTCGTGTTTATACTTTTGGTCACACAAATAAATTTGTCAATGGCCTTTAATATCGTGCATTGTGGATAATAGAAACCTTAAATTCAGCTCGTTTTCCCAAAGACTTAAACACTAGTTTAACCCTCATTAAAAAAATTATTGGAATTCAGAATCCTTTGAATAACTTAGGCAGCAGGACACTTGATTACTCTTTAAATCTAACAAGGTTTTAAACGACCTAAAAAAACAAACTACATGAACAAACAAGTATAAATAATTGTAGTTGCTTTGTATTTTCAAATAGTTTTTGTTATCCTTGGCTTATCAAAACTACAATAACAAGACCTACCACCGAGGGTGTGGTGGTAAGGCCGAGGGCTACCACCTGGTCGAGCCTCTTAACTCCCCGTCATGATCACCTTTCGGATATAATTGCATTGTCTCCAATATTATATTAAAATAAAATAAAATAAAAAAATAAAAAATAAAAAAAACTAAACTAAACTACAATAGCTGGCAAAAAAAAAAAAAAATTAAAAAAAAAAAAAAAATTTGGAAAACATATAAATTTTATATCATAAATATGGGTTAATTTTAATTTATAAAAAAACAAAAAATTTATTGGACAAAAAGTAACAAATTAATCACCATTTATGAATGACAAAAAAATATATATATATTAAAATAATATATACCATTGACATATTACAAAATTATTTTAATTTTTAATTGCCAAGAAAATTACATTGGATTGTCATGGATCCCCATGCAAATTATTTCGCTGAAGCGAAAACAATAGTATCTAACAGGGACTAATAATAATGTGAAACATTTATTATGTCTGTATCCACTTTAGGGTGCTACAATATTGTGAAGTCCATTACTTTAATATTTTCACAACTAAATATTATGACAACAGCATTTAAAAGTAATATTTTTATAACTAAGTTAATTATATATACTTTTTAGTCTTAAGTATTGATATTTTAAAATTTGATGTTATCCAATAATTTTTATAATTAATTATATATTTTTTATAATATTAATTATTATTATTATTATTATTATTATTATTATTATTATTATTATTATTATTATTATTATTATTTTCACAACCATTCACTTCACATTATCTAGTAAGTTAAATATGAGCGAATAGAATGACATGGAAAGAAAATTAAGACGGCACATTAAAAGGATGTGATGTGGGCCTTCAGGATTTATTCATATATCATGTCTTGGCAAATTAAGACGGCACATTAAAGAACTTAGAAGTGTCTTTTTCTTAACATTACCTTTTAGGGTGATCGTTGCATCCATATGCTTCACATCATATCAGATTTTATTTTATTTTATTTTATTTTTCCTTATTTTTATAATAATAAGTTTGACGTATATTTTTCTCAATCATCACCTTTTAAAGTATTTAGAGATCAATAAAAATAAAAATTTAATCAATAATATTAAGTTATTGTGAAACTCATTATTTCAAGTTACATATCTCAAATAAATAAATTTATTTTAAATTAGAATTTAAAACATAATTTAATAAATAAATAAATAAGAATTGGTGTAGGTTTATTATTTTCATTATTTTTTAGTTGTCGTCTTGAAAGTCAGAGATTTTAGTTTCTATTCAAAATAATTAATTTTTTTTAATTGTATTTAATCACAATATTTGAATTGGCATATTATTATATTAATTATAAAGTTTAATATGTAAAATTTTTAAAATATTTCTTAACATGTTATTGTGAAATATTTTATTTCCAAAAAATATATTTTCTATATTAAACTCTTTCAATACTAAAGTCAGAATTATTTTAAATATTACTTATTAATTAGTCTACAAAATAATAATAAATAAAAAAGTATATTAAATATTTTATGCGTTTACAGTTTATAGGAAAACAATGTATCTTTTTATTTAACTCGATATCAAGAGAATAAATGATTGATGAAAGATCACAAGTATCGATCCAAACATCAAATTAAATAAAAATACCATTTTTTTTTAAAAAACTATTTATTCACAAGAAAAATGTAAATATGTATATGTACAAATTTAAGTTTTATTTTTAAAATTCTTCATGTTATTTTATTTCTTCTTACATATAAATTATTTATTTGAAAAATATCATTTTCAAAAATTAATTATAATTATTTCAAATAAATTACATTAAACATAAAATACTTATTTATATATAATTTCTATTATATTTTTATAAATTAAAAATATATTATTATAACATATTTATTATTATAATTTAGATGTGTTTTTGTGATGTAGAAAAAATAAGTTAATTTTTTGAAGGCCATAATTTTTTATCTGTAATTTTGTTTGAACTCTTCTATGCATCAAAATGATCATTTAGAAAAGTTTGATTCTATCTTAAGGCGCTCTATCCCCTTAGATTTTATTTTTATATTTTTCAGAGGCTAAACGTGATCATATGAGGGTCCGAAATTAATGTTAATGATTTTTTCGATAATTTTCTATTTTTATAAATTATATATTTTTAGAACCAGACGTCAAGTTCAATTAAATTTCGTCCCATAGGCTAATTTTAGCATTTAAGATATTTAGGAAAAAATTTAGAGCCATGCACGCTTGCATGTGAAACTTACTATAAATAGCGGCTATTAAAAATAGACATTTTTTTATATTTTAATTTTGCATGTAAACTCTAATTTTTGAGTTTAAGCTTATTTAAGCATGGTTTGAGTTTATAATTATTTCAAATCATTCAATACGAATCAATTCTGAGTTATTGTTTTAGATCTTGGTTTATTGGTAATTTTATTGTCTTGATAATTTTCAATTTTATTATATTGTGAAAAACTAATTGACATGTCCTATAAAAAATCGAACAAATGACTTCTTAAAGAAATATACCAAATGTCTAATTTGGGTGCTTATTAAACAAGAGTCTACTTGATATTACTTGTTTTTTGACTTGGTTCACAACAACATATAAATCCAATAGACTATGATCCTTATGCCACTGAGAGTGATGCCATAATAAAATTGGTCATTATAATAAAATAATGATAGATTGATTGTGGGATGAGCATGTTTATGTTATACCTAATAGTGAATATAATGATATAAATGCCACTATATAAAAGAGGTAAAACTAAGGCACATTGGAGATTTAAGTTAATGCAATAACGAACAACAATCAAATCTAAACTATACACTAAATATTGACATTGATTAAAAGTGCCAAGAAATTTTTGAACAAGCAATGGAAATGAGAGGGAAAGAAGATTGAAATAAACACACTTAAATAATTACACTAAAAATTTGGAGTTAAGAATAGAGTTTAACACTGAAACAAAATATGTTCCTAAAATATGATTGTAATTTACAATTGGGTCAAAATCAATGAAAGGTTTATTGTGTCCATGTCAAAATTGACAAAGGGCCAATTATATTCATTGATTATGTTTTCTATAGCTCATTTTATCCTCTATTTTTTTTGGGCTTTGTAACTTTTAGAGCTACTTTGTAAAGTAAAACTGCTATGAAGTATGGCTTTGCTTCACTTATTTGACCGACTCAACACTCTAATTTGCTTCTTCTTTGATAATAAATGTATGTAGGAAGAATGTGTGCAAATTAACTAGCTTAGAAAACCTCTTGAGAAGTTGTAGATATGTATCTCATATACTTGGAATCAAGGCTCTATGTAGTTATAATGTTTATGAGTGAAATCTCAAACCAATGAGAGAAAGAACTTCACCTTTTCTCTTTATGTAATTAAATACAACTATATACTTTGTTATGACCTTATTTTAGTACAATATGTGATGGTACAAGATTTGGCACACATCATAGTAGTGCAATGGAAAAGGTGAAGTGTGAAGAAGGGACCGTGGAACAATGCACAAACCACAAATATGCTGAAGAGATCTTTCGAAGAAGTAATAATACAATGTGAAAACCAAAAGTACATGAAAAAAGTCCTTCAAAGAAAAAAAAAGCACAATTCTCAAAAGCCTCTAAAACAAATGTTTATCCCTCCAAAAAAGAGTATTAGTATAATATGATTGTGATTACAAAATAATGCCCTCAATTACTTATAATGTGGTTTTTTTTTTTCAAAAATGATATAAAAATAGAAAATAGAATAATTATATTTCAATCCCTGATAAAGACATCTAGACTCAAAATTTAGATTTTCTAATATTAATATTTATATATATATATATATATATATATATATATATATATATATATATATATATATATATATATATATACTTTTGAAAAACCACCTATAAAGGTATGAAATGTGGATCTCTTAATTGAATTAAAGTTTCATTTTGAAGGAAATGCCTTTAAATGGAAAATTTTAACTAACAATAGTACTATTTGACAATTATATAATTTGTTATAAAAAACGCTCTTTCGTTAAACCAAAAACCAAATTTCCATTTGTAAAAAATAAAACCTTTGGTGGATATGAAATGTGGATCTCTTCAAAGGCGAAAGTCATATCAAACTCTTCATAACAAATATATCACACAACCGGATGTATAACCAAGCCATAGGAAATTTATTTAATCGTTATAAATCGGTCTTTAAATTAAAAATAAATTAAATTATACTATAATGAATTTAAATCGAAGGTTTATGTTGTGAATTTTTTAAACAAAGTTGTATAGCCATTATGATGCCCATTTGATCATATATGTATTGTTAAAAAGATATTTATGAAAATCAAAAGCCCACTTTCTTTTTTTTTGAATTGGTGTTGATTGGACATTTGGTTACATAAAAGGGATAACACACAATCAAAGATGGATCTCAAGGAATAAAAAATCTTGTTGCAGAGCTTTGCTTTGTATATAGGTGCAAGTTGAAAAGAGGGATACGTAGGTTAGTGGTTTGGATAAGACAACACAAAAGTCTCATGAGAAATGAGGAATAAGGGGGTGGTAAAAGTGTTGACAATTGTGCATGGCAACAAATAAGTTTTCAGGTAGTGGCTGCACAATGGCATGGAGGTAGCAATGGTAGGAATGATTTTGGAAGAGCACGTTAAGGGGGAAGGCGTGGTGGTTTCGAGAGTAATGCATATTGTGATTACCACAAATGTAGCGGACATTTTACAAAAAGATGTTTCAGGTTAAGGCATAAGATACAAGATCTCATTGATGATGATAGAACTGAGCTACGCACACCCACAAAGGAAGCTAGACCACAACAAAATGACAATGCAAAGCTAAAAAGCTTCAGTAATCTAGTTCTAAACTTTGGTACTATAGATAATATGTAAACAATTTAGAGGTACATCATGTGTACAATGTGAATCTTCTTCCTAAAATATATGGGCATCCAATAGATGAAATTATTGGTACATTTATAGGTACATCAACACCATGTCTGATGATCGCATTTGATGACATTGAAATTGATGATGATGATTCTAATAAACAGGTACTTATTATTCGATCTTATATCGATATGTAACCTATACACATTGTCATGATTGATAATGGGTTAAGTGAAAATGTGTGTACAATGACACTCACTCGTAATGTTAAATACACATAGCAAGATTTACAAGCTACATCAAGAATAGTCAAGCATTCAATGGACATAAATAGAATGCTCTAGGGCATATAATACTACCTCTCCAACTGGGTTCAGCAATAGTGGTTACTCCATTTCTAATCTTCTATGTTATTAGGACACCCTTGGATACAAAATCTTTGGGTAATACCATCAATATTACATCGATGCCTTTAATACATACATTGTAATCATGTGGTAAAAGTTTAAAGAATTTGATATGAATACACCATATAGTCAAAGGTAACTCCTCACCCACCACCTCCACAATTGGTTATGGGACTGTTGATGTTGTGGATTGCACCCTCTTAAAGGAGACTCAGCTCCCTTCCTCCACATGGCACAATGGAGACATTCCTCTTGTTGTGGGTGGCAAACTTGAGGGATGAATCTCTAGATTAGGAGCTCCTAATCTAGAGATTCATCCCTCAAGTTTTCCACCCACAACAAGAGGAATGTCTCCATTGTGATGCGTGGAGGAAGGGAGTTGAATCTCCTTTCAGAGGGTGCAATCCACAACATCAATAGTTTTTATCCCATCAGGCATGCCAAAATATGTTGACGTTATGGATTACACCCTCTAAAAGGAGACTCGGCTCCCTTCCTCCATGCGACACAATGAAGACATTCCTCTTGTTGTGGGTGGCAAACTTGAGGGATGAATCTCTAGATTAGGGGCTAGCTCCCCTTGATGCACCTTAAGGCCCTAGGTTTCCTACTGTTAACAATGGGGGGTGAAAAGAGAGAGAGATACTAAAAATAGAACCAACTAATATGGTGATGCACCAAACTGGTTGGTTTACTCAGCCTTGACCTACGCTTTACACCAGAGAGAAGCAAACATACACTTCATTCGAATGAGAACCTTTCCTACATCAGTATTTCAACAAGGGATCCTATGGAGAAATAGGGATGAAGAAACTACCAGAGGTGTTCCAAGATGCACTATTGGACAGTCTGTTCACATGTGCCTATACTCTGACTTGGACACTTCTTATTGACCTGCATAGAAGAATTCACAATACACAAGATATGCTAGTGTAAACTTATGAAAGCATTAAAGGAAATGACTGAACATAAGATAAGACCATAGACATATGGAAAAGTGCAAGCTCAAATGGAGGTAAAAATGCTTCTTTTGATTCAAGGTAAATTCTTTAGGGTTTTTCCATACAATGCTAAGAGATCTCTCCTCAAAATGAGAAGTTACAATTATATAGAGAGCTTGGAAAACATATCATTGACCAGTCAAGAAAATGAAATCCATGTTGTATTAAACACTCCTACAGCGATCACAAGCCCATGATGTTATCGTCTCTTCTTAATTACATATGGCAAAGCCATGTTGTAGGAGCTTAAGTTGTTGCCCTTACTGTCTAGGCTTGCAAGAGCATGGGTTACTTCTAGCAACTGACAAGTCCATCCCCAAGTTATGTTGATTAGGCCATGCTCTCTTTAATGCTAAGCATAACTGGCTATTCATTAATGGTAAAACAAGAAAACACGGGCCGCTCTCTTTAATGTTCACAACCAATCCTTTTATTGGTTTTCAATAGTCTATTTCACCTAGGTGGATTTACTTTTCCTTCTGACAACCTCTATGCCACTTGCCCTCGTTTGGTTCATCCTTGGATTTGTGATTTGACTTTTTACACCACTTGAAGCATTTTGATATTTTGTCTTATGTGTGTGTGGCCACGTTCTGGGTTACCCACCTTATTTTCCCCTTCCTTGCTTAGAAATTTGGGCTCTCAATGCTTATCATTCTCCCTCGGGCTCCTTTATTCACTTGTTTTCTCATTCATTCTTCAGGCTCTCAAGCTTTGAATTCCTTCAAACAAAATGTCTGAAGGAATTCCTTCAAACATTTTTTCTGAAGAAATTCTCCTTTGGGCTTGTTACCTTCTGACCTTCCTTTGACTAGCCTTTGGGCTTCGTTTCTAAGTTCCTTTAGACAAAATGTTTGAAGGAATTCTCCTTTGATTTTTTCCAATGGATAGCTTACCTCCCTGAGTTTGACATTTGTAGTCCCATCATCAGACATTTGAATTCCAACGACTAGCTTATTGCCCTAAAATTGATGTTCACAGGCCTATCACCCACTAGGATAATTTCTTCGACATTTTAAAAATGAACTTTTCTGAAGTAAAAGTGACCCTTCAGAAAGATTGAAAAGGTCATCTTTCAGAGCCAAGTGCCCCCTGCAAAGACACCTATCCTTCAGACTTTTGGTCTTCCAAAACTTTTCAAAAAATTTGTGACTGTCAAATTTCTTCGAAGAAAATGTCTGAAGGAATTCCTTTGGAAATTTTATCCAAAATAATCCTTCCTTGACTTTTCTTCCTTGGTTTTCCTTCGGACAAAAAGTTTGAAGGAATTCTCTTTTGGCATGTCACTTTTTCTGAAGGGCAAGTTCCTTTAGGCATTCTGTCCTACCCCTTTGCTTTGATTGACTACCCTCTGCAATGGTATTTCAAGCCCAAAGTTACCCTTCAGACTTTTGAAAAGGTCTACTCTATTCATCACCTGGCCCCCATAAGGGCTCCTTGGCCTCCAAAGTTTCCTTTCGAAAGAATTGTAAAGGTCCTGCTTACCACCTAAGTGCCCTCTGCAAGGGTAAATATCCTTCAAGAATCTTGCAAATGACCCTTTGGCCTTTTCACTTGGTTCACTTTGCCGATGAAAATCCATCTAAAATAATTCACTTGTCTTCTGAAGCATCCAAGACCAAATTGAGTTTCATGTCGACTTTTGCTTATAAGACAAATGAGTAAAGCCATTTAGAAAACTCGATTTGATCTACCAAGACCAAATTGAGGTTTGAAAGTGGCTTCACTTATGAATTTTTACAAGTAAAGTCACATGTCAGACCTGAAAAGCACTTGGCAAGCAAAAGATGAAAACCCTTGGTTTTTTCATGAGAAAATGGCTTGACAGAGAAAATTTTGCACAAGGAAGCTGAGGGATAAACCAGCCATAACCTAGATTGAAAGACTCCTGCAATTTAAAAGGAGAGGGATGCCCAATTTTTGGCTTGTAGGACCAAAAATTGGTCAACATGGACTTAATCAAGAGCATAATACAAAGATAATTAATGCACCCATTGAAGATCATAGTGCAAAATCAATTGTTGCACCTATATAAAATCTTTCTATACAGTCAATTCAAAGGAAAATGGAAGACCTTCCTAAACAACAAGCTTCATATCAAATAGTTAATCAAAATTCAAAAAAATATAAATATTCTATACTGTGTCCTAAGATAGTACCTTAGATAGTTCAATGTGTTCCACATCAAACACATGTAATGATATCTTCTCCTAATATACAATAGACTTAATCGAATCTTGCACCTTCTTAAGTTATACATCTTGCAAAATATTCTATGAGTAGTGATCAAGACAATTACATTATAACACTTGATGCCTTTTCAAATTTTGGTTCATCTACATGTAACACTTTTCATCCATGAAATGTCACCATCAACATATATGTGAAAAAGTTTAGAAAACTCTCACCTAGGGTCATATCTATAAACCATTACTGTGGTAAAATCCATTGATGCATTACTCAAAGAATCTCTCAGTCTATTATACACAAATAGATCATACATTGAAAAATCCTCTATATCTTTAAAGCTTCATCAAATACAATGAATGAGCCTTGCATATATAGGCAAGAAAGATCAATCTTAATTAAAATATCAAGTTAAGTGATTAATCATAACTAAGAGATCAAAATAGAGATCAAACCTAAGACTAATAGATAACTATCCTTAAAGGGTAGAAACAACTATAAATTATGCCCATAATTACTAAGAGATAAATATGTAATATCTCATAATATTTAAAATAAGATAAAATATCCACACATAAGTGGGAGTGAATAATAAAGTACCTAGGTAAACATGAACTAAGGTAAACAACATACTCTAACACCCCCCCCTCAAGTAAAGCTAGGGGCCAAAAAATAAAGTGGCATATCCATAATATGAGTCTCGACAACAAAGCCTAGTCAATTTCTCACGTATAATATATCCATGAAGCAATCTCTCATAAAATGGAGAAAAGGAGAAAACCTGTAGGAAAATAAAATTCCTCCCAAAAAGAGAGAAATTAAGGAAAGAAATGGGTCCCATCAATAAGGTCTGATGAGGTACCCATACAAAAATTGATGTATTGGGCAGACAAATGTCCATATGGATGCCAATCCATTTTATCTAAATACATGGATGTCAAGTAGTTGTAACTATGAAGTTGAAGTAAGAATGGTGTTGGATATGAGGATCACTAAATATGAACATTGCACTCTAAAATACTAGGTAGAATGATGAATTTGATAAAGCATTGCCTGAACACCCTCCCTCAATACTGACTTGGGAGAAGATGGAAATAAAAGTCTCTAATGAATTAGATTGAAAATTATAAGAAATGAGGACAAAAATTGATGGGGATGCCACACTGGTGTCACTACATAAAAAATCATCAAAAATTCTAATGAGGCATAACAATCCTCATATGGTTTCTGACAAACAAAGTGTTTGATTAAGATACTCATGTACAAAAGAAGAATCTAGAAAATGCAGATAAAATCTCTCAAGAAGATGGCCATGGTGTTATTGAGAGAAACTGGTAACTGAAATAGTAAAAGGTGCATAAACTAAGGTACACAAGTATGAAGGTATATTAGACTGTAAAATTAAACCCCCCATGACATTTTATAATTTAATGTGAATACAATTATTCTAAAAAATACCAAATAAAAATAAGGAAGATAATTTATACACCAAAATAGTTTCAAACAAGGAGACTCTCAACCTATCAAATAAATCATCAAAAATCATGAGAGTTGCTCCAAAAATAATAGGTCACTATGGGCCAAAAAGTAAATCCCCACATACACATGAAGGTAGACAAAGCTAAAGTAGCAAACCCTCCATGGTGGTTGTATATAATTAGCCCGCCACCGCCACACCTGCCTGACCCGCCCCCCGCCCCTCCCGCCCACTTAAATTTGGCACTTTATAATTTAATGTGTTTTACAAAATAAAAGACGCCAATAGATCAGGCATAAAAACATACTCTTTTGAAAAAATATTATTTAAATCTGATTTATCGATCAAGATATATAGTTTTTACAAGTTTTCTCATCATTAAATGGATCAAAAAGTAAGATTTTCACCAAATTATAATGAAACCAAAAACAATCAAGACAATAAAACTACCAATAGGCCAAGATTCAGAACAATAACTTATATTGATTCATATTTAATGACTTGAAATAATTACAAACCCAAATCATGCTTAAGTACGCCTCAACTCAAAAATTAGAGTTTACATGCAAAAATTCAAAAAAACAAAAATCTAAAAAAAAGGTCTATTTTTAACAACCATTATTTTTAGTAAGTTTCACATGTAAGCACACACGGATTTAAAAATCTCCTAAAATACTCTAAACAATATAATTAACGTATGCGACAAAATTTAACTGAAGTTCACATCCATTTCTAAAAATATATAATTTCTAAAAATAGAAAATTCTCAACAAAAATCATTAAACATTAATTTTAAAACCTCATATGATCACTTATGGCCTTAAAAAAACATTTAAATCAACTCTAAGCAGATAGATCAACTTAAAAAATCACCACACTTTTTAAGACAATCGTTTTGGCACATGGAAGAGTACAAACAATTTTATGGATCAAAAGTTATGGCCTCTAGAAGATTGGCCTATTTTTTATGCATCATTCTCCTCTGGTAGAAAACAACTCATCCAAGTGTTTTCTTCTTGTTTCAATTTTTTCCACTGCACAAAATACCTGTTATAATTCACTTGCCTTGTGCTCACTATCTTCATATCCAAAACTTGCACTATTTTTTCTTTTTTCTTCTTTGGAACCTGATGCTCCCAATTTACTTATTCATCTTCGTCATCTTCTCTATGGAATTCATATAAATCTAAAACTTTAAATACTAGAGATATATCAAAATTATGTGATAAACTCACCTCATAAGCATTGTCATTTATTTTCTTCACAATTTCACATGATCCAATTTTCTTGTACTTCAACTTGTTGTACGTGCCTTTTGAAAATAATTCTTTCCTCAAGTAAACCATTACCAATTCACTTTCAAATACCTTAGATCTTTTTCTGACATTTGCTAATGTTTTATATTTCTCATTACTTTCATGCAACTTTCTTCTTACTCCTTGTAATTTTTGCATATGCTCTACAAATGCTTCTACATCATCACTAATTCGATCTGTAATTGGAAATTGTACCAAATCCAAAATACCCATAGGATTTTTTCCATAAACAATTTGAAATTGTAACTTTTCTATTGATCTATTCACTGAATTGTTATATGCAAACTTAGCTTGTGGTAAAGCCAAGTCCCATTGCTTGGGCTTCTCTCCCACTATGCATTTCAATAAATTTCCTAAGCTTTTATTCACAACTTCTATCTATCCATCTATTTGTGGGTGATATGCACTACTAAATTATAGCTTAGTACCCATCTTCTTCCACAAAGTCCTCCAAAAATGACTTAGAAATTTTGTGTCTTTATCTGAAGTAATAGTTTTTGGAACACCATGCAATCTCACAATATCTTTAAAAAATAATTTTACAACTCTAGTGGCATCATTGGTTTTTTTGCATGCAATGAAATGAACCATCTTAGAAAATATGTCTATAATAGTAAATATTGAATCATTACCTCTCTCTGTGTTTGGTAATCTCAACACAAAATCCATACTCAAATCTATCCATGGTCCTCTTGGAATTGGTAATGGCATGTATAGCCAAGTATTTTGTGCATGTCTTTTAACCACCTGACATATTTTACACCTTGAAACATACTTTGTCACATCTCTCTTCATATTTGGCCAAAAATATTTTTCTTCTACCAAAGCTATTGTCTTCATCTTACCAAACTATCCAGCTAAACCACCATTATGTAATTCTCTTATTGTATTGTCTCATAGAGATTAAACTAGAATGCATAATGATTTCCCTTTGAAGAGATAACCTTCCTATATAATATACTCATCATGAATAGCATATGTCCCACCTGTTAGTGGTTTATGCACTGCTCAACTATCTTACCAAAATATAGATCAATATCATATAATTATTTGATAGCTTCAAATCCAACTACTTCACTCACCATAGTAGTTAATAATGCTACCCTCCTGCTCAATGCATCAACTACCTGATTTTGTTTTCTATATTTATGTTTTAAAACAAAATTATACACTTACAAGAAATAAACCCACTTTGCATATCTACTATTCAACTTCTTTTGTGTATTCACATACTTCAAAGCCTCATGATCTGTAAATAATATAAATTCTTTAGGCACCAGATAATGCCTCCAAAGTCTTAATGCTTGTGAAATTGCATAAAGATCAACATCTTAATTAGAATAATTTTTTCTTACTTCATTCAATTTCTCACTAAAATATGATATTGGCCTTCCTTTTTGACTTAGCACAGCACCAATTCCCACAAATGAAGCATCACAATCAACCTCAAACACTTTGCTAAAATATGATAATGCTAAAATTGGTCTTTTTGTAATCTTCTTCAAAAATTCAAAGCTTTTTGTGGCTACTCTAGTCCATGCAAATTCTTTTCCTCTCATGCACTTTGCTATTGGTGCCACAATACCACTAAAAGTTTTAATAAATTTTCTATAAAAATTTGCTAAACCATGGAAACTTCTTACCTCTGTAATACTTTTTGGAATAGACCACTCAACAATTGCCTCTATCTTTTTTCATCCATTTTCACACCATCTGTTGAAACTACAAATCTCAAAAATACCAAATTATTCTGCATAAACCTACACTTTTTCAAATTGCATACAACTTCTCCTTTCTTAATAAATTCATTACCATTATCAAATGTTGTAAGTTCTCTTCTTTAGTCTTACTGGATATCAAAATATCATCAAAATAAACAAACACAAACTTAACAATATATTCTCTTAGCATTGTATTCATCACCCTTGTAAATGTGCTAGGTGCATTAGATAATCCAAATAGCATCACCATCCACTCATATAAACCATCCCTAGTCTTGAATGTAGTTTTCCACTCATCTCCTTCTTGAATTCAAATCTGATAATAACCACTACTTAGATCAATCTTGGTAAAATATTTTGCTCCTGCAAGCACATCCATCATATCATCTAAATGAGATATAGAAAACTTATACTTATTGTAATTTTGTTCATTGCTCTACTATCCACACACATTATTCATCTTCCATCTTTCTTTGGAATTAGCAATGTTGGTGTTTCACATGGACTCATACTCTCCCTTATCACCTTATTTCTTAGCAATTCATAAACTTGTTTATTTAATTTTGTATGTTATGTTGGACTCATTCTATAAGTTGTTTGATTGGGTAGAGATGATCCTGGTATCAAATCAATGTGATGTCGAATGTCTCTCTTCGATGGTAAACCATCTGGGAACTCATCAGAAATAACATCTACATATTTTTTCAACACTCTTGTTGCTTCTATTGGTATTGACACCATTTTTGTTTCTTCATTCTTTGCTACTAATACATAATAACAAACTGCTACCTTCATATCTTAGATAAATTTTTTAGTAGGTAGCATGTTTTCTATCTTCTCTTCCTCTTTAATAGGTAACAAAACTACCTTTGTACCACCTTTCCAAAAAATGTGCGTGTTCTTTGCTCCATCATGAATTACTTTCCTATCAAATTGTCTTGGTCTTCTAAATAACACATGGCATGCATCTATTAGAATAACATCATATCATATTTCATCATTATAACTTTTTCTTATAGAAAACTTGATCAAGCACATTTTAACTACTATAACCTCATTCCCTTCTTAAACCATGAAATCCAATAAGGATTATGATGCTTTTCACATTGCAAATTTAGTTTCTCTATCATTTTTTTAGAAACTAGATTTTCACAACTACCACCATCTATAATTACTTTGAATACCTTTCTACCCGAAGTACATCTTATTTGAAAAATATTTGATCGCAGCCATGCATCACCACCTTCTTTATTTTTCACTTGTTCCTTCCTTGGAGTGATCATGGTTCTTCTCATCATGGGATTCTCTCCAATATCAATTGGTGCAACTTTAGTATTATGCTCTTCTATTTCAGCTTCAACTAGATTTATTATTGCATAGTTTTCTTGCCTCCATTCTTGATCTTGATAGTGTGGACACTCAAATTCTATGTTCCCTTCTTCTCCACATATATAATATGCATAATACCTATGCTAATTCAAAAACCATCCTCTAGCACCACCATAACCTTGTCCTCTCTGAAATCTTCTTCCTCTTTATTAGTATTGAACCCTTGCCCATTAGCATCTTGTCTTTCTATACCATGTGATGATTCATCTCTATTGGTATTAGACTCACCTCATTCCCTATTTGGATGGGATATGCCTCTTCTTCTACTAAGAGGCGTTCTTCTAAAATTATGTCTATTTTGTTTTTCTTTTGCCTTCAAAGTTAATTGATAAGCCTCCTCCATGCAAAGTATTTTATGCATGTTTAATTCATCTTGAATATGAAATTTCAAACCATTTATATATATTTCAGCCATATGTTCTTCTATTTTATCATGCTTCACTCATATTTAAAGCTTATAAAATTCATCTGTATACTCAAGTATAATGTGATCTTTTTACCTCAAATTCTGAAATCTTCTATATAGGGTTTGTGCATAATCCACAGAAAGAAATTTCTCTCTCAGCTTCTTCTCCATATTTTTCCATGAATTAATATTCTTTTTACCTTTCCTCTATCTCTCTTTCTGCAGGTGATCCCACCAAATCATTGCATGACCTTTAAAATTTGTGCATGCAAATTTTACCTTCTTGTCTTTTCTCATAGTCTTCCACTCGAATAATTTCTCCATGCTATTTATCCAATCTATCAATTCCTCTAGTTTTAAACTACCTCTATAATATGTAACATCAACTTTGATTCCTTCGTTTCTTCCTTCTAAATCCCAAACCATCCTATATTCCATCAATGGTAGTTGCTCTTGTTGTTCTTCTTCTTGCTGAATTTCTTCATCATGATCTGTCTCCCTCAGCTTCATCACCACCTTCTCTTCTTCCATAATTGGTGATAAACTCTATTAATTGTTGAACTTGTCTCTGTATCTCTTGTATAATTTAATTCATCTATACAATACCTCCCCATCCTCTTTCCATGTCTTTCTCTTTCAAGATTCTAACTTGCTCTGATACCAGATAATGAAACTGAAAACTATCAAGACAATAAAATTACCAATAGGCCAAGATTCAGAAGAATAACTTGTAATGATTCATATTTCATGACATGAAATAATTATAAACCCAAACCATGCTTAAATAATCCTTAACTCAAAATTTAGATTTTACATACAAAATATAGAAAAAACTAAAATCTATAAAAAAATGTCTATTTTTAGCAACCACTATTTATAATAAGCTTTGCATGCCAGCACGTGCATCTCTAAAAATATCTCAAAATAATCTGAACATTATAATTAACCTATAGGATGAAATTCAACTGAATTTGACGGCTGGTTTTAAAAATATATAATTTTTAAAAATAGAAAATTCTCAACAAAAATAATTAAACATTAATTTTAGACCCTCAGATGATCATGTATGGCTTGCAAAAAATATCAAAATCAACTCTAAGTAGGTAGAGTGGCTTGGGACAACACCAAACATTTTGATACGGTCATTTGGCATGTGAAAGCTCAAACGGAGCTACGAGACAAAAGTTATGGCCTCCAAAAGATTGGCTTATTTTTTCTACATCAAAAAAATATTAAATGATTGGGAACAAAATTCTTGTAGAGATTACAAAAAAAATCAAGGGCTAGAGTTAAGCCCCCACTAGAAGAAATCAAAATTTAAGCCCCCTCTATGTAACCACACCGTATTTTCAAGGGGCTAAGAGTGCCCCCTCATCTAGATAACTATAAAAACTATAGATCTAGGAGCATTGAAGACTTTTACCAATTGAGGCATCTTTCATGGCTAAATAAACACGATCGGATACCATTAAAATGTTTGATCCTTACAGAAAATGTGAGGATATGTGGAGCCCAAAGATGAAACATGTGAATGGCTTCTGATAGATCTACAATAAATAACTTATATAGCCAATAGAAAACACATGCTAGTGTTGACATAGGCCAAAAAAAATACATTCAATCCAATTTGAATATGAATAAAGAAACCTTATATCTGAAAAAATAACCATATGGTTTTTGTAATAAAAATTAAATCTAACAAAAGTAAAAGCATTTGAAAGAATGAAATCAAATCTAAGCCATAGAATGATCAAATCCAAGCAAGGATTTGAATAATATTTGTTGGAAACCATTCTAATACCATGAAATACTTTATAAAAATCTCACCCAAGGTCAAATGTACAAACCATTACCACAGTAGAAGCCATTGATACATTGCTCAAATAATATCTCAATCTATTATATACAAATAGATCATATAATTAAAAATTATTTATATCTCTAGAGTTTCAACAAATGTAATGAATGAGCCTTGTATATATAAGCAGTAAAGATTAATCATAACTAAGATATCAAGCTAAGTGATCAATCATAACTAAGAGATCAAGTTAGAGATCAAACTTAGGACTAAGATATTAATTATCCATAAAAGATAGAAACAATTATAAATTATCCCCAAATATCTAAGAGATAAATATGTAATATCTAAAATAAAATAAATAAAATATCTACACATAAGTGGGTGGAAATAATAAAGTACCTAGGTGAACATGAGCTAAGGTAAATGTAGTCATCTAAAAATATCAATTGAGTGTCAAGAGTGTTACTTGAGACCACCCATCTCTAGCTTAGCCCTAAATTTATATTAGGACCTATTTAGACACTTATTCAACTTTCATGTAGGCCACACACATCCATAGACATTTCAAAATTAGTTCTAGACCTTTCCTTAGGCATCCAGGCCCCTAGTGCTTCAAGTTATGCCACCTAGACACTAATGTCATAATTGGACACTAACGCCATAATGTTAATGTCCTATTTGAGTACTATTTTCAGTTTCCCTCTTTTTATCTCTAATGGATATCTTTTCAGTTGTTAAGACACTAGGGTCAGCCTAGACCTATTTTAAACCATGCACAAGCACTAGAACATTATATATACATGACTTTTAGCCCTTCATCCAGTAGATATAAATTAGATTCAAATACACACAAAAAAGCTCATAACAAGTTTTGCACAATCAAGGTTATTAATCCCTATTCTAACATACTTCTACACATAGTCCTCTGCAACCCTCCTAAGCTCAGAATAGACATATTTCCACTCTCAATTTTCACTCAAAGCACTCAAATTTTCATTCATACTAGCTTTACTTACACTTGCACCAGCACTTAGGTGGAGAGAACTACATCGAGATTGATCCCTCCTCAGATTATGGGTATGTAGGCAACTCTCATCATAACGAGGTGTTGAGGATGTCCACCCTACCCAATTAACACCATATGTTTACTACTTGTACCAATCAGATGCCCTAATCACATGGAGGTCTAGATTTTACATATAAAATTAATCACAATGGGTCATAGAAAATAAAGTAGGGTTTTTCCACACAAGAACATGATTGGTAGACTCAAACATAGGTGCTCCAAAAATCTTAGATTAGTTCTTTCACAGATCAAACTATCACCATAAGTGGACACTAACACCACAACACTACTATCCAGGGTAGAGCACTATTGTCTAGGAGAGGTTTTGACCTCTGGATCCTATTTGTGACACTTAGACCAACTCGTGTACAAGTTTTTAGCTTTCAAATTTTTCATCTCATGCATTTCCAGTTAAGTATTCATTTGTCTCCTTCACTACTATTATTAAAAATATCAGTTTAACTTATTTATTTCACAAATCAGTGATTGTATGATCCGAGCAATATTTCAAGCGACAATTCAGGCAATGGTTCTACCCCAATTGGTGGTAGAACTTCTGGGAGCCATAACTTTTGCACCATAGCTTTGTTTGACTCCCTGTTTGAACCGTTAGAAATCTAAAAATGAATAGAACATGATGAGATGTCATGGAGATATGATATATAGTTTTTAACCCCCTAAATCCCAATATAGGTGTCCTAAATTTAAATTTTAATAGTGGAGTCTAAAAATAATAAGTTTCTAAAAATAGTAAATTTTTGAATTCCGAATGTTGTAAATTGTGTAATTCGAACCACTTCATCTCCCTTGAGATTGGTGACCTACCACATCCTCCTCCTACCTTCAAAGTATGTATAAAAATAGATGTATCCCAAAAATTCAATTAGACATCTCTTCTCAGAGATACGCATATGTTTGGATCTACAAATTTGATCAATAAGACATCTCTTCTCAGAGATAGCATTATTATAATTGTGTTATTCTTGTTTCTTGAATTATCTTTTAACCAAAGCTCTTGAGTTTCATATCATTGTATTTATTTCATATTTTATACCCTAATTTATTTTACTTAGACCCTTTAATAACCTAGGGTTTACACTCTATAACCCTTAAAATTTAATTTATTTGGTGAACCTAACTTAATTCAAATACTACCCAAACTCTTGTACCTTTATTTTTCCTATTCCCCTTTGTGGTGTTAGGGTTTGTACCTTTCTTTTTCCTATTTCTCTTGGTTGTGTTAGGCTTTTCAGATTTTATGTATTCTATTTTAGTAGCACTATTTCATTTTATTTTCTATATGTCATCTCAAAAATTTATATCTCTTCTTTCAAAAAGAAGTTTTAGGCTTAATGGCAATCCTATTGAGCATACTTAGATTTCTTCCATTCAAACTTATACCATGGACAAAATACCAATTACAACCCCCATCATTGATCCTTCACACACTGATTATGTGGACTTAAATCATAATGCATCCAAATATGAGCAATACAATCAAGATCAAAATGATACACAAGATGGGAATCGAGACATTCTCCCCCCACGTAATAATGAAAATCTTATAGTTAATAAGGATGAGATATTATAGAGTTTTAGAGATAGAATTCAAAAATAGCCCTATGATCATGCACAAATTATATAGTCTATAATATAAAATAAAGAAAAAATAAATCAATGGTCAATCTTCTACTCCCTCACATTAAAATTTATTTACACCTTCTTTGGAGGCAACTCGAACTGTACAATAACCTATTTTAACTCGATAACTTTCAACAATAGTAACACCTCTTATAGCTAGTTCCTCCTCTCTAGATGTACAATTCCTTATGTATGAGATCCATGATCTATAGGATAAGGTGTTACATATTCAATAGGGTGCTAATCGGCCATCCCATGCCTTGTATTCTCATGTTCTTTTACATACACCTTTGTTACAACACATAGTAGCAACCCTTTTGCCATCCGGATTTGTGGCACCTAAGATTACTTTGTATGATGGTGTTGGGTGAATATTTTGTCACCAACGTCCTGATGAGCAAAATAGGTCTGATCAACCAAAGTATGGAAGATTGGTCGACCAAATGTGCAGGTTTACCACATCAAAAGGGGACAAATCTCTCCTCTCATCAAGGGGAGGTTCCTTATAAGTATGAAGGGGCTATAAATATATATGCTAATCTACTATAAATAAGCTAAAAATAACACTCAGGGGTAGGATAACACCATCCATCTCTCTTTTTTTAGAGATGTTCACCAATCAAAGGATAAATCCTAATGAAATGACAGAAGGCACTCCTCTTCTTTTAGAAGTGTTGTTTAGCAGACAATAGGAACCTTTTGGGTAGTGACAAGTAACTATAACAGGGCGCAGTAACACAACAAGATGAAATGTAGCACAAAGTATCCACCTCAACTGCCAAAGAGTGAAATACAAAGGATAATGAGGGCACAAAGTCATCCCAAGATCCTTTACATAGAAATAGAAAATAGATAAACTAAAGACAATTGTGGCAGCACAAAGTCCCTCCACAACTGGCTTCAAGACACCTTCCTAATTACTTTCACTAATTCTACTTATTTAATTAA
The DNA here is from genome assembly GCA_037957365.1 of Torreya grandis. NCBI lineage: Eukaryota > Viridiplantae > Streptophyta > Pinopsida > Cupressales > Taxaceae > Torreya > Torreya grandis. The sequence goes on along the minus strand of JARHVA010002575.1, from coordinate 1,441,635 downwards.
ATGGATAAAAAAAGTATTAAGGAAATAGACATAAGAACAATTTCCCCAACAACCAAGCTATTCCAGCACAAAGTCTGAAAAGTCACTTGTTTTCTTATTCAAATAATGAAATATGATCAACAATATGAGCTCAAAGTCTCAATAATGCCTTTCAATTTGGGTAGAGTTTTATTTTTGATAACAGAGAGATCTCCCTAAAACATTATGAGAGAGTCCTATATATAGTGCTCCAAGAAAGACTTGGGTGCTTTGTTTCACAAAAATGGCTTACTATGCATTCAATACATTCAATACATTTTAAATTTTATCCATGGGCTATGTTGGAATCAAGCATTGGTTTTTAATATGGGCCGCCTGATGTGTTTCTTGATGTGTGTACAGCTGTTCATTTGCTTTACTCAATGTCTAAAAATAGGCTATGCTATTGAATGTTCACGCTCTCTGATGTCCACCTGGTGGGCTGCTTTACCTTCTAGAAACATATCCCATACGTGGATATTTTTTTATCTTTCTCCATCGTTCTTCCTTTCCTTGTTGTATTTCATCCTTATCTGTGTGATCTGAGCTCTCGGGCTATCTCTTTGGCTAGTCACTAAATTTGTTCACAGGGCTTGCAAATGCAGACACTTGTCACGCTCCGCTGAGTTAAAATAGGACACATAGCTTGTTCCACTTAACTTATTGAAGCTTTAGATACCTTTTGAGAGTCCTACAGAAGATGACACATGGTGGCTTCTGCTGAGCTTTTAAAAACACTATGGAAACATTTGGGACTCATTTGGATTCACGTGGATGATGACACTTGGCACGCTCTGCTTACTTTAGCAACTCAGTCAGGACCTACCACAGTCCTTAAATGATGAAACAAAAGGAAGAAATTGTGGACATTGACACTTGGCATTCTCTACCGAGTTTTATAAGGGACACATGGTAACTTCTGCTGTATTTAGAAAAAACACATTAAAGACTTCCACAGTTTCCACATGGTGCCCTCTATAGAAATCTGAGAGAAACTTATTTCCACATCTTTATTTGAAAGTTGACGGATATTTCATTATCTTAAATTTAACATCCACGGGAAGGTCAATGGTTCAATCACTTCCCTAGTTCAATCACTTCCTTGGTTCAATCACTTTCTTGGTCTTTAATTGAACCATCTCTTTGTTTGGTGCTTCCTTCGATCTTTGACCAATATTCTCTACCCTCCGCAAGGGCACTTGCCCTTAGTTCACTACCCTCCATAAGGGCACTTATTCTTTCAGATTTGGGGCACTCCTTTGAACTAGCCACGTTGAACCTTTGAACCTTTGAACCGTTGAACCATTTTGGTTTAAGGTTCAACAGTTCAACAGTTCAGAGGATTTCTTGCTCATTCAATTGACCGCTTGAACCAATCTCATTGAACCTTTGAACTTTTTTTGGTTCAAGGTTCAAGGGTTCAATCGTTTTTTTTCTCTTTGGTTGAACCATCCTTTTGAACTAGTCTCTAGAATCATCTGGTTCCTTTCTTTGTCTGGTGTTTCCTTTGAACCATTGAACCTTTGAACCTTTGAACCATTTTGGTTCAAGGTTCAATCGGTTCATTGGTTCATCCTTCAGGCTTCCAAAAAGGTCCATTTTGCTCATCACCTACCCTATGCAAGGGTACTTTGGCCTATGGGCTTTGGGGCACTCCTTTGAACCAACCAATTGAACCTTTAAACCTTTGAACTATTTTGGTTCAAGGTTTAACAGTTTAATGGTTCAAGTGCTTTATTGTGTTACGCTCATTCACTTGACCGCTTGAACCAACCGCGTTGAACCAACTGCTTTGAACCAACCACATTGAACCTTTGAACCTTTGAACTCTTTTGGTTCAAGGTTCAACGGTTCAATTGTTCAAGGGTTCAAGGGTTCAATGGTTCAAGGGTTCAAGCCTTCTTCTTTTCGCTAAGTCTTTTGAAGCTATTGAACTTTGAACTTGCTGACATCGTTGAACTCTTGAACATGTTGAACCTTTGAACCTTTGAACCATTTTAGTTCAAAGTTCAACAGTTCAATCCTTTGTTTTAAGTTTGCCAATGAACCTTTTGGTTGAACCTTGGTGTTGAACCAACCTTGAAATTACCTAAGTGTTGAGAGCTTGTTTCTTTCCTGCAGAGTCTATAGAAACAAACTGGCGGAGTCCATAGAAATGAGTCTGTAGATTCCTACCTGTAGAGTCTATAGAAATGATTCCATAGATTCCTTCCTACAGAGTCTATAGATTTAATCCTGTAGATTATATAGAATTAAGTCTATAGATTTAAGACTGTAGAGTCCATAGATTTAATCCTGTAGAGTCCATAGAAATCAGCCTGCAGAGTCTGTTAGCTGAAAAAGCTTGAATTATGAAGAATTTTGAAGGCTCATAACAATTTTTGAGAAGGTAAGGGATAATTTTTAGCCTGTAGGACTAAAAATAGTTCATGTGTTGTCCCAAAAATGAGTAACAAATTTTGGGAACAACAGTTGGCTCCAGTTGGGGAACTTCCTTCGGTTGAAATTTTGAAGCAGCTGAAGGGAGTAGAAACCAGAATCTCCAGTGCCTTGAAGTATGCCATTGGGCTATGGAGTCATGCTACCCAAAAATAAAGGTGACAAAAATGAAAATGAAAAGCACAAAATAGAACTAAAAATGATACAAATATACATATCTACAGATGATCTTATTTGATGCCTCAAGATTTGAAGCACTTCAGATGCCACCCATTGTGAGATAGTGAAAATGGTGTTCCATCCTAATAAACTAGTAAGAAACCATTTTCTCCCCAAAATTGGTGATGGGCAAATGGAACTCTCCACCAGGAATCACATTTTTTGTGCATCCCTTTTGGTTCTCTCTTCTTGCCCCATGGCAAGGCGTGGTCTCCAATCTAAAAACCATAAATCTTTGCTCTCTTGGCGAAGAGTTCCTTTTCCTGACTTTGGCATGAAGCAGTATGGTCCACTACCATAGCTTGTTGCTTTTTTTGGTTCAGTCTAGCACTTGATTTGATTGTCATCATCAAATACCTAACAAACCATCAGCTCAGCATCTCCTTTGACATGAAGGAGTTTGACACCTTTGTCTTGAGCAGCCTTCAACCTGAGTAACAAAGATTCATACTCGACAGTGTTGTTGGTGTTGTTGAACTGCAACTTGTATGAAGAAGGAAAGATATCTCCTTGAGGAGATATCAACATAGTCCCGGCTCCATCACTAGTAAAAGAGTAGCTGCCATCAAATTCTAGTATGCATACATCATCAAAAACTACTCCTTTCTCATATTTGTCTTCATTTGGATAGGAGAGTTCCTTTGGGCTTGCAATGTGCTCTCTCATGCCTTCTGCTATTTTATCTGAACCAATTCCTAGATTGCCACCTATAGGATTTTCATCTACTAAAATATAAACATCCTTTGTGGTCAAGAAAAAGTTACCCATTCCTGAACACTCAAATAGAATTTGAGCTTTAGGGGCAGATGTTTGAGTGACCACATATTTTGCCTCCTTTTCAAGGAGCAGCCTCTTCATGACGCCTCTGACAGGGGTCCTGGCCTTAGATAGGTCCATGCTCAATTCTCCACCAACATCCTTACAAAAATTTCACCCCAGAAGAATGTCGTATGAGGCTAGAACATCGACCACCAGCTCTGTCATCTTGATCCTCTTGTCTGGGAATGCTACAAACACAAATTTGGCATCCTTGATTTCTCCCAGTAGTGGCACTTGTTTGCTCTCCATGGAGAAACATCTCCCAAAGGTTTTGGTTAGCGTGAGTCCAAGAGATTCTGCCACCTTAGCAAGCATGACATTGTCAGATGCACCTGAGTCTATGATGCAATTGCTCAGCTTGTGACCGTTTATCAACAGGGAAACATAGAAAGGTTTTATTTTCCCAGGGGTAGCAGGAGGAGTAATGACAAGGTTGTTTGGGATGGACATGTTCCTTAGAGGATCATGAGTTAATTTTTTAACATCTTGTCCTGTAGGGATGGATTTATTCTTCACACACTCAACCAACCTATCCAACTGCTCAGGATTGGCTTGTAGGAATTCAAATTTAGACATTTAAATTTTGGTCTTCTTGACATGGTTGATTATGTCAAATGACTGAAATGGACTAGGAACAGAGGAAGAGAGTTCATCCTTTTGGTTTTTGGGAGGGGGAGGACTGGTCTATGGAATTGAAGTTGAAGATGGAGGAATGCTTGATGTATTTACCTTTTTATTACTCACTGGGTCCTTTGGCTGGAAAGTCAGAGAAGTTCCTCATTTGGCAATTGAAATTACAGGCCGAGAACTTTCCCCTATTTTTATTTATCAGCTTGTTGAGATGACTGGTTATGGGACCGGGTGAATATAGCATATGATCCATCAACTGCTTAACCTTCACTTTTGGGTTCATCCTAGTAATTTAGGAAACCAATGTTGGAGTCATCAGCTAATTCTTCTTGGTCTTCTGCAAGGAGATCAGTGTCATTTTCTTGGTTCAATTTAGGCTAGAAAGAGAAATTAGATTTTATTTCAAGATATCCAACTGCTGAATTGGTTAGGGGTGCTTCAATGGCAAGTTTCCCCTGTGGGGGAGGAAGATGATTTTGCTGCCCTTGACTTCTAGCAGAATTGCCTTGATATGGTTGGTTCTGAAATGTCCTCCTTGGCATATCTCGATAAGGAGGAGCAGACATACCTTGGGTGATCCAGACAACAATTTGGGTGACCACTCGGGGATAGAAATGATCCAGGCAACAATTTGGGTGACCATTCCCGTGACAGTTAATTCCTTGAATTTTGTATTATTTTCATTCTTGGAAGTCACATTGTCGGTGATAGTTATCTCCTTGAGCCATTATGTCCTTGAGTATTTCTTGGAGCCATTATGTCCTCGAGCGCTGTATTGTTTTAATTCTTGGACGTCAATTTATCGGTGATAGTTATTTCTCTCGAGCCACTCAATCTTAAATCATCACCCATTAATTCCTCGAGCCATTCAATCCCCTGATGTTTTCAAAATATGTATAAATGCATTATAACCTGAAAAGGGAAAGCAGACATCTCTTCCTAGAGATAAGCCTATATTTGTATTGTGATTGTTAAGTATTACGATGTCTATTCTCAGAGAATTCATTGTTATTGTGTTATTTATATGCTATTGAAATATTCATCAACTAGAAAATCTGAGTTTTGGATCAGTGGTATCAGAGTGGTTTGTCTTGAGAGTGTATGATCCCGAGGATGAGGTCAGGATACAAGAAACTTGGGTGGGAAGTGACAGAGATTCCAAGTGTTCCACCTATGCGCCCCAAACGACTTCAAATGGTGGATGACACTGAGACATCCGATCCTTTCAAGGAAATGGTGAATGAAGCCCTCCAGTGGCAACAAGCACAAATGCTCCAATAATTTGCTCAAATTCTTCAAACACTTTCGATGGGAAATTCTGGCTACACATCCTGGCTCCTCATCGAGGGAACTTCCTTTCAGTGCCCCAACAACCTTCAAGGTTTAGGTAAATTTGGATATTCCCACATTTGAAGGCAAAATCAATGCTGATGCAGTGGAAAATTGGTTGGATCAATTGTCTTCCGACTTCTCTATAAATAAGTTCACTGATGGAGAAAAGATCACTTTTGCTCTTTTGAAATCATCATTGCCTGTGAAAAACTAGTGGGAAGTGTACAAAAAGAGGTTCAATATGGACATCATTGGCCTTGGGGTGGAACCTACCTGGGATGATTTTATGGAAGCAGTAAAAGAAGAATACTATCCCATCAGAGCGTATGATGATCTATACATATAGTGGCAACAACTTCGCCAAGGCAAGGACCAATCTGTTCAAGATTACACAGACACTTTTCATTCTTTGTCTGCAAGACTGGGCATTCAAGAAAGTGAGAAACATAAAACTCTCAAATATCATGGTGGACTATAATGGTACATATGGGGGGAAATGGAACTCTTCAATTTGGAAACCCTCTGTGAGGCATATAAGTTTGCAGTGAAGATTGAACAGAAGCATGGCAGGAAGAATATGAAGAGTCAACCTTAAAAATGGAAAAGTGACAAGGAAGGTCAAAAACGAGGCTAAAATTGGAAGCAGAAGGAGTTTTAGGATGAGAAATCCTAGAAGGGGAAGGATGGAAAATGGTGTGATTACCACAAAACTAGAACTCACTCCAAAGAAGAATGTCGAGCCATCAAGTCACTGCTCTCTGAGTCACAATACTCGATGTCTACTACTCTGCCTCATACACAACCCACAGTCAAAGAGGATGAAGAAGAAATCATAGATGCTGAACCTGACACCATCATCGCTTCATCACAGACCCGTGAGGAAAGCCCAGATGACAAAGAAAGATTGTTTCACTCCAAATTATGGGTAAAAGGTAAGCCTCTGCATTTCATTCTTGATAGTGGGAGTCAAAAGAATTTAATCTCTGCTAAAGTTGTAAAAGGTAAGCCTCATCCAAAGCCCTATAGTATTGGGTGGTTGAGCCTAGGGAGAGACCTTCATGTCACCCATCAGTGTCTTCTTTCAAATGCTATAAAACCATTCCAAGATGAAGTCTTGTGTGATGTGGTCAATCTAGATGTTTGTGATGTACTCCTTGGTCAGTCGTTCATGTATGAGCGACATGGCATCTATGAATCTTGAACCCAAAGTATCACCCTCACTCTTGGAACATGGTGTTATAGGGTACCAGAGGTACCACCTCCCACATCTGTCTCCCTGATCAGTGCTAAGGAATGCAAGAGATTGGTGGAAAAGACAAAGCAATTTGTTCTCATGGTGGTCAAACCACAGAAATCCAAGGAGACCGATGTTGCGGTCCTGACTACACAATCAACACAACAACAAAAGTAGATAGGATGAATCATAGGAGAATATGATGACTTATTCAAGTCACCCACAAGAGTTCCACTGCATTGCCGGGTAAAACATTCTATCGATTTAATCCCAATATCACCTTTGCCTAACAGTCCTGTGTATCACAGATCAGTTTTAGAGAATGACGAGATAAAAAGATAGATTCAAGAATTGATCCAAAGGGGTCACATTAGGCCAAGCTCTTCACCTTGTGGTAGCCCAATCGCCTTGGCACTGAAGAAAGATGGAACATGGAGGCTTTGCATTTACTACCGAGCCCTAAATAAAATCTTTGTGAGGAATCGCTACCCTCTCCCCATAATCGATGACCTACTACACCAGCTCTATGGTGCAAAGTTCTTCACCAAAATTGATCTCAAATTTGGTTATCACCAAATTCCCATCGATCCCATTGATGTCTGGAAAACTACATTCAAATCTAAGGAGGGACTCTTTGAATGGTTGGTTATGCCTTTTGGCCTAACTAACGCACCTACAACCTTCATGAGGATGATGGATGACATCCTACGACCCTTCACCAACTCATTCATGGTTGTCTACTTAGATGACATACTCATCTATAGCAAAACATGGGAAGAACATTTGCAACATGTCCGTAAGGTGCTTCAAACTCTTCGAGAGCACAAGTAGTATGCAAATCTTGACAAGTACACATTTGGAATGACAACAATTTAGTACCTTAGGTACGTTGTGAATGAGGAAGGGGTCCATGTTGATCCAGAAAAGATTTAGGTTATTCAAGAATGGCCCACACCAAGGATCCTCACAGAGCTTCATAGCTTTTTGGGCCTTGTAAATTTCTACCGCAGGTTTGTTCTTGGATTTTCACATGTTGCTTGGTCACTAACTCAAGTGACTAAAGGAGGAACTAAAGCTAGTTTTTAGTGGGGTGAAATATAGCAAAGGGCATTTGAGAATTTGAAGAACAAACTCTACTCAAACCCTGTTCTTGCCTTGCCAGATTTGCATCAACCATTTGAGTTGATGACAGATGCATCTGAATATGCCATGGGAGCTGTCATCATGCAACATGGCCATCCTGTTGCATACCACACTGAAACTTTCACTGATACAATCAAGAAATATCCAACATATGATAAGGAGCTCTATGACATTATATAAGCCTGCAAACACTGGAAACACTACATCTTGGGGAAAGAGACGGTCATCCACACTGACCACAGACCATTGGAATTCATCCAGATGCAAAGCAAATTACGAAATGAGAGGCACCAAAAGTGGGCCACGTATCTTTAGCAATTCCACCAAATAATCAAACACAAAAATGGGAGCTCAAATACAACTACAGATTGTCTGAGCCGCCCACCAATTACTGCACTCACAATAGTTCTTGACCTATGTGAACATGAGACTGCCACTTGTGGTGCTCTGTATGAAGCAGATCCTACTTTTGCTGACACATATCAAGCGCTCCAAAAAGGTGAACATGTTTCTAACTTTTATTTGCAATATAATGTCCTCTGCCATATGGGGCACATCTGTGTTCATGTTGTAGAGCAACAAAAGATGATATGGGAAGCACACTTTAGTAGGACAGCTGGACACTTTGGTATCAAAAAAACATTGGCAGTTCTTTAAAAACACTTCTACTAGCCCCATATGTGAAAAGACGTGGAAATATATCTCAAACATTGCACCCCATGCGCAATAGCCAAGCCAACAAATAAGAAGCAAGGATTGTACACGCCATTGCAAGAACCAACCAGGCCTTGGGAATCCATCTCAATGGATTTTCTCTCAGGTTTGCCCACTTCCAAACATGGCAAGGACTGTATTTTTGTGGTAGTTGATCATTTTTCAAAAATGGCTATCATGCTTGCTTGTAAGAAAAATATATCTGCTAAGGAAACTGCTCAACTATATTTTATTCATGTATGGCTCCATTTTGGTCTCCCCAAGTCCATTGTCTCAAATCGAGATAGCAGGTTCCTGAGCATCTTCTGGTCCACTTTATGGAAGATGATGGATACTAAGCTGATGAAGTCCAAAGCCTTCCATCCATAGACTGATGGTCAGACAGAGGTGGTAAACCACTTGATTATTTACATGATTCAGATGTATCACTCCAAACATCCACGCACATGGTGTTGTCCCCAAAAAATGCCACTCATTTTTGGGACAACCTACAGATCAAAATCCTCTCTTCCCCTTTCAAAAATTGTTCTGACCATCTCAGTTCCTCATTTCTCAAGCTTCTCAAAAATCTACAGACTCAGCAGGTTAAGTTCAATGGGATTTCACAGATTGAAATCTACGGACTCTTTCAAGGTTAGAGAAAACTACGAACTCTACAGATATGTTTTTGCAGACTCAACATGCTTGAGGTTAGCAGATTCAATAGGTTAAAAAGCTTCTACAGGTGGGTACAATCAAAAGAATCAATTTCTAACATTTGGTTATTTTTGAAATTGGTTCATCGCCTTGGTTCAAATAGGAATTTCCATCGGCAAGCATCAATAGTAGGTTTGACATTTGGTTCATCCTTTGGTTCAACGTCAATAGTTCAATGGCTCCATTCAACCAAGCAATTCAATGCTTTATTTCACTTGGGTGGTTCATTCCCTTTTGTTTCGACGTTTTGGTTCAAAGACATGGTTCAAAGTTCAAAGGGGCGGTTCAATGCAAAAGAAAGATAGCCCGATAGCTCAAAACGTAGCAGGAAGAGACAGCTGAAAAAAGACACTGTGCATCCATCATGTAAGAGCGACAATTTTTGCCGCCCATACATCTTTTGGTTTCTTCTATGCAAGAGTGGCAATTTTTGCCACCCTTGCATCCTTCTATGCAGGAGTGGCAATTTTTGTCGCCCTTGCATCCTTCTATGCAGGAGTGGCAATTTTTGCTACCCATGCATCTCTGTTTCCTCTCCTCCAGGTGCAAGAGCGGCAATTTTTGCCGCCCCTACATACCTTCTCCCCAATTTTCTTTAACTCTGAGAAATTTTCATTTTTCCTATTTTCCGTGCCCGCTCCCCTTTTTCTTCCACTTTTTGACCTGCTCACACCTCATCCCTTTCAAGCGCATTTCCCTAAACGTGATTATCAAATGTGCAGTTTTCCCAGATTGCTATTTTTTTCCTTGATTGCACAATCACGATTCTCACTACAGCTTCTCTAAAGGATCCCTCTTCATTGATGTCTTTTCAACAAAAGTTTGTCCAAATCACTGAAGTTTCTCTGAAGAAGTCCAAGACCATGAAGAAGACTAAAAATAAAGATTGAAGCTATTCTTCCGTGCTTTATTCAAAATGCACTTTGTAATTGTCTTGGGACATTTTCACATGCAATTTTGTAATGTGTAATTACATGTAAAAATTACGGAAAAATATCTCAAAAAGTCAAAGATGACTCATCTTTGACTTAGATATTTTTTTATTATAATATTTTCTAATTTTGATAGTTTCTCCCTATATATAGTGGAGACCTCTTTTGTAAAAGCATCTTCGATAATTGAGAGCAAAAACTCTGCTAAAATTGAGATACTTCTTGAGACTTTGTGCTCAACTTGTAAATCATATTTTGTTAAATGAATGAGAAGCAGGTTTATTTCAGACTTTGTGTTGAAGTTATATGTGTCATTTAGGAAACAGTTCTTATGTCCTCTTTCCTAATAATCTCTTATTTATTTGATTTAATAAGCAAAGTGGGTGTGTTGATATTATCTGAGGGCATTTCTAAAATATAGAAGAGAGACTTTGAGCTACTTTTATCTTTGTGATCTTTTTATCTTTTGTAGTTTCAAGTGAAGACTTTGTGCTTCGTTTCACTCTACGGTTACATTCGTTTTGAATCAGTGAAGGAGGCTACGGAAGACTTTGTGCTTACGTGAGTTTCTTTGTGAACTTTGTTACTTCAGGTGATTTTCTACTCTACGCTAGATACCATTCCTGAAAGAAGAGGAATGTTGTTGGCCAACGACCAAGATTTCTCTCTCTTGTTCCCTGTACATCACCTCTAAAAAAAGAGAGGTGGATGTTGTTATACCACCCCATGTGTTATTTTTTGCTTAATTATATATATATATATATATATATATATCCAACGTATAAATATTAATAGGGAACCTCCCCTTGATGAGAGGAGAGATTTACCTCATCCAGATCTGGCAAACCCACACTTCTCATGGTGTAAATCTCCCTATGTTGTGGTTGATATACCCATTTTGTTATCAGTTAGTTGATGACAAAATATTCACCCAACAATTTTTGGCGACTCCGCTGGGGAATTGAATGTGTAGTCTAAAACCTCAAGTTTTAGATTGCAGCAGTCCCTACCCTTATCCATTACATAGTCTGGTGAATCCATTCCATGTCTTACCCATCATCATTATAGCTTTACCATCTTCCTCCATCTCCATTATATTATCTGGTCTGCCAAACCAGAGCCGCTGGGAAGAGCGCGCAGTTTAAAGTCTCAAGCTTCAAGCTGAAGCAGATCCTGCTCTTTTCCATTTTTGTTCTACAATCTAGCAACTCCACGCTGCACAAGAAGCTAGAGATCTAAGGGTGTTTTTGACCCTATGTTTGAGTTGGCACAGTAGAGCAATTTTGATCTGTTTCCTCCACCACCTTTCTTCCAACGATCTAAGAGTCTTCTTCCTGACCTTATCAGGTCACCAACGCAAGGTAGAGCTTCTTTTCCTACTATTAATAGTGCCCTACCTATAAATACCCCACCAAGGTTTTTTATACTTCATTTAATCATCCTATCATAATGGCTCAAGGTCCGTGGGGTAATTTCTTTGGTCCTCTTAACTTGACTCCACCCTTGCATGAACTACCTCGTAGTTTTAGAAAAAAATTTCCCAAGTTTTTTGGTGATGGGAAGGTTCATTTCGATGAGCATATTGCTACTTTCTCTATAGCATGTGGCATAATCGGTGTGAAATTTGAGGATGTAGCAGTGAGACTTTTTGTGGAAACCCTGCAAGGCGCTATCGTGGATTGGTTCTACCACCTACAGGCCAAGTCAGTGACTGACTGGAATACACTAAAGTCCATATTTGAAGCTAGATTTAAACCCGCTGAAGATGCACATGCCTTATTAGCGTAGCTAACACAGATGAAAAAAGAATCCCAGGAACCCATGAGGGATTTCATAGCCAAATTCAACAAGTTAAGGAACTGGATTCCAACTGTCGCTCAGCCCACCCCAGAGAATCTCAAATGTTTTTTTATCAACTCGTAGCTTCCTGAAGTAAGTTTCCTATTGAGGCGAGCTGGCCCTATGGATCTAGCATTGGCTCAAAATTTGGCTACTGAGATTGAGGATGATCTTATCCTGGCAGGTAAGATCAGAAAAGACCCAAGTAAAAATAGATTCTCTTCATCTGTTGAAAGCTCTTCTACAAGTACTACAAATCCTATGGTATAAAAGTTAGCAAATAAAATGCTAGCTCTCAGAAGACAGATGGCCCAAGTTATGTCTACTTCTCCTAATCAAGATATGCCAAGGAAGACATTTCAAAATCAAGCGTACCAAGGCAATGCTGCTAGGAATCAAGGGCAGCCAAATCGTCTTCCTCCCCCACAGAGGAACCTCACCATTAAAGCACCTCCAACCAACTCAGCGGTTGGATATCTGGAAACAAAAAATGCTTCCCCTTTCCAACCTAAGTTGGACCAACAACATGATGATGCTAATCCCTTTGAAGTGCAGGAAGAAGAATTAACTAGCAACTCCGTCATTGGTTACCTGAATTATCAGGATGAACCTAGAAGTGAGGGGAATGCAGCTGAGGGATTATATGTCATATTCACCCGGTCCTAGAAATAGTCAGCTCAACAAGATGATAAAGAAATGACAGAGGAGCAACCTCAGCCAGTAGTTTTGATTGCCAAGTGGGAAACCACTCTGCCCTTCCAACCAAAGGACCCGGTGACAATCGCAAAGGTATGTACCCCAAGCATCTCTGCACCCTCTACTTCAACTTTGCAAACCAGCCCTCCCCCTTCCAAAAACCAAAGGAGTGAACTCCCATCCTCTGTGCCTAGTCCGATTCAGACATTTGACATAATTGAGCATGTCAAAAAGACTAAAATTCAAATGTCTGAATTTGAATTTCTACAAGCCCATCCTGAACAATTGGACAGGTTGGTGGAATGTGTGAAAGGTACAGCCATCCCTACAGGACAAGAAATTTTGAGGGTAGCTCATGATCCTCTAAAGAATGTATCCACCCAGAATAACCTTTTCATTTCTCCCCCTGCTGCCTCTGGGAAAGTAGATACTTTCTATATTTCCCTGTTAATAAATGGTCGCAAGCTGAGCAACTGCATCATCGATCATGGCACATCTGACAACATCATGCCTGCTAAAGTGGCAGAATCTCTTGGTCTCACATTGACTAAAACTTTTGGGAGATGTTTCTCCATGGAGAACAAACGAGTACCACTATTGGGGCAAATCAAAGATGCCCAATTTGCATTTGCAGCATTCCCTGACAAGAGGATCAAGATGACAGTTCTGGTAGCTGACATCCCAGCCTCATATGGCATTCTACTTGGATGAAAATTTTGCAAGGATGTCGAAGGAGAATTGAGCATGGGCTTGTCCCAAGTAAGAATCCCTGTGAAAGGCATGATGCAAAGGTTGCTTCCTGAGAGAGAGGCAAAGTACGTGGTCACCCAAATGTTAGCCCCTGCAGCTCAAATTTTGTTTGAGTCCTCTGGCAGGGGTAATTATTTTTTGACCACAAAAGAGGTTCATGAAGAGCCTGTTAAAACCCTTGAGAATGCCAACCACAAAATTGGTTTAGATGAAACAACGACAAGTGGACCTGATAGTGCCAATCAGTGGCGGGTGTCAAATGAAGACAATCAAATTAGGTGTTGGATGGAACCAGAAGAGCAACCAATTATGGTAGTTGACCATGTTGTTGTGCGTCATGATTAAGGAAAAGAACTCTTCACCAAGAAAACAAAGATTCATGGTTTTCGGATCAAAAGACAAGTCTTGTTATGGGGCAAGAGGAGAAAACAAAAGGGAAGGCACAGGAATTTGGTTTCCTGGTGGAGAGTTCCATTCACACATCATCAATTCTGGGGATAAAATGGTTTCCTGCTAGTTTATTAGGATGGCACGTCATTTTCACTATCTCGTAGTGGGTAGCGTCTGAAGCACTTCAAATCTTGAGGCATCAGATAAGATCATCTGTACATATGTATATTTGTATAGTCTTTAGTTCTATTTTGTGCTTTTTGTTTTCATTTTTGGAGCCTTTCTTTTTGGGTAGCATGACTCCGTAGCCCAATGGCACACTTCTAAGGCACTGGAGATTCTGGATTTTACTCCCTTCAATCGATTTTTGCAACTGAAGGTAGTTCCCCAACTCGAGCCAGCTGTTGTCCCCAAAAAATGCCACTCATTTTTGGGACAACCTACAGATCAAAATCCTCTCTTCCCCTTTCAAAAATTATTTTGAGCATCTCAGTTCCTCATTTTTCAAGCTTCTCAAAAATCTACAGACTCAGCAGGTCAAGTTCAATGGGATTTCACAGATTGAAATCTACGAACTCTTTCAAGGTTAGAGAAAACTATGGACTCTGCAAATATGTTTCTGTGGACTCAACATGCTTGAGGTTAGCAGATTCAACAGGTTAAAAAGCTTCTGCAGGTGGGTACAATCAAAAGAATTAGTTTCTAACATTTGGTTATTTTCAAAATTGGTTCATCGCCTTGGTTTGAATAGGAATTTCCATCAGCAAGCATCAACAGCAGGTTCGATGTTTGGTTCATCCTTTGGTTCAACGTCAATAGTTCAATGGCTCAATTCAACCAAGTGATTCAATGCTTTATTTCACTTGGGTGGTTCATTCCCTTTTGTTTCGACATTTTGGTTCAAAGACATGGTTCAAAGTTCAAAGGGGCAGTTCAATGCAAAAGAAAGATAGCCCGATAGCTCAAAATGCAGCAGGAAGAGACAACTGAAAAAAGACACTGTGCATCCATCATGTAAGAGCAGCAATTTTTGCCGCCCATACATCTTTTGATTTCTTCTATGCAGGAGCGGCAATTTTTTCTACCCTTGCATCCTTCTATGTAGGAGCAGCGATTTTTGCGGCCCTTACATCCTTCTATGTAGGAGCGGCAATTTTTACCGCCCATGCATCTCTGTTTCCTCTCCTCCAGGTGCAAGAGTGGCAATTGATGCCGCCCTTACACGTTCACCTTCTCCAATATGTAAGAGCAAAAATTTTTGCCGCCCCTACATACCTTCTCCCCGATTTTCTTTAACTCTGAGAAATTTTCATTTTTTCTATTTTCTGTGCCCACTCCCCTTTTTCTTCCACTTTCTGACCTGCTCACGCCTCATCCCTTTCAAGCACATTTCCCTAATCGTGATTATCAAATGTGCAATTTTCCCAGATTGCTATTTTTTTCCCTAATTGTACAATCATGATTCTCACTACAGTTTCTCTAAAGGAACCCTCTTCATCGACATCTTTTTAACAAAAGTTTTTCCAGATCACTGAAGTTTCTCTAAAGAATTTGAAAACCATGAAGAAGACTGAAAACAAATATTGAAGCTGTTCTTCCGTGCTTTATTCAAAATGCACTTTGTAATTGTCTTGGGACATTTTCACATGCAATTTTGTAATGTGTAATTACATGTAAAAATTATGGAAAAATATCTCAAAAAGTCAAAGATGACTCATCTTTGACTTAGATATTTTTTTATTATAATATTTTCTAATTTTGAGAGTTTCTCCCTATACATAGTGGAGACCTCTTTTGTAAAAGCATCTCCGATAATTGAGAGCAAAAACTCTGCTGAAATTGAGACACTTCTTGAGACTTTGTGCTCAACTTGTAAATCATATTTTGTTAAATGAATGAGAAGCAGGTTTATTTCAGACTTTGTGTTGAAGTTATCTGTGTTATTTAGGAAACAATTCTTATGTCCTCTTTCCTAATAATCTCTTATTTATTTGATTTAATAAGCAAAGTGGGTGTGTTGATATTATCTAAGGGCATTTCTAAAAGATAGAAGAGAGACTTTGAGCTACTTTTATCTTTGTGATCCTTTTATCTTTTGTAGTTTCAAGTGAAGACTTTGTGCTTCGTTTCACTCTACGGTTACGTTCGTTTTGAATCAGTGAAGGAGGCTACGGAAGACTTTGTGCTTACGTGAGTTTCTTTGTGAACTTTGTTACTTTAGGTGATTTTCTACTCTACGCTGGATACCATTCCTGAAAGAAGAGGAATGTTGTTGGCCAATGACCAGGATTTCTCTCTCTTGTTCCCTGTACATCACCTCTAAAAAAAGAGAGGTGGATGCTGTTATACCACCCCATGTGTTATTTTTTGCTTAATTATATATATATATATATATATATCCAGCGTATAAATATTAATAGGGAACCTCCCCTTGATGAGAGGAGATATTTACCTCGTCTAGATCTGGTAAACCCACACTTCTCATGGTGTAAATCTCCCTATGTTGTGGTTGATATACCCATTTTGTTATCAGTTAGTTGACAACAAAATATTCACCCAACACATGGGACGAGGGACTTCCTTTCATACAACATGGATACAATCGGGCACTGCACAGCTTGACCAAGCACAGTCCATTCCAAGTATGTTTTGGGTTCTAACCCATGGCACCAATTGATATAGTTGTTCCATTTTACACCATGGAATACACACCTCATGGAAGATCTGAAGCAGCAAAAGCAATAAAGTTTATTGAACAAATGCAACATATCTAGCAACAAGTTCATGGCATCCTAGAGAATATGAATCAGAAGTATAAGCAACGCCATGACAAACATAAGATTGCACACCATTTTGCTGTGGGTGACAAGGTTTGGTTATAGCTTCAGAAGGAACGGCTTACAGGCCCACATAGAAAGATTTAGCCTCTACGATATGGTCCATACACCATCACTAGAAAAGTTGCAAAATATAATTTTGAGTTGAACCTACCAGCCTACCTTGGTCTACATCCAATATTCAATGTGGAGCTCCTCAAAGCATATCACCCACCTCTATTGGACACTTCAGTTATGGCAGAACAACTAGACATTGATGAGCTTGATCCATAGAGTTTTGCTCCAGTAGAAGAGGATCAGATTGTGGATACTTGGATGAAGACAACAAGAAGACGCTCTATTCCACTGTATCGAGTGGTTAGAAGAGGCCAACTTAGCCACCAAGGTGAGTGGCTTATAGAGAATCAAATCAAGACACAACTACCCCACCTAATGGGGCATATTGATGCAATGGGGACCATTGCTTTTCAACGAGGGAGGAATGATTCGAATGACAATTTGGGTGACCACTCGGGTGATAGAAATGATCCGAGAAACAATTCAGGTGACCATTTGAGTGATAGTTAATTCCTTGAATTTTGTATTATTTTCATTCTTGGAAGTCACATTGTCGGTGACAGTTATTTTCTCGAGCCGTTATGTCCTCAAGTATTTCCTTGAGCCATTATGTCCTCTAGCACTATATTATTTTAATTCTTAGACGTCAATTTGTCAGTGACAGTTATTTCTCTTGAGCCACTCAATCTTAAATCATCACCCATTAATTCCTTGAGCCATTCAATCCCCCGATGTTTTCAAAATATGTATAAATGCATTGTAACCCAAAAAGGGAAGGCAAACATCTCTTCCCAGAGATAACCCTATATTTGTATTATGATTTTTAAGTAATATGACGTCTCTTCTCAGATATTGAAATATTCATCAACCAGAACTTCTGAGTTTTGGATCATTGGGCCATTTGTCTTTTCAAGGCTAGCAGTTCATTTGCTAGCTTCTGTACCATTGGATCAGTGGTACCTGTAGATGGGTATTTAGAAGATGAAGAAGATTTACCTCTGTTAGGATCTCTCCTTATCTTTCTTACCAAGATAAGGTCATCTTCCACCTTAGTGGCCAAATCTTGAGCTGCAGCAAGGTCTATTTGGCCAACACACCTCAATAGAAAACTCACTTCAGGCAGTTGTGAGTTGATGAAGAAACATTTTAGATTCTCAAGTGTAGGCTAAGCAATTACAGGAATCCTATTCCTCAGCTTGTCTAACTTGGCTACAAAATCCCTCATTGGTTCATGAGGCTCCTTCTTCATTTGTGTGAGTTGAGCCAGCAGGGCATGCACATCTTCTATAGGCTTGAATCTGGCTTCAAATTTGGCTTTGAGAGTGTTCCAGTCAGTTACTAACCGAGCTTGCAGGTGATAGATACAATTTGAAGCAGCACGTTGTAAAGTTTCCATGAATAGCTTGACTACTACATCCTCATGCTCCACACCTATTATGCCACAGGCTATGCTGAAGGCTATAATAAGTTCATCAGGATGAACTTACCATAGAACTTGGGGAAATTTTTCCTTGAACTGCATGGTAGCTCATGCAGAGGTGGAGTTAAATTGAGTAGGCCAAAAGAGTTACCCCAAGGGCCTTGAACTACCATTGTATGACTATGGAAAGGTGGAATAACAAATCTCAGAGGGGTAAGTATTGACAAAGCTTTATTAATAGCAAAAATGGACACTTTGCCTAGTAATGGAGACTTGACTTTAATAGGAGGAAATCTCTTGGTTTGTTGGAGGCGAGATGGTGAAGGAAACAGATCAAAATCACTTCATTGTACCAACTCAAATGGGTCAACGATACCTTTAGCCCTTTGGCTTTGTGTATACCGTAGATTTTCCATAATGTAAAAATAAAAATGGAAAAGAACTGGCACTGCTTCAGCTTGAAGCTTGAGGCTTCAAACTGCACGTTCTTCCATAGTAGGATAAATGGATAAAGATATAATGATAATGGGTAAGACAAAGGTGATGTTTCAATCTAAAGCTTGAGGCTCCTAATTGCACAAAATTACTATGTCCCTAGTGGATATAATGGATAAAGATAGGAACTACTTGTTCGAATCCCCAACAGAGTTACCAAAAACTGTTGGTGTGAAGCTGGGGGAAAGTGGAAAAAAGAAGTGAAACATTTGATCCCCAGCGGCTCTAGTTCATAGACTAGATTATATAATGGAAATGGATAAGGCTATAATGATAATGGATAAGACACAAGTGATGTTTTAATTTGAAGCTTGAGGCTTCAAATTGCATAAAATTGTTGTGATCCCCAGTGGAGTCACCAAAAACTGTTGGGTGAATATTTTGTCACCAGCATACTGATAAGCAAAATAGGTCTGATCAACCAAAGTATGGAAGATTGGTCAGCCAAATGTGCAGGTTTACCACATCAAAAGGGGACAAATCTCTCCTCTCATCAAGGGGAGCTTCCCTATAAGTATGAAGGGGCTATATATATATATATATGCTAATCTACTATAAATAAGCTAAAAATAACGCTCAGAGGTAGGATAACACCATCCATCTCTCTTTTTTCAGAGATGATGTTCACCAATCAAAGGATAAATCATGATGAAGTGATAGAAGGCACTCCTCTTCCTTCAAAAATGTTGTTCAGTAGACAACATGAACCTTTCGGGTAGTGACTAGTAATTGTAACAGGGTGCAGTAACACAGTAGGATGAAATGTAGCACAAAGTCTCCACCTCAACTGCCAAAGAGTGAAATACAAAGGATAATAAGGGAACAAAGTAATCCCAAGATCCCTTACACATAAACAAAAAATAGACAAACTAAAGACAATTGTGGCAGCACAAAGTCTCTCCACAGCTGGCTTCAGGACACCTTCCTGATTACTTTCACTAATTCTACTTATTTAATTAAATGGACAAAAAATGTATTAAGGAAATAGACATAAGAACAATTTTCCCAACAACCAAGCTATTCCAGCACACAGTCTGAAAAGTCACTTGTTTTCTTATTCAAATAATGAAATATGATCAACAATCTGAGCTCAAAGTCTCAGTAATGCCTTTCAATGTGGGCAGAGTTTTGTTTTTGATAACAAAGAGATCTCCCTAAAACAATAAGAGAGAGTCTTATATATAGTGATCCAAGAAAGACTTGGGCACTTTGTTTCACAAAAATGGCTTACTATGCATTCAATACATTCAATAAATTTTAAATTTTGTCCATGGGCTATGCTAGAATCGACCATTGATTTTTAATATGGGCCACCTAATGTGTTTCTTGATGTGTTTCCTAATGTGTGTACAGTTGTTCATTCACTTTACTCAATGTAGAAAGGCTACGCTATTGAATGTTTGCACTCTCTGATGTCCACCTAGTGGGTTGCTTTACCTTCTAGAAACTTATCTAATACATGGATATTTCTAATCTTTCTCAATCATTCCTCCTTTCCTTATATTTCATCCTTATCTATGTGATCTGAGCTCTCGAGCTATCTCTTTGGGCAGTCGTTGAATTCATTCACAGGGCCTGCAGATGCAGACACTTGTCACGCTCCGCTGAGTTAAAATGGGACACATGGCTTATTCCACTTAACTTATAGAAGCTTTAGATACCTTTTGAGATTCTTACAGAAGATGACATGTGGTGACTTCTACTGAGCTTTTAAAAACACTATGGAAACATTTGGGACTCATTTGGATTCACATGGATGATGACACTTGGCACGCTCCACTTACTTTAGCAACTCAGTCAGGACCTACCACAGTCCCTAAATAATGAAACAAAAGGAAGAAGTAGTGGATGTTGACACTTGGCATTCTCTGCCAAGTTTTACAAGGGACACATGGAAACTTCCACTCTATTTAGAAAAAACACATTAAAGCCTTTCACAGTTGCCACTTGGTGCCCTCTACGAAAATCTGAGAGAAACTTATTTTTCAATCTTTATTTGAAAGTTGACGGATATTTCATTATCTTAAATTTGACATCCACGAGGATGTCAATGGTTCAATCACTTCCCTAGTTCAATTGCTTCCTTGGTTCAATTGCTTTCTTGGTCTTTGATTGAACCATCTCTTTGTCTGGTGCTTCCTTCGTTCTTTAAACTAATGTTCTCTGCCCTCTGCAAGGGCACCTGCCCTTAGTTCACTGCCCTCCACAAGGGCACTTATTCTTTCAGCTTTGGGGCACTCCTTTGAACCAGCCACATTGAACCTTTGAACCTTTGAACAGTTGACCCATTTTGGTTCAAGGTTCAACGGTTCAATGGCTTTCTTGCTCATTCAATTGACCGCTTGAACCAATCGCTTTGAACCAATCTTGTTGAAACTTTGAACCTTTGAACTTTTTTTGGTTCAAGGTTCAACAGTTCAATCACTTTTTTGCTCTTTGGTTGAACCATCCCTTTGAACTAGTCTCTGGAATCATTCATTTCCTTCCTTTGTCTAGCACTTCCTTTGAACCATTGAACCTGTGAACCTTTGAACCTTTGAACCATTTTGGTTCAAGGTTCAATCGGTTCATTGGTTCATCCTTTGGGCTTCGAGAAAGGTCCATTTTGCTCATCACCTACCCTCTGTAAGGGTAATTTGGCCTGTGGGCTTTGGGGCACTCCTTTGAACCGACCACTTAAACCAACCGATTGAACCTTTGAACCATTTTGGTTCAAGGTTCAATGGTTCAAGCACTTTCTTGTGTTCCGCTCATTCACTTGACCACTTAAACCAACCACGTTGAACCTTTGAACCTTTAAACTCTTTTGGTTCAATGGTTCAAGGGTTCAAGCCTTCTTCTTTTCGCTAAGTCTTTTGAAGCTGTTGAAATTGTTGAAGTGGTTGAACTTTGAACTTGCTAACGTCATTGAACTCTTGAACCCGTTGAACCTTTGAACCTTTGAACCATTTTATTTCAAGGTTCAATGGTTCAACAGTTCAATCCTTTGTTTGAAGTTTGTCGATGAACCTTTTGGTTGAACCTTGGCATTGAACCAACATTGAAATTACCTAAGTGTTGAGAGCTTGTTTCTTTCTTGCAGAGTCCATAGAAATGAACTGGCAGAGTCTGAAGAAATGAGTTCATAGATTCCTGCCTGCAGAGTCCATAGAAATGAGTTTGTAGATTCCTTCCTACAGAGTCCGTAGATTCAAGCCTACAGAGTCCCTAGAATTAAGCCTATAGAGTCCATAGATTTAAGCCTACAGAGTCTGTAGAAATCAGCCTGCAGAGTCCGTAGAAATCAGCCTGCAGAGTCTGTTAGCTGAAAAAGCTTGAATAATGAAGAATTTTGAAGGCTCAAAAAAAAATTTGAGAAGGGAAGAGATAATTTTTAGCCTGTAGGACCAAAAAATAGTTCATGTGTTCTCCCAAAAATGAGTAACAGATTTTGGGAACAATAGTAAGGATGATCCAGAGCACCATCTACAAGATTTCCATGCAACATGTTTAGACTATGTGTCTAATGATTGGCTCCTTATTAATCTATTCCCACGTAGTCTAAAAGACTATGCCTTATAGTGGTTCTATGATCTTCTAAATTAGTGCATAAAAAAATTCAATCTATTGGAAGATATGTTTTTGACACACTTTTCAATCAAAATCAGTGATAAGGTTTCATATGCTCAAGTGGCTTGACTTAAGAAAAAATATAATGAGCTTATACTAGAATATGTCTTGCGATATAAAACTATATTCACAAAGATGACTAGCCCCATGGCAAATAAAGAGTTTCAATACATATTCAAACAAAGCCTACTACCAGCATTACATAAGGCTATATTATTTAAGAAGCTTCCAATGTTCATAGATTAGTGCCACATAGTGAAATAAATGGAAGTCAAACTTCTCTCTATGGAAAAACTAAAGTACACAATTGGATCATATTCAACTATTAAGAGTTTTAATAAGTCTCCATACAAGGTGAAACCTAGTAAAAATAAGAATGTTCAAAAAGGCCACAGTTATTGCAACTTCAAAGCCACCTCCTTGGTTTTATTAACTCCTCTATGGAGAGTTTTCATAAATATTTTAGATTCATGGGACGTGTTTTACAAAAATTCTTAGAATGCAATGTTATATCTCTCCCTCCTATCAAAGAGGTTGATACAACTAGGCCTTTTCCAAATAACTATGATTTCAATGCATTATGTGACTATCATAGGGCACCAGGCCATATTACAAACAAATACCTTTTCTTAAGACATAAGATACATGATTTGATAGAGGCTAATATCATTGATGTGGGCACACCTACAGAGGCACCTAAAGCTAAACCAACGCAAGCTAAGTCATTTAAAATAATTTTAGATCCATTTCTAAAATATACAGCTAGTGAGGTATGAGGCACTTTAGGTGTTCACTATATATATCAAGCACATCCACCACTAGCATTATATCATACTAATACAGAAAACACACACCCCCTACATAATATTATTGGTGTATATCATATTATAGTGCTAGTTATACCTCTCATCACTTTTTCAGAGCAGGAGATCACTAATGATGATTTAGATTTATATGCACTCTTTGTACGACCCTACATTGACCATCATCCTATTCAGAGTGTCATGGTTGACAATAATTCATGTGTCAACATGTGTACCATTACACTTCTACAACATTTGGGTTATTTAGTGCAAGAAATTTATGTGATTGATACAGTTATTCTTGGTTTTAGTGGTCACATGTAGAGCTCCATTGGGGAGATTATACTCCCATTACAAGTTGGGCTAGCACATGTGGCCACTAGATTTTTGGGCATACCTAATGCAGGCACATTTGACATGTTATTGGGTAAGCCATGGTTAAATAACTTTGATCCATTCCATCCATCGTACATGGATGCCTCAAGTATATACATGATAATAAGGTGGTTACATTTGAAGGCCTTCTACATGAGTATCATTTACCTATCCCACAAATAGTTACACAACAACCACCAATTATAATTTTAAGTATAGATTCTATTATTACACCACATATTTTAGTTAAGCTACCAATGTATGTGAGGTCTAATTCTACAGTATTACCACATACACATACTATCCCATAAAGATCCTTATTATATAGACCCTTGCATCAAAGACATGTTATAGATTCTAGATAGCCTATCTCTACCCCTTTCATTCTGAGATCAATGTTATTAAGTGCCCATGGTTATCAGCACATATAATCCATGTCAAATACATCATCTTATACCAGATGGGTCCTTAATAACCCTATAGTTCATAGGCTAGTTCATCTAGCTTCACAGATTTAGAGCATAGTTCACAAGCTAATTCAGCCAACTTTATAGATTTAGAGCATAATTCACAAGCTAGTTTAGTCAGCTTCTCATATTCCTAGTCCTACTCCACAAGTAGTGTCAACTATATATCACTTAGTACATTTGGTTCCTAGACCAAAAATACCTTTTCACATAGCATGAATGATCATTCTTCCTTTGTTTAATATAGGACACCTTGATAGTGAGCCTCTTGCAAGACTCATTAGTTAGTATGTTTTTTTCTACTTTACATAGTTTCATTAACTCTTTTTCCTTGTATATAGTTTCATTTTCATGTTGCTTATGCATAGATTATACCCACAAAATACAAAAACAATATCATATGTTCAAAACACAAAAACATTCAAATATTTACTCATAAAATATAAATTATAGATTGTATGTGTTTCCATGTTTACATTTATTATACTTGCTAGGTATTAAATATGTTATCTATTTTAGTATAGTCAATTTTATCATACATACATGCTTCACTTGTTCTTGTTAAGTGTTTGTAGATACCTATAGGACCCAGGTCCATCACATAGATCTAGATTTGATAATATATACTCACTAGAGGCACATACATAGGTTCTTCATTTGATACATTCACCCATTTAGGGGCATCTTATACATAGTTCTAATTTCCAGGTTACATCTTTCTAAACTCTATATCATAGATTTAACATTGTTATATCTTGATATTGATCATCCTACACTACTCAAATTTTGTGTCGACTACTACTTTAGACTCAATTTATGTACATCTTTGCTCTTTTGCAAATTTATACCACATGTTCATACATACTTTCATTTTTAACTTTACTAGTTTAAACTTGATTGTGTCTCTATGCTTATACATCCATTCAAGATAATTTTAATATGTTGTTTTTCTACGGATCTATGCCACTTCCTTTCATTATATGTATGCTTTGGACATATACCCATGTTCTTGTGTGTGCTCTCTTAATCATGTATGCAAACATTTGAACATGTCCTTCCATGTGGTTCTAAGCTAACTTGATCTCTTTTTGTGTATGTGGACATTTGAACATGTCCTTGTATGTATTGTTTTCTTAGATTTAGTGACATGTGCATGTGTCCTTTTTATTTTGACCCTTTGGACTACTTTGCATACCTCATGTGTGCTATATGTATGCTTTCATGTATGTGTAATGGCCATGACACTTGTCTCTTTCTTGTTATCCACTCTAGTTATAGATGTCATGAGGGACCTCATGTATCTCCCTTTCATCCCTGGGTGTCATGATGGACATCATGCCCCATCCCCCTAGATAGTTACTCAGTTATTACTCAGATTTGTTGTTCAAACGCATGCTCACATTGTTATATCTATCTTGACAGCCTTGTGAATGCTAGATATAACATACATCATACATTACAAACTTATGGTCAGATTATTTTACATTTTGATGTCATGTATACACATTATATTAATTTATTACGTAGATATCATATATGCTCAAGCTAACACATATCATGTAGAGTTTTTTCTTTTGAGGATAATTTTTGCACATGTTAAACAACTCCCTTCAAAATATGGGGCATTGAAAGAGGCTTTTCAAAGATATCAAGACATTCAAATTCACTTGGAGTAAAGTTTCCATCATGTAGACACAAAATATAGAGCTCAATTTCAGTAAAACACATGGAAAATAGTCAAACAGAGATCAAAGTTAGTTTGACAGAAGAATAGTGTAATTGGACACTAGCACTAAAAGTGGAAACTAGTGCCATAATGTTACCATCCAATGTATGGTATTGTTTTATAATAGCCCCAAAAGTATAAAAATATAGATTTTTCAAAAATGCACAGTCTAGGTTTGCATAGATTCAATTATAGATTATCAATTTTTGCTTAGTTTTGTATAAAATCATACCAGTTTGATCAAATTTAGGGCATCATGTGTGGCATGACCATTCCCATTTCATTTTTATATACTCAAATATATATTATTAGAACTCAATCCATAATTCATATGCTCAGATATATCATTTGGAGGCATTTGCATGACACATTGTTTTTGTATGCTCACTTAGGCACTAGTTGATCAGATGGAATGGAAAACTCCATGTCATTATATACATTATACAAACTAGACACCATGTTCCAATTTATGCACCAAATTTATGCCTTACTCCATCTACAGTGATTAGAGTTATTGTGTAGTCCTTGAGCTACATACTTGAATTTCTGAGAGGCCCCTAAGCTGATTTTCATTCCAAGGTTCCTAAGTGGTCACAAATTCATTATATATAATTTTAGTTACAATCATACAACTCCAATTAAATTATGTAATTCAATTATATATTTATCTACAACACATGGGTAGGTAATGATGGATTCATAGTCTATTTGAGTTCTTGAGCTACCTATATAA
This sequence comes from Torreya grandis, assembly GCA_037957365.1. Lineage (NCBI taxonomy): Eukaryota > Viridiplantae > Streptophyta > Pinopsida > Cupressales > Taxaceae > Torreya > Torreya grandis. Next base: position 1,415,262 of record JARHVA010002575.1, on the reverse strand, counting down.
GAGGGTTGGATAAGACATCAATCCAATCCAAGCTATGCATAGGTCATGATCCACCAAGAAAGGGTGGTAAATGATGGATTCAAGGCCACTTGAGTTCTTGAGCCATCCACACATGGGTATTGATCAATACATCAGCTTAGTCTAAGATATTCACCAATTGATCACTATCTACATGCACACACATACAATGTCACTAGGTTTATGCATTGGTTCGCATACCCAGTGAGGTGTATTCATTCCTTTCCTCTCTCTTATCTTTTTACTCATTTTGTCTTTACTTTTGATATCTCTTAAGTAAGTATTTATCTATGCACATTTCATTTATAGGGCATGTAATGGAGCATGCTTCACATACTCATATCCAAATTCATAGACTTTGCATTTCAGGTAAGTCTAGGTATATGTCTTTTCCTTTATCCTAGTCATTTTGCTTTGCTGCATTTATATAATAAAGGGGGGTAAATATAGTTATCTAAAGATGTCACTTGAGTGCCAAGAGTGTTAATTGAGACCACCCATCCCTAACTTATCCCTAAACTTATCTTATGACCTATTTAGACACTTATCTAGCTTTCATGCAGGCCACACACATCTCTAGACATCTCAAAATCACTCCTAAACCCTTCCTTATGCATCTAATCCCTAGTTACTCAATTTCTACCACTTGGACACCAGCGCCATAACTAGACACTAGTGCCACAATGTTAATGTCCTATTTCGGTGTTATTGTCTGTTTCCCTCTTTTTAGCTCCAACGAATATCTTTTCAATTTATAAGACACCTAGGGTTAGCCTAGAACTATTAAAAATCACCTATAAGAACCAGATCAGTATATATACATGAATTTTAGCCCTTTTCTTAATAAATAAAAATCAGACACAAATACACACAAATAAGCTTAGAACAAGTTATGCACAATCAAAGTTATTAATCCTTATTCTATCCTACTTCTACATACAATTGTCTATATCCCTCTTGAGCTCAGAATACACATATTTTCAGTCTCAAGCCTCACTTAAATCACTCAAACCAACATTCATACTAGCTTCACTTTCACTTGCACTAGCACTTAGGTGGCAAGAACTACATTGGGCTTGATCTCTCCTTAGAGTATTGGTATGTAGGCAACTCTCATCATAGTGGCATGTTAAGGATGTCTAGCCTACACAAATAACACCACATGTTTACTACTTGTACCAATCAAATTCCTTAATCACATGGAGGTATATGGTTTACATACAAAATTAGTCACAATGGGTCATGAACAGTGAATTAGGGTTTATCCACATAGGAACAAGATTGGCAGAATTAGACACAAGTACTCCCATAAGATCATATCAGTTCCTAAAAATAGGACACTAGTGCCATATATGGACACTATCACCATAGCATTATTATCTAGGGTAGGGCACTATTTTCTAGGATAGGTTTTGACACCTGGATCTTATTTGTGACACTCTGACTAGCTCATGTACTAGTTTTTAGCTTTTAGATCCTTCATCTCGAGTAGTTTCTAGCTAAGTATTCATTTGTCTCCTTCATTACTATTATTATAAATATCATTTTAGCTCAGTTCTTTTACAAATCAATGGCTATAATTATTGCATATTTTATACCCTAATTTACTGTACTCAAAGCCTTTAACAACTTAGGGCTTACACTCCATAACCTTTAAAATTTAATTCAATAAATAACCTACTCTAATAATATGATCTAAGCAAGCATTATAACCCTCTCACTGATGGTATCATAGGCTAAATTTCCTTTACAAATTTTTAAAAAAATATAAAATAAAAAATGAATATTCCAAAATATAAAAAACATTCAAAATGTTCTCAAAAAATCAAAAATTAAGACTCGAACATAACATGAGTTGTTATTTTACTTCTTTTTATATGTTATTTATCACATATTTTGTTAGATAACATTTTTTTTTTTCAAATATACATGCATTTCACAAGGTATATGAGTGTGATGTAGGTATACATTTACAAAGACTCTTAGATGTTGGATTGTCTTTTACCCAATGGTCATGCCTATGTTGGGGACATCTTGTCCTACATAAAAAATTATGATCAGGTTATATATTTCTATGAAATCTCTACCATGTTGATATACATATAATACAAATGTATTGTTAATTACTCATATCTAACATTGTGTTACATAAATATGCTACTTTTTTATGATATAACATTAATAGATATGGATGGTGTAGACAATTTTTCAATTTTTTATACTCCGATAATTTCTAATTTATTTCATGATAGACCAGACATTGATCACTTATTTTATGTGTACTTTGGCCCTTTTGTGCAAATAAACTACTTTAACATATCTATGATATTTTTCTTGGTATATGTGACATTTGAACATGTTCCTTGTTTTTGACATTCTTAATATCTCTTATGTGCAACTCTTTGCCTTGTTTATTGATACATATTCTTGTATATTGTATGTGGCCCTTGGCCTTATTGCATGAGATTGTGTGTTGTGTTTGTTTTTCTTGTTGAGTTTGATTAGTAGTGTCATAATACATATCAAGAACTTTTACTATGTATTCAAAATTCAAAGATGGTTATTTTATTGGATGCCTCATTTCTAAATCTATCTAGACATGACATGTGTATGCCTCACATTAAATATGCTACATATATGATTTAATGATAATTATATTACTAAGATGACATACTCTCCATGTGATAACATTATTATACATGGTTATATATTTATCACATGATATAGTTAACTCCTTATAGATTACATCCCTCATCTTAAAATGGAGGTATCATATGGGGCTTGTCATAGAGATCCAAGCCTCCATGAACAAAAAAAATTAGATTCAAAAGAGATTACAAGGTTTAAAGGTATAAAATACAATGTTCAGAGATTCAAAGATCATATTCTATAATGGAGTAATGACGATCAAATATTCAAAGTAAATAAAATATGTGGCATATATTGACACATTGATATAGATTATGGGGGCATATGACATACATATATACTCAATTTTCAAAGACTCGATAAAAAATAATACACGTGAATGCATATGCATGATCATATACAAAATAGTTACAAAAACAATTTCATGTTTCACATATAATTAAAATTCAACATATAGATGTATGACATTCTATATCATTTTGTCATAGATTTAGGGGGCATGATACTTGTTCATGCTCATACATATAATTTATAAAATCTTAAAATATGTGATACTTGTTCATACACATTTTCAAAGTTCAAAGTTAAATTCAAAAGGAATGAAGCTTGATCATACACATTTTCTTGAAGTTCAAAGTTGTAGTTCAATTCAAAAATATGAGAAATGTGGTCATGATGGGGGCATGAATGTTATTCAGTGTATTTATATATAAAATTAGAATCTAGATCCATCTACAATAATATGATTCATTCTATTATAGATAATGTGCATTAAAATTTAGTGACACTCAATAGCTTTGGCATTATTTCTAGTGAATTCATTCATAAGAGTTGGAATATGCATCTTTCCAACTCAAGAGTTTGATTAGTTATTCAAAATTAGGACTTGATCACTCTCAATTCACCATTGGTAAAAATTATCTGAGTGCTTCAACAAAAGAACACAATTATAATTATAAGTTATAAGCTATAAATAAATTTGGTTTCATCTCCATAAATGTGTACTCCTTCCTTTCTCTCTTTTCAATATTTCAAATTTTAAATTTTTGAATGTCAAAAAGGGCAAATGACTACTTCATGTGTTTTTACAGGGTTTGCTAAATTTTAGTGCCCTTTCAAAATTGGAGTATCCTCTCAAATGCAAAGTGTGTTGTATACACTCAAGTTTATTTTTTTATCCTTTGCTTTAGTAATTTCATTATCAAAATAAAGAGGAGGTAAATTTAGAAACATAAATTTGGTCACAGGTACTTGATAATACTAATTCTTGACACATCTTAATCCACATGACTTATGCTCAAATACATGAATCTTATTTTCTATTTCTCTAAGACATTTATCTATATGCAACCTCAACCCTTTTATTTTCATCATTTCCACACAGAATTTCCAAATTCAAATGGTCAAACTACTTCAAACTATCCTTAGATTATCTCTAGCTAAAGAAATAAGTCCTTGTTATTTTGGGATAGGTCTGCATTAAGCAGACAGGATCACTATCATGAGACTATCCACCTAGAGTGGCTACATCATATGTCAAATAATGACTAGCTTTCAAATTTCAAAATATTATTTTGGGTCTTCCTGCACATTTCATAATCTTGGTTAAAAAAATCTACCCTATTCTTCCCTAATTTAAGATCATTCACAAGGAGTAGTTATAAACCAAGTCTAAAGCTTTTGAAATTAATTCAAGAGCTATCATTGTCAACTATCAAAGCCATTTTTATAACTTCATACACATAGTCAAGTAGCAAAATTGTACAATCACTCTAGGTGGGAGAAGTATGTGTACTTAGTTTCTCTCCTTAGAATATTGGATCCATAGGCATTAGTTAATAATAAAGGGTGATTGGGGCCAACTTAGCCCATTATACTCCCCCTCTCTTATTTCCAATTTTCAAGATTTCAATGTGCCCTTAGGGTTTTAAAAACAAAAGAAAGAAGATAGTGAATTGTGTGTGGTATAATATAGATCATAATATCTCAACCTAATCAATAAACACAAGTGCAAAAGGTGTAATAGTCAAATTTTTACTATAGTGGTACAGTCTCAGAATATTCTTAGATCCTTCTTCTAATTTATCACTATCATAATTAGTATTATTTGTGTTTTCTCTTATAAATCATTAATCACAATCAAATAAGACAAATTTATATTCAATGGACATAAGTGGCTTGTGTTGTTGTCCACCTAGAATGGTCATGTTCAGAAGTAGTTTTAGATTATGTTCCTAATCCTGAACATGTACAGTCATATCTTTTACTGATATCCACTATCAACATATGACAAATTTAAATTGAATTTAAATTTGATCTTAGTATATTTCTTCTTAGTGTTTTTCAAAAATAATAATTTTCTATATTTATCAATTTTCAAAATTATAATTATAATTATTTTACATCTTTAGCATTTTGATATCTTTTAAATTTTAAACCTATTAGTACAATATATTTCATTTTTTTATCAAAAATAGGGTAAAACACATACGTTTTGATTGATACTTGCCTATTTCCAATGACTTGGAATCATTTCATCCATCATTATTCTATTACTATATCTAGTCTTCTTAGGGCCACCTTACCTATATTAGGGGCATATCATTTTTCTCTACCTTCCCTTTCCAGCAGGAGACATTACACCCTTCTATATATCCTCAAGTTATTATTAAGATATATAACTTACGCATACAAACCATTTAATGGGGCATATTTTTTCCCCATCTATTCCATATTCATGTGAGGATGCACACCTTCTCATTGAGCCTCATTACTACAACCCTATTCCCCTAGAGCTTTGTTACCTATGTTCCTTAGGTTAGTACATTGATGGGCCCATATGCCCTACTTTCTACTCTTACATCTTATCACATTATGGTTATATTTGATACATACATGGTTATATCTTATAAATATTAGTGTTCATCATTTATAAATTTCCAACATGGTTTTTATACCTATGATTTACTCATGAGTTTTTTACTTTCCATATCTTCCACTAAGAAGAACATCCTTGTCATCACACATAGTCTCCATACTATAGAGCCTTCCTATAGCCTTTGATTGAAATAAACTCGTATACCTCTCCATGACTCACACCAATACATTTCTTATGGGATTATGATACCCAATTGTATTTTCTCCATGAGAATTTATTGATACATATATCTTATTGAGCCTTCCACACCCTTGTGTCTAGCAATTTTACATTTGATACATATTAGGATATGACATTTTCTTGTATAGGCCTTGACACATAGCTTATTTTCACACATGATACATATATTGTTATACATTATTATATGTGATCACCTATCCACATTGGGTAATCATATTTCCTTGCATCATCTCATCCTCACTATCAAGATATATCCACCTTTGGACCTTAACATAATTTTATTCTTAGTACATATGAGAATATTGTTGGTCCATATCTCCTATAAGTTCTATAGTGGGGAATTTGTTTTCCTCCATCCCCATTCGTATTTTACCCTCATTATAAAATGTGCATACATATTGAGCATTATATGATGTTATCTATAGTACATGGTTTTATATGGACATATTCTTTGTCCATCTCTCCTTTTTTTTTACAATGGGGAACGTTGTTGCCTCCATCATCTCTATTATTTCATCCTTATAGTATAATGTGCACATCTATCATTATTTGTATGATGATATCTATATGGTTTCACATAGATTTAGTACATGTTTTTCCTCTTGCCTATGATTGAGGCATACACTTTCCCCCATCTATTGATATGAGCATACTCCTTAGAGTTGTATCATGCCATTGATTGTTACACAATATTATTCTATGTTGTTATACTTGTATATGTTATTTTTGTATCTTAACTATGAGCCTTATATGATGATATTTTATGATGGTTACATATGATTTATATATGAATATTTCCAAACATTTTACTTAATGAAATTTTATTATGATTACATACATGTACTTTATACGAATTTTTCAAGAATTCTCAAAACGTAGGCTATATATATTGCATAGCATGTGATGCTTTTAACTCTATATTTTAATATGAGTGATCACAAGAGTAAGTTTTAGAATCCCTCACCTCAAAATGAAAAGAATATATCTAGATAGTTTTAATGTTTTTTAGAGTCAGTAAATGGAATTGAATAAAAATATTGAACAAAATAAATTGAGAAAAAATGAGCAAATTCATAGCACCAAATATGTTCCAATTGTCTACTTCACTGATCAAGAAGTGGATTGGGCTATCATAAATCCCTACTAAGTGTTAATTATGTCTAAGGCTTGTCTAAGAAGTATTAATATGAATAATCTAATTACTATTTTATTTTTTAAAGCAATGGCAACATGGGTTCGAATACAAACATGTGTAGTTGTTCCATTTTATAATTTGCATTTTAAAAATTTACTATATTTTATATAAAATGTATACAACAATACTTAATTATGAGTGTATGCACATTACTCATAGGTACAATATATTTTTTACAAATAATCAAGGTGTGGATGGATGTGCAAAAATACTTCATCCTTCCTTCCTAGGTAAGTCTATTTACATGCTTCAACTATATATTATTTTTAAACTTTGATGTGCACAAGCATTCACCCACATGTGAACATTAAAGTATGGTAATTATCTAGACACCTATTTTTTTAAATTGAAAATTTCACCTTTATTGATAGAAAAAAATTATAGTACAATGCTAGTAATATTAAAAAATATGGGTGGAAAAGTCACACCCCAAAAGCCATGCAAGAAAATAAAAGAAAAAATTCATAGATGGTTAAATCCCATATCCACCATACAGCCTTTTTTGCCCCTTTTATTTTGAACCTCAATATAACACTCTTAGTGACCCGCATCCATTGGTCCACCAATATCCATTAGAAGCACATGATTATGTTGAGGTTCAAATAATGGTTGATCCTTATATGATTCAGAAGCTTCAGAATCATGAGCTCTTTTGATACCTCCACCTGAATTAATATCTGTAAATATCATTTGACAAGAGGAATTTGCCACCCACAATTATCTAATAAGCTCTGAACCTTCTTTCTTCCCTATGCAATCTTTGGATTTTTCTATGTCCTTTTTTGGATAAGGGTGTTTATATGGTTGCCAGCCTTTAGGATGAATAGACTAATTTTTTTTTCTTTTTTGGTTTGCCTACCTAAGGACAAAATCCATAGAGATGACCAGTTTGGTGGTAGTAATGACATCTAAAGGCAGTGTTTTCATAATCCAAGGTTTAAATACAAAGAAGGTTTTCATGATTCAGTTGGATTCTATCAGGGATACCTTTGCTAATGTCCACCTAGTTTTAGTACAAGGCTTGTTATTTCAGTTATTTTGGTATTATATTTTGCATATATATCAAAATTTTGAATAAGGGTCTTATTGGTACATGTTTGTGTGCTTTAATCCTTATCTTTCTTCCATGTATGATCCCATAATATTCTATTCTACTATTTTCATTTCATATTTTGTTTTTTTGTGTCTACAAACATGTCTTCTCTACTTTTTCATCATTTTCTACTCTTTCTTCTTTTGGTACAAATTCAGACCCTAAATTATGTCACCAAATTTTCCCAAGGGGGATTCAAAGGCCCATCAAATTTATCCCTTGTCCTATTGTGGGATCTTATACCCTTCCTCAAATCCTTTCAATTTTTGCATCAAAGTTTTTCATTTATTTCCTTGGCTTGTGGACCAATAGGTCTTTAATTCCAAATTGGGAAGTATATATATAAAAATCAACTAAAGGTAATATTTAAAAATAATTGAGAAAAAAGTATCAATAAAATTCATATATCATTTTAAAGTCTAGGCACACTCTATATGGATTTATTTTTTAAAGGACATATATTAAAATATTCTATTTGCATCTTGAATGAAAAAATATATGTGAATGTGCATGGAGTTTCATCCTCTCTTAGGAAGAGGAGGTTGAATCCCTCATTAAGATTATCCATTCACACTACACTTGTAATACATGGGGTAAGATTATAGTGTGTGGAATATGTAGTTGAAAATCCCTTGAGGTTTAATGACCAACCTATTTCTTCCCTTCTCTTTTTCAAGTATTTTTTGGTCAATCAGGTCAAAAATACAAAAAATATTAAATCAAATAATTATAAATTGATCGAAATGATAATGCCACACTATATGCATCATGTTGTGAATCAATAAAAAAAATCCAAAACCAAGAAAGGTGAACAAAAAAAAATTTATGGCCTTGAACATATTTGTTAGCATCCAAATAAGGGAATATTCGGTGACTAAATCTACCTTAGGCATATTTAATGTTAAGTCAACAAGAGTTGAATTAATCTAGTCAGAATGAGAACACTAAATTAGACACAGAGTCTCTCTACCATCTACATAGTCCATATCCAATTCCATAATTCAAATCAGATTCTACATGTGCCAATTTAATTACTTTTTATTTGCATATTGTTCATTACTTGTCCAATCAATTTTATTTGCTACTTGTTTATTATTTTCAGCCACTATAGTATTTATGAATTATTTTTATTAATATAGATATGTTATATGTATCTTATGCAAATATATTTACTATTTCTTAGTGTCATTATAGCCTATAAGAGGTGTGTTTATAACCCCCACTTCTATGTAATCTTTCCATGTAGGCTTTAGGGGTACGACTGTAACACTTACAATTGTATATAGGAGGGAATAGCCATAACCTTCCCATCTATGGCTTTTGTGTCTTAAAGTGAACCAAAACTTTGTAATTTCACCCATTGATATGTCAAATGTATAGACCCTCTACAATTATCTTAGTTTCAAAATGTGACATCATAGAGAAGGCACATGATTTTTTTGATGAATTTATCATTACATCATTGCAATCATTACAGTCATTACTATGCAAAGATACATGAATTTTTTCAAAAATTACATGTTTGAGATTTTCCTTGTAATAATATTGGCATGCACATATTATAATCATTGTAGAAAATTAATCATAGTCTATATGACCACATTTCATTGAGACATTTATCATAAAATTCACATTCAAAATGTGGGTTTATCCTAATGCAATATCATATACAAAATGCAGCATCATAGAAAAGGTGTGTCACTTGTTTGACAAAGTAGTGCAATGATTGTAGGATATGCAAAAACATTCCATACAAATATTTGACCCTAATTAATACAATGAGTGAGTTGACCCTGATGCATTGACTACATTGACCTTACTGCAATTATTGAGTTAACCTTGATGTAATGAGTGAGTTGACCCTAGTGCATTGACTATGTTGACCATAACTCAATGATTGAGTTATCCTTAATGTAATGAGTGAGTTAACCTTAGTGCAATATCATGTGTAAAATTTGGAAATATAGAGAAGGCATGGTAATTATTTGAAAAATCAATGCAATGATTAAAGGTTGTTTCTAATTGATTGTTTCTATTGATTTTTTAAAAGATTGGTCACACAAACATTTTTCACCCTACCAAACTTGATAATCAAGTAACCTAATTCATCAAAAAGGATATTTGTGAAGGAGGACCTTAAAATGTCTGCATGTTGGAATGATCAATAAGTAAAGTCTTTATGGATTTTATACTTTTATGTTCATTTTTATGATTTAACATGTGGAAAATCAACTAGAATATGTTGTACTATTCCCTAAAATATTGGCATTTTACGTAAGATAATTTATGAACATCAATATTATTGTATCCTAGAGAAATATCTACCTTTTGGAGACATACCTCCAAACTATATAGTTGGTGCATGTCGCCAAGATGGAAATCATTCCCTCGGGTACATGAGTAGAGAAAGGTGTTATTCAACACCAAGACCTTTAATCTAAACTTATCTATTTTTTTGCCACCATTATGCTTCCCTAATTTGAATATGCTAAGACTATCTTTAGAGCCCATTTACATTATTATTACATGTCACCCTACCTGTTATTTCCCTGTATATGTCTATCATGTTGCATTTTTTTTTATGATCTACAACTTATAACATCTATATGTTTCTTTATTAGGAGAAATAAAAATTATACTGAAACAAAATTAAATTAATATAAAGAGAAAATAATTATAATAAAAACTATAAAATTTACTTCAAAATTACAAATTAGAAAGTTTTTTTTAATATATGAATTGAAATTTTATTTAAAAAATTCAATATATAAAATAATAAGAAATATTACTTTTAATATTTTTATAAAAATACATATCCATCTTAACTCATGTAATTAAATGATTTTTTTTAATATTATTTAATCTCACAAATAAAAATCAATCTCTAAAACAAATTTATAAAAACTTTTTTTTAACTCATATTCCTTTTAATGTTTACTAGACACCGAACCACCCCCACAAAAGCATTGTAGGTCATCCTTGTCCCATTCATTACCAAATTTCATTTATGAACAAACAATCAAAAGAAGCCATCTAGAAAACCATAGAGATTTTCCCATTGCTTTATTGATAAAATAACCTATAAGGCTAATTGAAGTGGGGCTTACGAGTCTAATTAAACTGATGGGATAGTTAAAAGTATATATAAATTTTAAAAATAAATTAAAAGTTATTATTATTGGTATTATTATTAGTTCCTATCAAAATAAGATTAAAAAAATTAATTTTCAATTAGTTTTTTTAATTTAGGTTAAAGGTAGGATTTTTTTGAACTAGGGTCCCCAAATCCTAGGAGAATTTCAAACACAAAAGAAACAACAAACTAACTAAGCCAAGAAAAGAAACTAGGACTAAAACAGTCCAAAAACATCTAAAAATAACCCAAAAATAGCCACAAAATAACAAAAGAACTAATCTAAATCTAAACTTCCTAACACATCCTCCCAACATGCCTTCATCTTCTTTATGTTCATATCAATTGGCAATAACAAATTTTCATGATCAATGGTGTATTAAGATCCACTACTCTAACCCTTCTTTCCCTTCCCTTTACCTATAAAAATGGGCTCAAACAACTCTCTAAGATGTGCCCATAGGTTTTCAATATTTTGTATTCCTTCATACATTGCCACTTTACTGAAATTAACTAAAAATATAGTCTTATTACGAATATTTTCATTAACTTGTTCTAACAACTCCACTCTGAAAGCTAGTCCCTAAATCTGGTTGTTTTCCTCCCTAGATTCCAAGATTTGAGTCATCCTTGCATTTTCTTGTTGTAACATATTCACCTTGTCCCTTAGCTCAGTGATCTCATGCATAAACCACATCATGATGGCTTTTTGGAGGTCAAGTTATTCCACAATTTTGTCTGAGCTCTCCTTGACTTTGAGTAAAGTAACCAAGTTGTTGAAAGCCATATTTTGATCCTTCTATTTTAGGTAAGTATCCCCTTTCTCCGAGTAGGTATCCATTGTCTCCCTAATCCCCTTTTATTTCTTTGTTGCATTTGGTTCATGTTCAGGTTTGCTTCCAAACTCCACTTCCTTCCAATACTCTCTCATCCTCTCACTATCATTTTCCGCATCAATGACAGTCTTCACACCCCTATTGTTATGAAAATACTAAGGACCTTTCTTCCTCTATTTTCCCTATTTCCCTTGACTGGGCCCTGTAGATTTCTAAGCACTTCAGAGTCTTTTCTAAATATTATCCTAGTATTTTTTGTTCTTTTTGACCTCCTTCACACTAACAGTTTTAACCAAATTTTTATTTCCCTCTGAGACCCTTCTCGGGCTCCATGGATACTTTATCCAAACTTTTTAATCTTTTTAATAGCCACTAGCCCCTCTTTAGGATTTTCCTTTTGAGTCTGAGGGATATCAAGCATGATTTGATTCATGTCTTTGAAGTACTTAAAAATAAGGTATATTACTCCCTCATGTCTAGGAGTGAAGTAATTTTCATGCTTGAATTTCAAAATTGACCCCTCCATAGTTTTCAAGATAAATAAAGGGAGACTAAAAGGCACACCATGCCTAAAATAGTTTGACATTCTAAATAGAGACCATCTCACAACATTGTACCTACCTTGTAAAGTGATGTACTACATTAAATGAAATCTAACCTATACAAATGGCTTAGGTAAGGATTCTCTGTTAAATCCATTATGCAATTGCTCTAATTGATCACCTTCCTCTAGAAAAGCCTCTTTATCAGGTTTGAAGTCTCTTTGCATATAATAGCTCTTCATCTCCTCAATCACCAATCCAGTCACATGGGAAATGAGTTCCTCCATAATATCTAAAGTTACTCCATTGATGGTCATTGATCTGTCCTCCCAAGCCTTTGTGAACAAGATAAAGAAATATCTGTCAAAAAAATTTATCTTTTCCATAAAACCCATAAAGCCACCAACCTATAGAGTTACCCATAGTCTTTCATTTTTCCTAACTTCTGGCTATAGTTTTGATTAAATTCTATTTGGCAAACCCATTTTGTTTCTCTCACCACCACTCCAACTAACTCTACTATCATAATTCACTTAAATGAAATAGAATGAACTACAGCTGTGAGTTGTGTTTTGGCCATCTAAGAGTTATTTTGGATCTTCTAGAGGATTCTCCTTTGAACCCCTAATGTTCTCATCAAAATACATGAGTCCCCGACTCGCCTTAAAAACCAACCAAGACACCTCTAGAAATTTGAAGATTCACCCATATGCATAAAATTAATAACATTATCATTTCCTTCATTGTTAACCTTTAAAAGTAACTCCATAAGGATATTCTCATGGCCTATCCAAGATTTAAAACCCACATTATTGACTCCCTTATTTGTGAACCAGTCGGCAATCCATTTCCTTAACTATAGGTATGTTGAATACTCACCTGCTGGAATGAGTTTAAAATGACTTTAGATTCATCTATAACATGCATGATAGACCAACTAATGGCATGTTTTTCAATAAATAATTCACAATCTTTAGAGAGTCTCCCTCCACTAATAAGTTTTGAACATTTATTTGTTTTATCAATTTGATCCCCCGCAAAAAACCCAAAGTTTCTTCCCAATGATTCAACCTCAACCCCATGTCTCCTGTATAAGTAGCACTCAAATTTCTCTCATGATCTCTGATAATTCCACCTCCCCCCACTGCCCTCATGTTTCCTTTCAAAGCTTCATCCATCCCTCAGAAAGAGGTTTCCACTTTATTCTTTTCCTAATTTCATCCTTAGGGTCTAGTTTCCCTAACTCCAAGGAGTTTATTTGCCAATTAAGGGTTGGTATTTTTCAAAGGGAAGAAGATTTTTTCCTTTTTTAATTTGAATAGACCTGTAATTTTCTTTGATGAGATTAAAGATTCTTTCTAGGTTACCTTGTTGTTGCAACTTTTTCTCCTAAAAAATATATTATTTTGTTCGCCTCAAATCCCCCATATTATGTGAGGTAGAATCAAGTTCCATATCTTCTTGAGATGAATATTTTGGAATGGACATCTCCAATACTACCAAAATTCCATTAGGGAGCCTAGTTGTACCCATAAAGTATTGAATTTTTCAATGAAATAACTCCAAATTCTCTGAGTGAAAGAGCAACTGACCAAGAGATGAAATATTGAATCATTCTCTCTTCACACAGCATACATATGTTGATAATAATGTAGCCTCTTTTCCTAAGATTATCAATTTTTAAGATTATATTTTAAATCACTACCCATAAGAAAAACTTATTTTTGGAGTAAGCCATTTATCCCACACGCCTTCCCAACTTACCATAACTTATTGTTCCTAAGCAATTAAATCCTACCTTGACTTTACTTTATATTGGCCATCAAATGAGTCAATCTAGACCAATTGGTCTTCTTTGTCTACCCCTGGGATATGGAAATTCTACAATAAATTATTTAGTTCTACTATCTTCAATATGTCTTCTTGATTTAGATTGTCTAGGCTCATTTTTTTATAATTTTTAACTCCCTCCAGCACTTACCAGTAATCAGCAACCTTGTCACCATATTTCTATCTCATGTTACCCTGAAGGTGTATACCTATATCCCTATGGAATAGCATCAAATATGAGCTCCAATTATCTTTCCAAAATTCAATCATGCTTCCATCTATTTTCCATTTAGAACCTTCACTAATGAACCCCTTGTTGGCAGTTAAAAAGTTTCAAATGTGTGAACCCCTCATAAATTGGGCCTTGACTAGAATGGAAATTGAATCTCTCCCTTCAAGATATTTAAAAGAAAGGATCTTACCCCAAATTGATTTCATTGAGATGAATCTCTAAACAAATTTATATATGAGTGCTCTATTAATCAGCTACATGTTTCTAATACCAAGTCCGCCATACATTTTTTTGGCACAAATTTTTAATCCATGCCACAAGGTGAAATTTATTATTTTTCCATCCTAGCCCAAAAGAAATTTCTTTGAATCTTCATAAATTTATCCTCCACTTCTTTAGGCAAGTTGAATAAGAATGCACACTGGTAGACTTTGTAAAACACTCTTAATCAATACTACCTTGTTAGTCTGAGAAAGGAGCTTACCTTTCCACCCTGCAACCTTCTTTTGAAATATCTCTATCAAATGATTCCAAGTTGTCACATGAATCTGATTATTGATGAGAGGCATTCTCGGGTAAGAAGAAAGGAGTTTCTTAATTTGACAACCCAGAAGAGAAGCTATCCTAGCTTGTCAAGCAACCAGAGTATTAAAGAAGTAGACTAAACTCTTTTCAAAATTTATTTTCTAATTAAACACCTTTTCATACATCACCAAAATATTTTTAATAGTTATAGCTTCCTGCATAGAAGCTTCAGCCAATAAAATAGTGTCATCTATGAACTACTGATGAGTCACCAAATCAACAAACCTAGCTAGTTTGAAACCTTTCGATTATGCAACAACCAAATCCTTGGAAATGTATCTATTCAATGATGTTGCCATGATGATGAACAAGAATGGTGATAGTGGGTCTCCCTATCAAACTCCTTTTATGCTCTTGAAGAATCCTTGGACCACTCCATTAACTAACATAGAAAACATGCAAGTGGTTATACACGCTCTAATAATTTTCTTAAATTTATCACTAAAACCAAATTTTTCCATAACTCTATCTAGAAAACTCCAATCTAGTCTATCATACGCTTGGCCATATCCAATTTAAGGACATAATTGCCCTTTGACTTTTTTTCATAGAGTGGATGGCTTCATGAACCACAATCACTCTATCATAGATTTGTCTTCCCAGTACAAAGCCTCCCTGCTGAGATTGAATAATTATTTCCATGATTAATTGCATCCTTAGAGCTATAAGTTTTGTAATGATCTTGTAAAAAAAATTGCACAAGCTAATAAACCAGAAATCTAAAAAAATTACAACCCCTTCATTCTTAGGTATAAGCACTAAAAAGGTATGGTTGAACTCTTTAAGCAGCTACCCAGATTCTAAGAATTCATTTACGATTACGACCACATCATCTCCAATTATGTCTTAGAAATTTTTAAAGAAAGCTATTGGTATTTCATCTAGTCCTGGAGCCTTATCTAGACTCATCTTGGAAATCACAAATTTTAGATCCTCATTTATGCTAATAGTTATAAGCATATCGTTATCCTTTTGGTTAATTAATCTAGGGATCTCATATAAAAATTCTTGTTCAAAACCAATATTCTTCTTGAAATCATTTTTGTACAAATTCTTATAAAAAAGAACACTTGCATGGTTAATCTCATCGGCATAATAGGAAAACTAACCCTCATTATTGATTATCTCTTTAATGCCATTATGTTTCTTGTGCTTTAATGTAGACATATGAAAAACCGTGTGTTTTTGTCACCCTCTTTAAGCCAAATATTTCTAGATTTCTACCTCCATAAAGTTTCTTCCCTAGCCGCAATAGTATGATAATCACATAATAATTGTTTTTCTCTGTTATGAATCTCTAATTCATAATATTTCTCCTTAATTTCCTCTTCTATCTTCAACAAATCAGCTTTAAGGGCCTTTTTTCCAAATGAACATTTCTAAATACCTATTTGTTCTATTATTTGATCTTAATTTTTACTTTTGTTAAATTCTCAGCAAGATTGAACATAGCCAAATTGTTGCCATTCTTTGTCCACCACTCTAAAATTCTTTTTTGGATATCAAGGTGTGTGAACCACATATGCTCCATATGAAAAGGGCCCCTGTTTTCTTTGACCTTCTGATCACATATATTCAATTCCAATGGAGAATGATCTGACCTAATTTTCGATGAAGTTTTAAGAGACAAATCTTTGTGTTAAAGCCACTCTAAAGAGATAAAGACTCTGTCTAATCTACATTGGATAAGATTCTCATCGAACCTCCAATTTGTCCAAGTATACTTAGACCCCCTAAGTTCTAAATCCATCAAACCAATATCAACAACCAAAGAAGAAAAATCATCCATACTATCAATACAAACCAAATTTTCTCCTTTGTATCATTCATTCATTGAATCAAATAATTTGAAATATATATTTTCATAATTATTTTTTTTTTAATTTAGTATATTATTGTATATTAATACAATTTTATCAACAATGTATAGTTATATAATTTTGTGACATAAATTTATGAGCTCGTTATTCTATCAATATTATAGTCTATCTTATTTAAGTGCCATTTATATTTTCATGCCAAATTAATATAAACAAATATCTAAAATTATTTTGATTTTATTTACTATTGCATTATTATATCAATCGGACCGTTATGAATAGTCATCATTTAATTTTGTAGGTGCAGTTATAAATCACAATATTCACCGCACGGAAAGTAAATGCAATGCTACTAAATATTTAATTGGGATTATCCCCAACACATTATATTAAATTCAATACCAATGCTAGTGTTTGTCCCTGAAGCTCACCTCATTAATTTAATCAATTTATTGCTTTTGATGCTTGGAATCAATTAGTTGTGCCAACGGATTTTTGGTGGGCCTCTATGTTTGAAGACCTCAAGCCCACTTAAGCCATGGATTTAATCCTCTATCTTATTTATTTGCCTCTATGATAGAGTTGATATTTCTAGTTCTACTCTCTATCAAATAATGTGTATTAATATTTTTTGGATTGGTGTATATACAATTATCTCTCAGTTTTGATATCCAAATATCACTTTTTGTAACATTGATAGGTTATAAACCGCATTTTTTTACTTTCTTTATTGTTATGTTTGTTTGAAATTTTGGTATGTTGTTCTTTCGAAACATTTCGCAGTTAATGGAAATAATATTGTATATCCAATCCTTGCATAAGTAAATTGTTTACCACTTATGAAATTGAAGACCTCAGAAAATAGAAAAGTGGTAATATGATGACAAAATCATGTTGAAAAATAGATGTATATGTTTGTTGGTGACTGCTAATTGTTCAAATATTTTGTTTAGAGATGTAGTCTCTGCTATTCAGTTTTAGCATAGCTCTTCAACTTGAATTCACCTAGAGGATGGTTCCATGGAGAGGCAACTGTAATTATTTTGTAGTTGCAGAGGGTTCCATGCAACTTTAAATTTTTTTAACTACAAAAAATTGAATATTTCTTTGAAAAATAGGAGCAGCAATTGCAAATGAAAGAGATTTTCAGAGATGGGTAGACACTAGGGGCAAGAATTTGCAGTACTTGTAGAGAAAATTTAGGCACAAAAAAATTACTTTACAACTAATAAAAATTTATCCTATAATTTTTTTTTTAATTCAAACTTCCTAAATTTCATATACATGGATAATTTTTGCAATTTTAAAAAATACCATGAAACTGCTTTACTGCATAATTTCTCCTAAATAATCTTTGCAATGTCTTCTAAATATTTTTGTAGTTACAATACCATGAGACCAAACCATTAATTCCCATATATTTAATGGAAAATGTTGAAAAGGCCTTCCCATAAATTCTAAACATGTGTACATTTATCCCGACCCAACATGCATGCACAACAATCGCCCTTAGAAATCTGATTGGCATAAAAAAAACACTTCTGCATGAAACACGGTATTGAGAAGCAATGGAAGTGTGACAGGTGGTCCAAGGGATATGCATTCCAATCTAATTTAAAGCCCATCTCAAGACCTACGTAACCAAAGGCCATTCTTGTAATTGTAACAGACTCTTATCAAGGTATGTATATATAATGCAAAATTTAAAGCCTATTATCTTCTTCAAATCAAAAAGAAGATATCTATGAAAATAGATCAACAACAAATTGAATTGATTAAGTGCCTCTCCACGATCCTTGTTTGTTTTTTATGGATTATTTGAAATAGCTCTGAAAAACATTTATGGGGAGAGTTGTTTGAAGTAGGGTGGAGAGATTCATTGAACATTGAGATGATTGCAATGCTGCTAAAGAAAGAGCATCTTTCCGATACAACGATCTGACAAGTCAGTCTTTTTTAGGAATGAGAACCATAATTTCCAATGAAACTGTGAGTGTGTTTGGGCTTTCATTTGCGGGCAAATCCTTCAATTATGATGAGTTTTAGAAGCAACAATCTAATACTTCAGAAACAATAGTGACAGGGACTAATGATACACAACATATATTACAAAATAAATTTATATTATAAGATATATGATATATATTGCAAATTATTTATATATATATATATATTATATTTATATTACAAAATATATATACAAATTCAAGTAAAAATAATTTATAATACAAATGAAGAATTAACTGTTACATAATTCTTATTATTATTATTCTATAGATATTAGAAATTATATGAATCCCTCACCCTATACTATGTAAAGAAATAATTTTAAAAAATTGAAAATACATTTAATGTATCAATACTATTTTATTTTTAATTTGAGATGGCTATTCCTTTTTATTTTATCTTAAAAAAATCACATTTATATATTAACTTATGAGCTTATTTTTCTTTTTGAAAAAATTAAAATTAACATTGAAAAGGGAACGTAGCAGATCATCTTTATTTTATTTTTTTTAAATTCTCTCAGTCTAACACAATCTACCCATCCTATATATTTCCTAAAAGATCTTTTAGTTAATGTGATCATTTTAGACTACCCATCCTATTTATTCCCTAAAAGATCTTTTAGTTAATGTAATCAGAATGATCACTTTTTATTCTAATATTGAGTAGAAATATTTTTTTTTTTAAATTTGGACCTGCAAGAGTAACTTAAAGGTAAGTTAGAGAAATGGTTCATGAAATAACTCGAGATTACATATCTTGTTCAAATTAATGTGGCCAGCCAAATTTGTGAATAATCAGCCTGCCCTTTGAACTTTAGAGGGGTAATTTTCAGAAGAGGGAAATAGTGTAAAAGAGATGCATAAGTTTTGTTTACAAATTAATTTTTTTTTTTTTTTTTTCCCAAAATTTTCATCATAAACTAGAAGCTTTATGAATAAAGAGCATGCATGGTCTTAGGTTACATAATATAACGGTTTAAAAAAATAAAAAATATATATAAATATAAACAAATTCAAATCAAAAAAACCAATAAAAATATAATATAGAAAACAAAATTAAAGAAGAGTAAAAAATAAAATAAATTGAACTATCATTCTTTTTCAAATAAATAATCATATTACCACATCATATATATTATCATATTGTATTTATTAATAATCATAACAATTAATTGTAAAAATAAATTATCATAAAAATATTATAACATAAATAATCATAATTAATTTATGAGTAATATATAAATTTTAATGCATTGTATTTATAAATAATTAAATAATCATAATTTATTTATAAATAATATATAGATTTTACCACTTTATATTTATAAATAATCATAACAATAAAATTGTAAAAATAAATTACCATAAAAAATAGTTACACATTATAATAAATAAATAGATAATATGATAATAATTATAATTAATTTATAGATAGTATAAATATTTTATCACATAATATTTATAAATAATCATAACAATAAAATATCACATCATAATATATAGAAAATAATAAATAATTTATAATTATTATATCACATATATAAATAAAATTAACAATAAAATTATCATTAAAAATAAATTATCACATCATAATATATAAATAGATAATATATGGATAATTACAATTAATTTATAAAGAATATATAGATTTATATTTTACCAATATCATGATGTTCTCTATTTCTATTTTAATATTATATTTATATTATTTATATATGTATATATTTATATTTTATGAATACCGTATTTTTTATTTTAAAATTATATTAAATATTTACATAAAAAAAAATTATGAATAATAAATATTTACTTTTATTTTACATTGCAGTAAGTGTTATTAACATACATTTTTTAATAAATCTATATAAAATATATCGATATATTTTGACTTGCTTTTAGAATGATAAATGGGTATATTTTACATAGATTTATTAGGATATGTATGTTAGTTTACGAAAAATTATATCAAACCTAAAAAAAATCATTAAGACAATATTGAAATTAAAATTTAAATCAATTAACTCATATCATACTATCATTTCATTTAAACTTTTTTTAATAAAATTTTTAAAAAATAAATATCATAATCATAACAATATAATAAAAAGAGACCGAAATAAATGCAAGCCTATTCAACATAAAAATAGAGATGTCAATATTTATATAACTAATGCTATCACCTTAAAAACAAATGCAAATTACAAAGGCTGCATGATTCATGAACTTCTTTCCATAAAACATAAAATGATTTTCACTGCAATCTACTTTGAAAATTAAGAAAAACAGAAATAAAAAACTGCATTTAGTACTTTCAACTGTGTTGTATTCAACCATTAAAAAAATTGTATTGGAGCTACAAGCTTAAACCTATCAAAATCCCCATCACAAATCTCTGAATGCACAACCTTAAAATTCAAGGGCTATATTACCCAATTCAACAAACATATTGATATTATGATGCACATTCATACAAGCTGTGATAATAGATGAGTGGTGAACACAGTAGATATAGGTGGTATTGGAAAAACTGGTTATATACGTACTGTATAAATACATATTCAAAGTTTTGTCCAATACACCTATATCCAAAGTATTCTTCCCACAACACATCTGTTACCACCGGCTATCAATGCATAGATTGTGAGACATTGTCTCATTGACTCTTCCATTTATGATAGTTTGATGTGGGCTTACCTGCCTGCATCTTCACGCATGAAGTGTGACAGGTGTGGGGCAGCTGAATGGAATTTCACGAGGTGTGCGTGTTCAGTGCAAGTACAAGTTTATAGTTAAATATTTAAGGCTTCTAGAATTATTTTTGGAAATAATTGTCATGATAATAGAATTAAAAAGAATATTAATAAAGATGATAATATAATAGAATATTTAATCGTTTAAGATATGAGTATCGAATGTTTTTTTAAAAGTAATGAAGTTTAATTTGTGGAGGACACTTGCTCAAAAAGAACTTACCAAGGTTTAATTTATTGAAGGCATCAAAATAATAGACAAGGTCACGTACAAGCCTCCTTCAATTAAAATTCGTTATTGTTAATGTTGAGCATCAATAATAATTGTAATGTAAGTGTACATTTTAAAGTAAGTTTTTATTTTTTAAGTAGTTTAAATGTTTTGGGCATTCAATATTTATTAGTATAAAAATTTATTGTTTAGTATTTTTATGTATGTTTGAGTGTCAATAGTGTTTATGTTAATTTAATTTATATAAATATATCAGATATTTACAATTAGTGTATCGTACTTAAGTGTTTCTTTTTAAAAGAGATTAAATATATAGTGTTTAGCTTTTATTAATATAACAAATGTATTATGTAGCACTTTTATGTATATTTAAGTGTGAAATAACATTTACGTAAACTTAATCGATAAGAATGTTTTGGGTAGTTACATTCAATGTATCGTATATATGGCATCCATATGTGCTCTCATGAAAAACTAATTGATGTGTTTCCCTAGAAAAAATTGAGCATATGATTTCTTAAATAAATATAAAAAATGTTTAATTTGGGTATTTGTTAACCTAGAGTCTACTTAATATTGTTTGTGTTGCGACTTGGTTCACATGTTCAACATATAAACCCACTAGACTATGATCCTTGTGCCAATTGGAGTTGCACCATGCATAAAGTGGTTGTCCTACTAACATAATGGAAGATTAATAGTGAGATGAGCATGTTTATGTTTTACTAAATAGTGAATATAATGGTGTAAATGTCACTGTATAATAGTGTAAAACTAGGGCACAATGGATATCTAAGTTAATGCAATAATGAATAATAATCAGATATGAACTATGCCCTAAATATTGCTTGAAAGTACCAAGAAATATTTAAACAAGAAATATAAATGAAAAATATGGAAAGAAAATTGAAACAAACACATTTGAGCACTGAAACTAAAAATCTAGAAATAGAAACAAAGTATAACACTGACACAAAATATGTTCTCAAAATCTAACTGAGATTTATGACTAGATCAAAATCGGTGAAGAGTTGATTATGTCCATGTCAGAATCAACAAAGGACCAATTTTATATGTTGATTTTGTCCTCTACAACCAATTGTGTAATTTGTTGGTTTTGGGGCTCTGTAACTTTTAGGGCTACTTCATAAAGTGAAATTAACCTGGATTTTGGTTTTGCTTCACTTAATTAGCTGACATAACTCTTTGATTTACTTCTCCTTGGATAATAAATGTATGCATGAAGAGTAAGTGTAAGTTAGCTAGCATGACAAACATCTTGAGAATTTACAACATATTCCACACACTTAAAATGAGGATCTATGTAATTCTAGTGCTTATGATTGAAATCTTAACCCAATGAGAGAAAGGATTTCACCTCCTCTCCTTAGGTAATCAAATACAAATATATGCTTTGTTATGACCTTATTATGGCACAAGACTTAGAATGATGGTGATGCAATGTGTGCATCAAAATAAAACAAAAATTAAGCACATACATGCACTTGCCTTAAAGATGAAACAATGAAGAATCAAGATGCTTGGGACCCACTTCACTCCTATCATGGGTTTGTAAGTAGTCAATGTCTCGATAAATCAATGAAAATATAATAAACTGAAATAAGCATAGGAAAAAATACACTTGATGGTAAGTACACAAATTTGTCATTCCTAAGAATCTCCAAGGTATTGAACTAAAAGTGTGGGATCCAAACCCATGAATCAGAGAGTGTGGGATCCAAACTCATGGATTTGAGAGTGTGGGATCCAAACCCAATTGTGTGCTTGTCAAATGCTCCAAACACAACTATAGGTGGATCTGAATTGAGGGTTTCAGCGATTACAATAAATGGTGGATCAAGTAAAATGGGCAACTCATGACCAGACATATCAAAGGATTATGATTCATTAGTGGGATCTAAATCAGTGACATAGGTAGGTGTAAGCACTTAAATAAAGAATTAGACACTTGTCAATGTCATTTTTGACCTACTTTCACCCTATATGACTTGTGTACACACATATGCCTCTTATTCACCATTCTTTCGCATCAACATGTTATCAATGGGTTCAATCTTTTTAAGTTGATTCTTATCACCTCAAGAATTCTTCCAGACTATGTCAAAACCATAATCTATCATACTTAGACATATACATATTATTATATCAATGTTCCTATCTCTCAAATAAGAATGTCATATTTAGTCAGTACCATCCAAACATTACTAACTAAATCTTATGGTTTTTTCGTCACCTAAGAATGGTCAAATTTCAAAATCAAAACATTCATATTGTTTATCCCATCTTTGTAGTGTGTTATTGGCATGATAAATTACCCAAATAGACACATATAAATACAAATAAAACCTAATCTTGTTAGGTAACTTTGTATTCTATCTAGCACCTTCATATATTCCTATACATTAAGCAAAACTTCCCTATTCTTCCCAAATTAAAAATAAATCACTAGGAGAAGTCATCAACCAAGATTGAAACACACTAAGTTAGTTAAAGAGTGAATATTTTCAATATCAAAATCCATATTACTAGGTGCATTCATAGAGAAAAGGATAATAATTACGCATTCACACTAAGGGGAAAAATTAAGTGTGGATTGACTTCTCTCTTTAAAGTATTGGATACATAAGCAACGGTAAATCATCAATGGGGGTTATTGGGGTCAATTTTATCACTCAAACCCTGCACCCATGGAATGAGAAGGATCGGTTCAGTGAGACAATGGGAACATCCCCAAGGTTTTGGGACCCTCACACTCCTTGGGATGAACCTTTGGAGTAGGCCAGATTCCTTATATTCTAAACACACCTAGTTTAAGACCATTGTGCAGACCTAAAGAGAAGAAAGGTAAGATACTGCTAATCTAAACCTAGGATCTTAAATTAAAAGGGAAGCAAAAGGTAATAAATATTGAAACATAAAAGGCGATGCACCCAGAATGGAGCAAATGCTCTTATTACTATAAACATAGTGCCAACCTTTGAGAATAAGATGGTATCACATAATTTTCTCCAAATCACTCCAAATTCATAAGTATTTTTCATATAGGCATAGAAATATGGTGTAACATTGATAGGGATGAAAAATAGTCCATAGACAACATCAACACAAACCCGAGTGTGCATAAGATATAATATGTAAGTGAGCTTCAAGTTTGATGGAGAGGTGCAGGGAATGGATGACAAAGATAGGGGAAAACAATACCCACAGTCAAATATCAAGAAACATGAATAGCACATGACTCATCAAAATAATAGAAAGAGGTGAACTCAATTCTCATTAGTCTGTAAGATTTAGCCAATACAAGTGCTCATGGGGGCAAATTTCACCAGTGTGAAGTTACTAAAATTGTGTTAACCCCTTCTACAATAGAAATCCAAGATTTTATAGAGAACAAGCCTAATTTTTAATTAATTCACCACTTGGGGTGATGGGTATAATTTTTAATTCCCTTGCGGTGCTGCATCCATGATTTTTATAGTTTATCTGACAAATCAGGCCTAAAAATCATAGAAGGAGCCTTACATTTGCATGGGAAGAGGAAAATTTCCCTAACAAGGTCAGAGAGTGGCATGAACTTGTATTCTGATGTCTAGTGGCTGCTTATGCATTCAATTATTTTGGAAATACCTTGAGCTTTTGCATATTAATGTCATGTTTATTGAAGGAGGAGATCACCATGCTTATTAATTCGATAGAGCCATGGTGATGTCTTGTTTTGGGTGGCTACTGATTGAATATATGGCTTGAACAATGCTCCATTAATTGTGCACATCTACCTTTGATTTTCAACGTAGACCTGAGCCAACCATAAATGAAAACTAATATAAGATTAATGGTTTTCCTATTATTTATATAGATAACACTCTACTCGATGCTTGGTTCCATTTTAAACAAGTTACCATCCTTTTGGCCTAAATAAACCTATCTTACCTCTATAAAGCTCTGCTAGCAATGTTTGGTCTTTATTGTCAATCCTGGTTCAACTCGGGTTATTTGAGCTCTATTCCATATATTTTCAACCAGCTTGAGTCTATTCATTTATTTTGCTCAAGTTGAACTACTTGGTCGACCTTAGTCAAAAATGTCCCAACTCAGTCCTTTATTCACTGATTGTCAACAAATTGACTCAAGCTCCATTGACTTATTGACCTTTACTCATGCGTTATCGATCTATATTTGTACGCTCAAACATGATCCATTAGATCTTCTTGGACCCACTAACCTACCAGTCACCATTCGTCATTGGTTTGATCTAGCCTTTCAAGATCTAGACACTTGTCAAACCTACATTTAGCCAAGGACCCTTTGACAATTTTTTGAATGCCAACAGCTACTTCGTCAGGACCCACCTTGAAGTCTTGCATAAACATCCTTGGATTTTCAAATCTAAATGACTACTTGTAGGGGCCCAAAATTGACATTCATACACCTGTATTGGGATATTTGAATCCCAATGGCTATTTGTTGTGATTGATTTTAACATTTGTGGGACCGTCTTGATCATAAATTTTGTGGGCTATTTCCTTTTGACCTTTTGCTAGGCATTTTGTTTGGGACCTTACTTTAAAAAAACCCTTCCCTACATCAGACCACTTTTCTTTTAGAATGACCCTTTGAGAAAATTGTTTGGATAATTTTCTCAAAATAAATGACACTAAGGCTTTTACTATGGACAAAATGTCTAAAAGAAATAGGTCTTCATCTTTTGCTTCAGACATCTTGTCTGAAAGAATTCATGCCTTTAGAACTTTTGTTAATGATGCTTGCGCTACCGAATTGCCTTTTGGCCCTTTCGAAATGGCCCTTTGCCCCTTGGAAATGCTCTTCAGAGCTTATGCATTGGTCCATTTTTTTGATAAAAGTTCCCTTCAAAAATTATGCTTGGTTCACTTTCTCGAGAAAATTGAATAGGGTACTTTGTTTGAAAAGATATCCTTTAAAAAAAGTGCATAGGACACTTTACTTGATAAAGTGCCCTTCGAGAATTTTGAATGGACCTCTTTGGCTGAGAAAGACCCTTCAAACTTTTTGTTTGGTACACTTTGCAATAGAAGATTCTTCAAGATTTTTGTTTCAGACAAAATTTCTAAAAAAATTCCTAATACTTGGCTCAAAAGACCTGAATTAAAATTTTTAAAGGAAATAACACCTGAAAAGGCTTGAACTATAGCTAGATCTTTGAAGGCTCAAACATTATGAAAATCTATTTAGATACCTATTCTTTACAACTGTAGACCTATCCCTTACAAGTTAGAAAGATACACTTTTAAACAAGCTCAAAGTGTTTCAAAAGCCTTGAACTGTATAAGATTCCTTTGGTCCATTGATTTCATCCAAAAATTATGTCCAAAATAATTCACACTTGATCCTTAGGAAAATACTCTGCACTTAGGCAAGTTTGGTACATGGTCCAAAAATAGCCAATATTTTTTACGACTCACACGGAAGCATGCTTGCTATGATTTGATAACCCAAACCATGAGCAATCCATTGGGCACAAAGTCTTTAGATATTTTGATTTCCTCTCTTACAAACACACCAACTACATACCTTCAACTTTGATATGAATTGAGATTCACTGGACAAGATAAGAATTATGCTAGAGGTGCTTGGAAGAAAAGACCTAAGATAAAAAAACACTACGCACAGGAGCCTAGAGGAAATAAACTAATCAAAAACAAGGTGTACAAAGTGCACTTAGGGAAATAAAAATATCTAATCTACTTATTTATAGATGTACAAAATATTAATGGAGATAATGTTTGAGATGAATCCCATTGACTGGGATTGGCAGCTCCTCTCCATCCATTATGGTAAGTTGGAAGGCATTAGATGGCTTGCAACTGGTGATGGTATATGGACCATTCCATATTGCATCGAACTTAGTGTGCCTTCCTACTTTCACTCTATCTGCATCTCATTTGAGCACTAAGTCTCCCTCCTAGAAACTCTTGTCACCAGCCTTCTTGTCAAACATCCTCTTGGTTTATGCCTTTTAGAACTCCATGGTTCACATAGCTTGCATTCTAATTTATTAAAGCTCCATTAGCTCGGTTAGTCTTACCTCAAGGGGATCACTCTCAAGTAGCTCCAACTAATGTATGAGTTCTAATAAAGGTAACTCAAGGGATGTTGATAATCTGGCTTCCCTTCCAAAAACTAGAATGAAAGGTAAATTTCCCAACACCCTCTTGGGCATGATTCAATTAACCCAAAGAGCAGTTATGAGCTTAGTATGCCAAGCTCATTGATTATCCTCCAGATTCCTCTTTATGATGAAAATTAGGCTCTAGGTTGATCAAGGTGGGGGCTTTCACTATAGCACACTTGATGGCCTCAAAGCTTTCCTTACGTTCTCGCATCCAATTGAATGCATCATTATTTTTTAACATCATAGTGAGAGGTTTGACCAGGATGGTGAAGCCAAGCACAAACCTTCTCACAAAGTTGATTCTCACCAAGAAGCTCTAGAGACTTTTCTTGTGGCTTGAAATAGGGAGGGACGAGATAGCCTTAACTTGATTTGGATTAATTATGAGTCCTTTTGAAATAATGTTCCCTAGGAGGGTGCCCTCATGAACTATGCAGATGCACTTGTTGCAGTTCAGAGATATTCCAAACTCTTAGTACTTTTAAAAGACTTACTCTAGGTGATCTAAATGATACTCAGTGCATTTAGAATAAAAAATTATGTCATCGAGGTAAATGAAGACCATCTTATTGATGAGTTCTTTGAATGTCATATCCATGGTTGAATGGAAGGTTGTGCATGTGTTTGTTAAACCAAATGATATGCATTGGTATAAAAAATTTCCCCACTTAGTGGTGAACACAAATTTGTAATGGTCATATTCTTTCACAAGGATCTATTTATAGCCTGAGTAACCATCCAATAATGAGAATCTCTCTACTCTAATGACCATTTGTAATATCTACTCCATTGATGTGAGAGGGTAGTGGTCTTTGAGGGAATCCTTGTTCAGGTCCCTGAAGTTCACATAGAGATGAATCTCTCCATTTTTCTTATGTATCAGGACTATGTTGGTGACCCATGAGTAATGTTTGATTAGAAGTATTATACTAGGCTCAATGAACTTGGAGAGCTATTTATGCATCAATGGCTCCAACTTTGGATTAATAGGCCTTTGATTTTGGTGCATAGGTTGCACACCAGGATCTAACTCAATTGTATGTTGCGTTCAGCCTGGGTCAAATCCACTTAGATCCTTATAGCTCCATATGAAGATATCATCATGTCTCTTATTGAGTTGAATGAAGTTTTCAATTTTTGGTGTTGAACAAAACTTACCAGCTTTAAGAGTTTTACTGTTTGAAATGACTATAGGTGGAAATATTTCTTCTTTAGCTATCATGTTCTACCTTTCTCCTTTGAATTGGTCATTAGAGTCCAAAATACTTTCCAAGGTGACTAGATGCCTTGGTGTTTATTTTCCTTTAAATTAGATGACTTGATCTTCATATTGGGCTCATAGTTGTGCCTAGTTTATGGCACAAAATTTTGCCTCATCTTATAGGAAGTTGATGATTTGCTCATCACTTTTGAACACTTTCCAATTTTTTGTGTTGTCAGTAACTGCCATCTTACCATGAGCTCGACGAGTTGTTTGGAATCCTTCATAAGGTCATGTGGTATGTCATATTTTACAACTATAGTCGCAAGCCTATGTGTATTGATGTTATATGATCTTGGTAAGGAAATGATGTTAAATGCATCAAATCTTTCTATCATATCCCACACTCTATGTTTATAGGCTTTCATCAATCCTATCTTAGTCATGCTCTGCACTCTAACTTGGTTGACAACTAGCTCACTATCACCCAATGCCTACAATATCTTGATTCCTTTCTTCTATACGAGTTGGAGGCCTTGAATTAGTACCTCATACTTGGTAGTATTGTTCATAAAATCAAACTATAGTCTAAAGGCATGGAAGTATTTTTCCTTTTGGGGGGATACTAACATGAAACTAACTCTTATACCACTCTTACTTTGGGATCCATCAAAGTATAACTACCATGTACCTTTAGGGTCTTCTTGCACCTTCATAAGCTCAGGTGGCATGGCATTCTCTTCCATGATGCAATATGTTCCCAACCCTATTTCTACATTATCATATGGGTTGTACTCAAAGATTTCATGTGCTCATTCATCCAATAGATTATATGGGGTTTCCTCTATTAGTCTCATGGATTCATAGATAATTAAATCCTCCTCTTGGTCGAACATCACACAATTTTGCTCAACTAGGCTGGGAGAGTATGGCTCTATATGACTTTTGAAGATAGGGTCTACCCTGATGGTCACTTTGGTCACATATCTGGTCCTCAGCAACATGTGTGACCAATATGAAGATAAATATCCACCCACCTTACTGTGAAGTCCCAAGAGAGGCATATGGAAAAATAAGGGGGTAGGTCAATGACTACTATATCCTACATAATGTAAATGCTTTGGCATGCATGCAATGTTATATTTAAATCCTTGATTATACCTACTACTTTGACTATCATGCCATCAAGCTAAACCACTCCTTTTGGAATGAGGGAATATGCAATTCCCATTGTATCCATGATCTTTTTGGGCATCATCAAGTTGCTTACACCTTAGTTGATCATGTAATTATGCACCAAGTGTTGGCCTATGATTAAGGAGACATAGAATAGGGGTGGATTTTTGCTATTACACACTACGCTTCTTTTGGCTGGCACAAGCTCAAAGAAGAAATAGACACTGGTTAGGGTTTTTGATGTTCCTCAAAACCTTTTAGTGTATCTTGTAGTAGATTTCATTGGGATGGAATAGTGAGTGCATCCCACATTGTGACATTGAGGCTCATCCTCTTCATTTGTTCTACTATATTGAATGGAACCTGAGATCCCTTTGGTTTTGGCTTTAGAATTATAGCCTCTCCTGTTGTTGGTGCATTAACTTGAGATGGTCCCTCCTTTTGTACTATCTTTTTTGGGTACAAAGGTTATGTTGGTGCCTTGACTTGCACAGCTAAGCGATTGACTTCGGGTGTTGAAGGTAAAGGCATTAATGCTGGAATAGCTTCCTATATAGCTCTCTTTTTAAATCTTATGTTGAAATCAACTAGAGTGCTTCTTCCACCATGTGTACTACTTTGATTCACATAGTTCAAATCCTCCTCCTACCAATTGATGAAAATAGACCTGTCCTGTGGTTGAACTAATGTTTTGATCACCTCCTCATGTGGAGCTATTTTCCTTGTTTTATTTTACAACTAAGGCATGTTTTATACCATGAGTTCCTGGTTCAAGGTCCCATTCATGCATGTATATTGATTATGTGGTTGATTGCATGGGAAGCACCATTCAAAATCTTACACTAGATTGTTTTGTATTGAAACAAGGACATTGGAGGTGATGGTAGTGTTAGTCTTATAAATTAAGCCTGTAAATCATAGTAGGAACCTTATGTGCACATGGGGAGGAATAAAATTTCCCTAACAAGGTCAAAGAGTGGTGTTAACTTGTATTTTGATGTCTAGTGGTTTTTTATGCATTCAATTATTCTGGCAATACCTCGAGCTTCTATGTATTAATGTCCTATTTATTGAAGGATGAGATCACCATGCTTATGAATTTGATAGATCCATGGTGATGTCTTGTTTTGGGTGGCTACTAATTGAAGATATGACTCAAGCATTCCTCCATTAATTATGTACATCTATCTTTTCTTTGAAACCTAGACCTGAGACAACTATAGATAGAAACCAATCTAGAGTTATTAGTTTTCCTATAGTTTATATAGATAGCACTATGCTCGATGCTTGGTTTTTTTTTTAACAAGTTGCCATCCTTTTGGCCTAAAGAGACCTATCTTCCCTCTATGAAGCTCTATTGGTAATGGTTGGTCCTTATTGCTAATCCTTGTTCAACACAAGTTGTTCGAGCTTAGGTCAATATATTTTTCATCAATTCAGGTCCATTCATTTATTTTTCTTGAGTCGAACTACTTTATCGACCTTAGTCAAAAATGTCCTAGCTCAATCCTTTATTTATTAATTAAAAATAAACTAACTTGAACTCCATTGACTTATTGACCTTTGCTTGCATGCCATCAATCTATCTTTGTACAATCAAATGCACTCTATTAGATCTGCCTAGACCCACTAACTTAATAGTCACCACTCGTCATTGGATTTGATTTAGGATCCTGAGATTTGGACACTTGTCAAGCCTACGTTCAATCAAGGACCCTTTGACAGTTTTTTGAATGCCAATAGCTACTTTGTGAGGACCAACCTTCACATCTTGCATGAATGTCCTTGGATTTTCAAATCTAAACGGCTATTTGTAGGGGCCCAAACTTGACATTTACATGTCTGTCATGGGATATTTGAATCCCAACAGCTATTTGTTGTGCTTGATTTTGATGTTTGCAGGACCATCTGGATCACAAATTATGTGGGCTATTTCCTTCGAACCTTTTGTTGGACATTTTATTTGGGACCTTCCTTAAAAAAACCCTTTGAGACCCTTGCATCAGGCCACTTTTCCTATAGAATGACCCCTTAGGAAAATTATTAGAACAATTTTCCTAAAAGAATGACACTTAGGATTTTACTGCAGATAAAATGTCCAAAATAAATAGGTCTTCATCTTTTGCTTCAGACATCTTGTCCAAAATAATTCCTGCCTTCAAAACTTTTGCTAAAGATGCTTGCCTTATAGAATTGCCTTTTGACCCTTTCAAAATGGCCCTTTGCCCCTTGTAAATTTACTTCGAAGCTTATGCATTGGTCCATTTTTTGAGAAAAGTGCCTTCATAAATTATGCTTGGTTCACTTTCCTGATAAAATACCCTTTGGGAATATTGCATAGGGTACTTTTCTATAAAATATATCCTTCGAAAAAAGTGCATATGACACTTTACTTGAGAAAGTGCCCTTTGGGAATTTTGAATGGACCACTTTCGCTGAGAAAGACCCTTCAAACTTTTTGTTTGGTACACTTTGCAAGAGATGATTCTTCGAGATTTTTGTTTTGGACAAAATGTCTGAAACAATTCTTGACCTAAAAGACCTGAAACAAAAATTTTGAAGGAAATAACACCCAAAAAGGCTTGAATTGTAGCTTGATCTTTGAAGGCTCAAACATTATGAAAATCTATTCATATACCTGTTATTTACAATTGTAGACCTATCCCTTAGAAGTTGGCAAGATAAACTTTTAAACAAGCTCAAAGTGTTTAAAAATCCTTGAACTCTGTAAGATCCCTTTAGTCCATTGATTTCATCCTGAAATTCTATCTGAAAGAATTCACACTTGATCCTCAGGAAACTACTCTACACTTAGGAAAGTTTCGTACATGGGCCAAAAATGGCCAACAATCAGTTCAACTAATTACACTTCCTAAGTTTTTGAAAGCTTGTATCCCTTCACAAAAGGACCTAGTGTTTCAAGGAAAGAAGATAGATTTCATGGTGTTGTGCATATGATCAGACCTCAAGGTCACACACAATTCAATAAAAAAATAGGCACACTTATTTGTATCAAAAAATGAAAGTAACATATCTAGGGAGAGAACCATCCAGCTCAGAACATAGTGATGGCCATTACCGACCTAAGGCTGACATACTATTTTCTTGGATAAGGGTGTTCATATGGTTGCCAACCTTGAGGATGAATAGACTGATCCTTATTATTTTTTGGTTTTCCTACCTAAGGACAAACTCTATGGAGATAACTAGTTTGGCGGAAAAATGAAATCTAAAAGTAGTGTTTTCATAATCTAGGGTTTGAATCTAAAGAAGGTATTCATGCTTCAGTTGGATTCTATCAAGGAGACCTTTACCAAGGTCTACCTAGATTTAGTACAAGGCTTGTTATTGCAATGATTTTGGTATTATTTTTTGCATATGCATCAAAATTTTGAATAAGGGTCTTATTGGCACTTGTTTGTGTGCTTTCATCCTTTTCTTTCTTCCATGCATGAACCCAGAGTATTCTATTCTACTATTTTCCTTTTATATTTTCTTTCTTTTTGTGTCTACAAACATGTCTTCTCTAATTTTCCATCGTTCTCTACTCTTTCTTCTTTTAGTACAAATTTGAAACCCAAATTAGGTTGCCAAATGTTCCCAAGGGTGATTCGAAGGCCCACCAAACTTATCACTTATCCTTTTGTGGGATCTTCTACCCTTCCTCACATCTTTTCAATGTTTACATCAATGTTTTTCATTTATTTTTATTTTATTTCCTTGGCTTGTGGACCAATAAGTTTTTAATTCCAAATTGGGAAGTATATATATATAAATCAACCAAAGGTAATTTTTAAAAATAAATGAGAAACAAGTATCAATAAAACTCATCTATCATTTTCAAAGTATAAGCACACTCTATAATGATTTATTTTTTCAAGGTGATGTATTCAAATATTTTATTTGCATCTTGAGTGAAAAAAGATATGTGATTGTACATGTAGTTTCATCCTCACCAAAGGAAGAGGAGGTTGAAGCCCTCATTAAAATTATCCAGTCACACTACACTAGTACTACATGGGGTAAGATTCTAGTTTGTGGAATATGTAGTTGAAACTGCCTTGAGGTTTATAGACCAACCTATTTCTTCCCTTCTCTTTTTCAAGTATTTTTTGGTCAATCAGGTCAAAAATATAAAGAATATTAAATCAAACAATTATAAATTGATCAAAATGATAATGCAACATTATATGCATCATAATGTGAAGCAATACAAAAAATTCCAAAACCAAGAAAGGTGAACAATAAAAATTTTATGGCCTTGAACATATTTGTTAGCATCCAAGGAAGAGAATATTTGGTGACCAAATCTATCTTAGGCATATTCAATGTTAAGTCAACAGGAGTTGAATATGTCTAGTTAGAATGAGAACTCCAAATTAGACACATAGTCTCTCTACCACCTACATAGTCCATATCTAATTCCATAATTCAAATCAAATTCTAGACGTGTTAGTTTTGATCACTTTTTATTTGCATATTGTTCATTACTTATCAAGTCAATTTATTTGCTACTTGTCTATTATTTTCAAACACTATAGTATATCTGAATTATTTTTCTTAATAGATATATGTTATATGTATCTTGTGAATATATATTTACTATTTTCTTAGTATCATTATATCCTATAATAGGTGTGTTTATAACCCCCCCCCCTTCCATGTAAGCTTTCCATGTAGGCCATAGGGGTACGATTTTAACACTTACAGTCATATATAAGAGGGTATAGCCATAACCTTTCCATATATAGTTGTTATGTCTTAAAGTGAACCATAACTTTGTAATTTTACCCATTAATATGTGCAATGTACAGACCCTCTATTATTATCTTTCTTTCAAAATGTGACATCATAGAGAAGGCACATGATTTTTTTGATGAATTTATCATTTCACCATTGCAATCATTATAGTCATTGCTATGCAAAGATACATGCTTTTTTTGAAAAATTACATGTTTGAGATTTTCCTTGTAAAAATATTGGCATGCACATATTATAATCATTGTATAAATTTAATCATAGTCCATATGACCACATTTCATTGAGACATTTATCATAAATTCACATGCAAAATGTGAGTTTATCCTAATGCAATCTCATATACAAAATGCGACATCTTATAAAAGGTGTGTCACTTGTTTGACAAAGTAGTGCAATGATTTTAGGATATGCAAAACATTCCATACAAATCTTTTACCCTAATTAATACAATGAGTGAGTTGACCCTAATGCATTGACTACATTGACCTTAATGCAATGATTGAGTTAACCTTGATGTAAAGAGTAAGTTGACCCTAATGCATTGACTATGTTGACCCTAACATAATGATTGAGTTAACCTTAATTTAATGAGTGAGTTAAACATAATGCAATATCTTGTGTAAAATTTGGAAATATAGAGAAGGTATGGTAATTATTTGACAAATCAATGTGATGATTAAAGGTTGTTTGTAATTTATTATTTTCATTGATTTTTTAATAGATTGATCATACCAACATTTTTCACCCTAAAAAACATGATAATCAAGTAATATAATTCATCAAAAAGGGTTTTTGTGTAGGAGGACCTTAAAATGTATGCATGTTGGAACAATTAATAGTTAAATTCTTTATAGATTTTGTACTTTTATGTGCATTTTTATGATCTAACATGTGGAAAATCAACCAGAATATGTTGTAATATTCCCCAACATACTAGAAATTTACCTAAAAGTATTTGTGAACATCAACATGACTATATCCTAGAGATATATTTACCTTTTGCAGATATACCTCCAAACTATATAGTTGGTGTTTGTCGCCAAGATGGAAATCATACCCTCATGTACATGAGTAGAGAAAGGTGTTATTCAACACTAAGACCTTTAATTTAAACTTATCATTTTTTCCCACCATTATGTTTCCCTACTTCAAAGATGCTAAAACTATCTTTAGAGCCCCTTTGCATTATTATTACTTGTTGCCCTACCCGCTATTTCCTTGTATATGTCTATCATGTTATGTTTTTTTTAATAAACTATGATCTACAACTTATAACATCTATATGGTGTTTAATTAGGAGAAATAAAAATTATACTCAAAAAAAATTAACTGTATGTAAAGAGAAAATAATTATAATAAACACTATAAAATTCACTTCAAAATTACAAATTAGAAAGTTTTTTTTTAAATAAATGAATTAATTTTTATTTTTATTTATTCAATATATAAAATAATAAGAAATGTTACTTTTAATATTTTTATATAAATACATATCCATTTTAACTAATATAATTAAATGATGTTTTTTAATATTATTTAATCTCACAAATAAAAATCAATCTTTAAAACAAATTTATAAAACTTTTTTTTTAATTCATATTCCTTCTAATGTTTACTAGACACCGAACCACCCCCACAAAAGCATTTTAGGTCATCTTTGTCCCATTCATTACCAAAATCCATTTATGAACAAACAATCAATAGAAGCCATCTAGAAAACCATAGAGATTGTTCCATTGCTTTATTGATAAAATAACCTATGAGACTAGTTGAAGTGATGGGATTACGAATCTAATTAAACTGATGGGATAGTTAAAATTATATATAAATTTGAAAAATAAATTAAAAATTATTATTATTGTTATTATTATTGATTCCTATCAAAATAAGATTAATAAAATTAATTTTCAATTAGTTTTTTTTATTTAGGTTAAGTGGGGGGAATTTTAAACTAGGGTCCCCAAACCTTAGGAGAAGTTCAAACACAAAATAAAGAACAAGCTAACCAAGCTAAGAAAAGAAACCACGACTAACACAGTCTAGAAAAATCTAAAAAATAACCCAAAAATAGACACAAAAAAACAAAAGAACTAATCTAAATCCAAACTACCAAACATATCCTCCTTCATCTTCTTGAGGTTCATATCAATCTGCAATAACAAATTTTCATGATCAATGGTGTATTGAGATCCACTACTCTGACCCTTCTTTCCCTTCCCTTTGTCTATAAAATTGGGCTTAAACAACTCTTTGAGATGTGTCTACAAGTTTTCAACATTTTGTATTCCTTCATACATTACCAATTTACTAAAATTAACTAAAAAGCTAATCTTATTATGAAGATTTTTATTAACTTATTCTAACAACTCCACAATGAAAACTAGTCCTTGAATCTGGTTGTTTTCTTCCCTAATTGCCAAGGTTTGGGTCATCCTTGCATTTTCATGTTGTAACACATTCACCTTGCCCTTTAGCTTAGTGATCTCAGGCTATAGCAACTCATGATAGCTTTTTGGAGTTCAAGTTTTTCCATAATTTTGTCTGAGCTCTCCTTACCTTTAAAGAAAGTAACCAAGTTATGAAATCCACATTTTGATCCTTCTGGTTCAAGGAAGTCTCTCCTTTCTTTGGGTGGGTATTCCTTGTCTCCTCAATACCCTTCCTCTTCTTTGTTGCATTCGGCTCATGTTTGGGTTTGCTTCTCTGCTCCACTTCCTTTCAATATTCTCTCATCTCCTCACTATCTTTTTCCACATTAATGACAGTCTTCACTGCCTTATTGTTATGAAAACCCTGAGGACCTTTGTTCCTCTATTTCCCTTAGCTAGGCCTTGTAGATTTGGAATCACTTCAAAGTCTTTTCTTAATATTATCCTAGTCTTTTTTTTTTCTTTTTGACCTCGTTCACACTAACAATTTCAATTGAATCTGTATGTTTCCTTGAGACTCTGGTCAAGCTCTGTGGATAACTTATCCAAACTTTTTTAATCTCTCTAATATCCACAAGCCCCTCCTTAGGATTTTCCTTCTGGGTCTGAGGGATATCAAGCATGATTTGATTCATGTCTTTGAATTACTTTAAAATAAGGCATATTATTCCCTCATGTCTAAGAGTGGAGTAATTTCCATGCTTAAATTTTCATAATTGACCCCTCCATAGATTTCAAGATAAAGAAAGGGAGACTAAAAGGCACACCATGCCTAAAATAGTTTAACATTCTAAATAGAGACTATCTCATAAAATTATACCTACCTTCTAAAGTGATGTACTGCATTAAATGAAATGCAACCTCTAAAAATGGCCTAGGTAAGGATTCTTTGTTTAGAATGGAATTTCATCCCCCACAATGAAGTTAGAGTTTCAGCCTAATGATTTGACCTCAACCCCATGTCTCCCTTATAAACAACAATCAAATTACCCTCATGATCTTTGATAACTCCACCTCCTCCCACTGCCCCCAGGTTTCCTTTCGAAGCTTCATCAAAATTGATCTTCATCCATCCCTTGAGAGGAAGTTTCCACTTCGTTCTTTTCTTAATTTCATCCTTAGGGTCTGTTTGCCCTAACTCCAATGAGTCTATTTTCCAATTAAGGGTTGGTATTTGTTCAAAGGGAAGAATATTTTTTCCTTTTTTAATTTGAATAGCCCTGTAATTTTCTTTGATGAGATTAAAGATTCTTTTTGAGGTTACCTTTTTGTTGCAAATTTTTCCCCTAACAATTCTATTATTTTGTTCTCGCCAAATCCCCCAAATTATGGGAGGCAGAGTCAAGTTTCATATCTTCTTGAGATGAACATTTTGGAATGGGCATCTCCAAGACTGCTAAACTTTCATTAGGGAGCTTGGTTGTACCCACAAAATATTGAATTTTTTAATGAAATAACTCCAAATTCTCTGAGTGAAAGAGCAACTGACTAGTAGATGAAATATTGATTCATTCTCCTCTTCACACAACACATATTTGTTGATAATAATGCAGCCTCTTTTCCTAAGATTATCAATTGTTACGATTTTATTTTGAATCGCTACCCATAAGAAAAAACTTATTTTTGGAGTAAGTCATCCCACACACCTTCC
This sequence comes from Torreya grandis, assembly GCA_037957365.1. Taxonomy (NCBI): domain Eukaryota; kingdom Viridiplantae; phylum Streptophyta; class Pinopsida; order Cupressales; family Taxaceae; genus Torreya; species Torreya grandis. Next base: position 1,375,830 of record JARHVA010002575.1, on the reverse strand, counting down.
CAACTTACCACAACTTCTTGATCTTGAGAAATTAATTCATACCCCAATTTTACTTTATACTGCCCATCAAATGAATCAATCCAGATCAGTTGGTATTCTCTATCTACACCTAAGATGTGAAAATTTTACAATAAATTATTTAGTTCTACTATCTTCAATATGTCTTCTTCATTTAGATTGTCCAAGCTCAAATTTTTCCAGCTTTTAACTCCTTCCAGCACTTACTAATAATCATCAACCTTGTCACCATATTTTTGTCTCATGTTATCCTGAAGGTATATACCTATATCCCTATCGAATAGTGTCAAATTCAAGCTCCAATTATCTTTCTGAAAGTCAATCCTACTTCCATCTCCTATTTGCCATTTATAACCTTCATTAATCAACTCTTTGTTGGCAGTTAAAATTTTCCAATTGTGTGAACCCCTCACAAATTCATCCCTGACCAGAATGGAAATTGGATATTTTCCTTCGATATATTTAAAAGAAAGGATCTCACCTCAAACTAATTTTTTTGAGATGAATCTCTAAACAAACTTAGATGTGAGTGCTTTACTAATCAGCTACAGGTTTCTAATACCAAGTTTTCCATACCTTCTTTGGCATAAACTTTACTCCATGCCACAAGGTGAAATTTGTTTTTTTCTTCCATCCCAATCCAAAGTAAAAAAAATTGAATATTAATAAGTTTATCCTCCACTCCTTAAGTCAGGTTGAACAGTGATAGAATGTACACCAGTAAACTTTATAAAATACTCTTAATCAACACTACCTTGTTAGCTTGAGAAAGGAGCTTACCTTTCCAACTTGTGAGCTTCTTTTATAATCTCTCTATCAAAATATTTTAGGTTGTCACCTAAAACTAATTGTTGATGAGAGACATTCCCAGGTAAGAAGAAGGGAGTTCTTTGATTTGACAACCCAGAAGAGAAGTTATCCTAGCTTGTCTAGCAACTGGAGTATTAAAGAAGTAGACTGAACTCTTTTCAAAATTTATTTTCTAGTTAGACACCTTTTCATACATCACTAAAATATTTTTAATTGTTATAGCTTCTTGCATAGAAGCTTTGACCAACAAAATAGTGTCATCTACAAACTGTTGATGAGTCACTGGATCATCAAACCTAGTTACTTTGAATCTTTCAATTATACGGTAGCCAAAGCCTTGAAAATGTATCTGTTCAATGATTCTACCATGATGATGAATATGAATGGTGATAGTGGATCTCCCTATCAAACCCCTTTCACACTCTTGAAGAATCTTTGGACCACTCCATTAACTAACATAGAGAACATGCAAGTAGTTATACACACTCTAATAATGTTTCTAAACTTATCACTAAAACCAAATTGCATCATAACTCTATCCAAAAAACTCCAATCTAGTCTATCATACGCCTTGGTCATATCCAATTTAAGGACCATATCTGCCCTTTGAATTTTTTCCATAGAGTGGATGGCTTCATGAAACATAATCACTCCATCCTGGATTTGTCTTCCTGGTACAAAACCTCTCTGCTGAGATTGAATAATTATTTTCATGATTAATTGCATCCTCATAGCTATAATCTTTTTAATAATCTTGTAAAAATAATTGCACATGCTAATAAGTTAAAAATCTAAAAAAAAATTACAGCCCCTTCATTCTTAGGTATAAGCACTAAAAAAGTAGGGTTGAAGTCTTTAAGCAATTGCCTAGATTCTAAGAATTTATTTACTATTGCGACCACATCATCTCAAATTATGTCCCAAAATTTTTTGAAGAAAGCTATTGGTATTCCATCTAGTCTTAGAGCCTTATTCGGATTCATCCTAGAAATCACAAATTTTAGATCCTCATTTGTGGTAACAGTTGTAAGCATATCATTATCCTCTTGGTTAATTAATTCAAGAATCTCATATAAAAAAAATTTCAAAACCAATATTCTTCTTGAGATCATTTTTGTACAAATTTTTATAAAAAAGAGAACTTGCATAGTTAATCTCATCAGCATCAGACGATAACGGACCCTCATTATTTATTATCTCATTAATGGCATTATGTTTCATGTGCTTTAATGTAGACATATGAAAAAACCATGTGTTTTTGTCACCCTCCTTAAGCCATATGTTTCTATATTTATGCCTCCATAAAGTTTCTTCCCTAGCCGCAATAGTATGATATTCACATAATAATTGTTTTCTCTATTCTTAATCTCTAATTCATAACCTTTCTCCTCAATTTTCTCTTCTATCTTCAATAAATCAAATTTAAGGGCCTTTTTTTGAAAATGAGCATTTCCAAACACCTATTTGTTCCATTGTTTGATCTTAATTTTTACCTTTTTGAAATTCTCAGCAAGATTAAACATAGCATAACCAGTACCATTATTTGTCCACCACTCTGAAATTCTCTTCTGGATATCAGGGTGAGTGAACCACATATGTTGCATATGGAAAGGGTACCTATTTTAATTAACCTTTTGACTAGATACATTCAATTCGAATGGAGAATGATCCGAACCAATTTTTTACAAAGTTTTAAGAGACAAATCTTTTTGTTAAAGTCACTATAAAGAGATAAAGACTTTGTCTAATCTACATTGGATAAGATTCTCATCGAGCCTCTGATTTATCCAAGTATACTTAGACCCCCTAAGTTCTAAATCCATCAAACCAATATCAACAACCAAAGAAGAAAAATCATATATACTATCCATACAAACTAGATTTATTCCTTTTTTATCATTCATTCATTCAATGAAATAATTTGAAATATATTTGTTCATAATAATTATATTTTTTTTAATTTATTATATAAATAATAGTATATTCTTTTATGTTAATACAATTTTATCAACATATAGTTATATAAAATTATGGTATAAATTTACAGGCTCGTCATTTCTCCCAATATTATAATATATCTTATTTAAGTGCCATTTATATTTTCATGCCAAATTAATATAAACAAATATCTAAGTTTATTTTGATTTTATTTACCATTGCATTATTATATCAATTGGACAGTTATGAATAGTCATCATTTACATTCTTAGGTGCAATTATAAATCAAAATATTCACGACACAAAAAGTAAATGCAATGCTAATAAATATCTAATTGGGATTATCCCCGGGCACATCATATTCAATTCAATACCAATACTAGTGTTTGTTCTTGGAGCTCGCCTCATTAATTTAATCAATTTATTGCTTTTGATGTTTGGAATCAATTAGTTGACCCAATGGTGAAGAACATGTGCTCCTAGAAGGGAGGTCACAGGTCCAAATCCTGCAGGAGGTAAGGTATGCACGCCTCATATTCATAGCATAATAAGGTGCCTCCCCACGATAGGAGTGCGAGGTGGTCCCATATGCTATAAGTTCCTTGCAGACCATAACCAAAGTGTTACTTGACATCGTGGACCTTAAAAACAATATTATATTATATTATTATGCTAGTGTTTGTTCTTAAAGCTCACCTCATTAATTTAATAGATTTATTGCTTTTGATGCTTGGAATCAATTAGTTGTGCCAACGGATATTTGGTGGGCCTCTAGTTTGAAGACCTTAAGCCCACTTAAGCCACGGATTTAATCCTCTATCTTGTTAATTTGCCTCTATGATAGAATTGAGATTTCTATTTCCACTCTCTATCAAATAATGTATATTACTATTTTTTAGATTGGTGTATATATAATTATCTCTCAGTTTTGATATCCAAATGTCACTTTTTGTAGCACTGATAGGTTATAAACCACATTTTTTTACTTTCCTTATTGTTATGTCTATTGAAATTTTGGTCTGCTATTATTATAGAAGATTTTGAAGTTAATGAAAATAATATTGCATATCTAATCCCTGCATAAGTAAATTGTTTGCCACTTATGAAATTAAAGACCTCGGAAAATAGGAAAGCAGTAATATGATGACAAAATCATGTTGAAAAATAGATGTATATGTTTGTTGGTGATTGCTAATCATTCAAAAATGTTGCGTAGAGATGCAGTCTCTGCTATTCAATTTTAGCATAGTTCCTCAACTTGAATTCACTTAGAGAGTGGTCCCATGGAGGGGGCAACTGCAATTATTTTGTAGTTGCAAGGGGTTTCATGCAACTTTAAATTTATGTGACTGCAAAAAATTGAATATTTTCTTGAAAAATAGGAGCAGCAACTATAAATGAAAGAGATTTTCAAAGATGGGTAGGGCAAAAAATTTACAGTACTCGCAGAGAAAATTTAGGCACAAAAAAAGCACTTTAAAGCCAATAAAAATTTATGCTATAATTTTTTTATATTCAAACCTCCTAAATTTCATGTGCATGAATAATTTTTACAATTTTAAAAATTCATGAAACTGCTTTACTGCATAATTTCCCTAAATAATCTCTGCAATACCCACTAAATATTTGTGTAGTTACAATACCATGGGACCAGGGCCTTAGTCCCCTTATATTTAGTAGAAACTATTGAATAAGCCTTCCCCATAAGTTCATAAGCATGTGTACATTTATCTCGACCTAACATGCATGCACAACAATCTGTGCCATGCCCTTGGAGATCTGATTGGCATCAAAAAAACACTTCTGCATGAAACACGATATTGAGAAGCAATGGAAGTCTGACAGATGCTCCAAGGGATATGCATTCCAGTCTGATTACAAATCCCATCTTAAGATCTACGGAACCAGAGGCCATTCATGTGATTGTAAGAGAGTCTTCTCAAGGTATGTATATATAATGCAAAATTTAAAGTCTAATATCTTCTTAAAATCAATAAGAATATATCTATGAAAATATATCAACAACAGATTGAATTGATTAAGTGCCTGTTCCCTATCCTTATTTGGTTTTTTATTAATTATTTCAAATAGCCCTAAAAAACGTTTTTGGGGGAGAGTTGTAGGGTGGAGAGATTTATTGAACATCGAGATGATTGCAATGTTGCTATAGAAAGAGCATCTTTCTGATACAATGATCTACCAAGTCAGTCTTCTTTAAGAGTGAGAAGCAAAATTTCTAATGAAAATGTGAGTGTGTTTAGGCTTTCATTCGCAAGTAGATCCTTCAGTCATGGTGAGTTTTAGGAACAATATTCTCTAAATACAAAGCAAAGAGAGCTTCAATTTTTTAATGCCAAGCAACAATCCAATACTTGAGAAATAATAATGACAGGGACTAACGATACACAACATATATTTAAAAAGAAATTTATATTATAAAATACATAATATATATTACAAAATATATATGTAAATTAAATTTATATTACAGAATATATATATATATATTATATTACAAAATATATATACAAATTGAAGTAAAAAAATTTATAATACAAAAGAGAGACTAACTGTTACATAATTTTTATTATTGTTATTATTATTTTTTTAAAATAATTATTAAAAATTATATGAGTCTCTCACCCTATACTAATGTAAAGAAATAATTAAAATATTATTAATAATATAATATATGAAAAAAAAAAAAATTAATATATCTAAAAGAAAAAAAAATCACATTTATATATTAACTTATGAGCTTATTTTTCTTTTAAAAAAATTAAAATTAACATTGAAAAAGGGACGTCACAAATCATCTTTAATTTTTTTAAAAATCTCTTATTCTCTTAGTCTAACACAATCTACCCATCCTATATATTCCCTAAGAGATCTTTTAGTTAATGTAATCATAATGATCACTTTTTATTGTAATATTGAATAAAAAAATTGGAAGAATGATTAGTGAGTTGGTAATAGATTCACTGCAAATGGACTTGCAAGAGTAACTTAAAGATAAGTTAGAGGAATAGTTGAAATTTGTGAATAATCATATTACATATATTATAATATCTTATTTATTAATAATTATAATAATAAATTGTAAAAAAAAAATATTATAACATAAATAATCATAATTAATTTATGGGTAATATATAAATTTTATTACATTATATTTATAAATAATTAAATCATAATTAATTATAAGTAATATATAAATTTTACCACGTCATATTTATAAATAATCACAACTAATTTATAAGTAATTTATAGATTTTCTTACATCATAATAAATAAAAAAATAATATATAGATAATCATAATTTATTTATAGATAATATATAGATTTTACCACTTTCTATTTATAAATAATCATAACAAAAAAATTGTAAAATTAAATTATCATAAAAAATAGTTACACATTATAATAAATAAATAGATAATATGAAGATAATTATAATTAATTTATAGATAGTATAAAGATTTTACCATAACATTTATAAATAATTATAACAATAAAATATCACATCATAATATATAGAAAATCATAATTAATTTATAATTATGTTAAGTTTTACAATAGGAGAGTGGGAGGGAGAGAGCCTCATGTCGTGCCCATGTAAAGAAAAATGGTCGACATTTTTTTAAAATTTATTTTAATATAAATTTAAAAAATTGATAACAATCGACACATTAATTAAACCAACAGATATGACCTCTCAAACATTGTAAATATAAATCAAATCAATCAACAAATCAAAAATCAAATACATATAAAATCAAAATCAGAATAACGAAAAACAAAAACCAACGATAAAAAAATACAAAGTTAAAAACAAATCTATTCTAACTAGTTTTTATTTTTTTATTTCTTTACTACAATTTAAAATTAAATTTGAACTCTGAATTAGCACTTCACCACATCCATTCTAGAGCTTATAAACTTTAAGATGTCAAACTATATAGACGCATAATTGTTGACAACGAAATATATTTTAGATTTATTATCATTAACAAACCGCTATAGATTATTTTACTGTTTGCATCCCACGGGAACCAATGCCCTCCACTAATGTGGCAGTGAACATGTAGTAACATTTTGTCGTGAGATTTTAGGCCTGAAAATATCGATGGCTATAAATTTTATAATATATGTTTATTTTCATATTTGTTGATACATTATTATTGTATTTAACTGGAATGAAAAAAATATCTTCATTATTCACCCCTTGCAGGAGAGACACCTACTAATATTTAATTTCAAATGTTATACTCTCTTATAGGCCTGTATTTATTATTTTTTCACTTGTGTAACTATTCATGTATATATATTAAGAATAACTTGCATGTTGATATATGCCTATTGTTATTTTTTAACTTGCATATCGATCTACTTATTTTTGAACTTGCCTATTGATATAGGCCTATTGTTATTATGTGATAGTTATTATTTATTCACTTATTTTACATGTACTTAGGTAGGCCTATAGGTAGGTATGAATAACTTGCATATTTATTTTTTCACTGTTATTTATTTATTTAGTATTTAATTGATAATAAGATTAATATATTAAAAATAATTTAATATATTAGTTATTGTTTCAATATCAATATATAAATAATTTTATTTGATGTTTTTATATATTTTTGAATTGTGTTGTTTGATGTTTATATATTTTTCAATTATGAATATGATTTACATATCCTACAAAGATCAAATATGATATGTTATCTATATTTGGTGTAATATGATTTACTTAAAAATTGTGTAAATATGGCTCGACTTAAATTGAACTTTGCAAATGAAGAAGAACAAAGAGAATAGTAATGAGAATATCAAAGACAATATCATAGATGAAGACATCAACAAATCACAGATGTACAAAGAGAGGAAGAAAGAAAAAATTGAAATGACATGATAGACAAAGATTTAAAAAACACAGGGAAAATTGACAGTTGAACAATTAGAAGTAAAAAAGAGGCAACATACAGATAAGATGAAAGACATTCGAGCATAAACATCTCAAGATGAATGATATTTATTAAGAATAGTAGATTATTTGTGAACTTGAATGTTTCGCATCAAGTGTTCAAATTTATAGAAAAAATGAAGAAAATGATAATGAAGAACATATAATGTATTTCATTGATGGATACAAGAATAGGCCCTTTTCCATGGAAAGCACATCACTTATTGAAGCAGGGAGATCTTGGACATATAATCCAAGACAAAAAAATGATAACAAATTGGAGGTAAGGAGTATTGCAGCAATAGTGAGAGTATTTCCAAGGTTTTCCTTCATCCCTGCACGTGAATCAAGTAAATGGGTTGATTTTTGTTGGTCAGAGTTATTAATTTACAAGTCATTTCATGATATACAAAGAGATATTGGAATTGAGGATGAAGAAATAATATCAAATTGGGATTCATTCAATTATAACAACTGGCAGATGGAGAGAAGAACAATTTCAAAAGATGTTGAAAGTCACGATGATACTGAAGATGAGGATAATCCACCTGTTCAATAAAACACAATGGAAGTGGGAAATCATATCCAGGCTACAACATGGCCAAGTTATGGAAGTGAGTGAGATAGATATGTTGGGAAGAAGAGATATTGATAAACAAGCATTATGGAGTAATGAATATAGAGGTGAAAAATACATAAATAAAGAGATCAAATTCATAAGCACCATGAAATATAATGAATTTCTTATAGATAATGATATAACACCAGAGATGAATTATGAAACCTTGGGTGCCAAACAAAAAAAAAGCACTTGATATGGTTATGACACATTTTCATGAAGGTCAAAATAATTCGCCCTTACACATGATAGTCCAAGGAACAACAGGAATAGGAAAATCATATCTGATAGGTGCCATTCATCGGGATCTTCAAGATACAACATTCCTAAAGCGATCTCCACTTCTACTACTTAAACCAACTAGAGTTGCAACATTCAACATTGGTGCTTCGACTATCCATCCACGACTTTGAATCCCAATTGTGTATTTTGTTGAATTAGAAGGAACAAGACTTACAAGTTTCTAAGAGGAAATCCACCACATAAAATACATATTGATTGATGAAATGAGCTTCATTGGACAAAATTTGCTACGCAACATAGACTCTAGACTCTGTCAAGCATTTCTTAAAAATGCAAACATGAGTTTTGATGGTATATCTATTATTTTGGTTGGAGATTTGAGGCAGCTTCCTCCTATTAGTGATAGACCGCCATACAATAGTAACAGATGAGCTAAACTATTATGGGAAGAATTCAAAATAGTTGTTACTTTGGAGAAGATATTTAGAAAGGAAGGAGAAAGTGATGACCAGCAAAGGTTTCGTTTGCTAATCATAAATTTGAGAGATGAAAATCTAGCAATAGATGACTGGAAGCTATTGATGACTAGAACAAATCTTAGAATAGATAGAACCACTAATGAAGAGTTTGATAATTGTATTCATTGTTTTCACAGAAATGATAATGTGCGTAACCACAATAAATGAAAATTATATTCATTGAAAACACTAGTTGCACATAACATTGCAACCAAAGTAGGAAGTGCAAATACCCCAATGGGAGGTCCAAATGATGAACTTGATATGGAGTTACTGATTTCTATCGATGCAAGGGTCATGTTAACTTCCAATCTTTGGATAGAAGCAGGTCTTATAACTGGAGCTTTAGGGTATATCAGAAGTATAATCTACAAAACTGAGAGTGCCCCATCAAAACCACCAACATATTTTATGGTCAAGTTTGACAATTATTCGAGAATACCATTTAAAGATGCAACTCCATATGCAGTACCAATTGCACCAATACAAAGGGGATGCACAACCCAACTACCTTTACGATTGGCTTGGGCATTAACAATACACAAATCACAAGGTTTGACCCTTTCAAAAGCCACAAATTTATATAGGTCAAAGAGAATAATAGAATTGACATTTGTGTTTATATCTCGTGTAAAGTCCTTAGAAGGCCTAAGAATATTACCTCCGTTTACATATGATAACTATGAAAAGTTAAAAAATGAAAAACAACTTTCCAAACAGAAAGTCGAGGAAGAGAGATTGAAACTCTTAGAGGAAAAATAATTTCATGTAATTATGAAAAAAATCATATCCTTATTCATTTTTTGACATTTTATGTGATGTGTACTTATTCATTATTTGACATTTTATGTGATATTTATGGTACATTTCGATGAGTACTAAATAACTATTTAGATTGAGAATTTTAAATTATGTGAATTAGAGTTTTGGGTGATTTAATGTAATGTGTATTACAATTCTATATGATTTAATGTAATGTATAATATACATTTTAAGTTTGATGAAAAATTCAAATTACATATCAAATAAATATGCAAAATGCACAGTTGCTACTAGCATACCTATCTTAGATAAATCTATGTAAAAGATATCGAGAGATATCATTCTCGAAGCACCTAGATTTGTGACATAAATGGAATAAGTGCCTCGAGAATGATATCTCTCGGCGTCTTTCACATAGATTTATCTAAGATAGATATGCTAGTTAATATATAAATATTATTACATCACATATATAAATAAAAATAACAATAAAATTATCATGAGAAATAAATTATCACATCATAATATATAAATAAATAATATATGGATAATTACAATTGATTTTAAAATAATATATAGATTTATATTTTACTAATACTATAATGCTCTCTATTTTTATTTTTATTTTACATTTATATTATTTCTATATATATCATATATGTATATTTGTATTTTATTAATACCGTATTTCTCATTTTAAAATTGTATTAAATATTTATATTAATAAAATTTATGAACTATAAATATTTATCTTTATTTTACATGGTGATATATTTTACATAGATTTATTAAGATATATATGATAGTGATATATTTTACATAGATTTATTAGGATATATATGCTAAATTATATATATTAATAAATATATAAAGTGATATTTTAATTTCACAATCCATTATAAAAGAAAAAAAAAAAATCTATCAAACCCAAAAAAAAATCATTTAGACAACATTGAAATTGAAATCGAAATCAATTAACTCATATACATGACTTGTTATTGCATACACTCGTCTCATTTAAACTTTTTTTCAATAAAATTTTGAAAAAATAAATATCATAATCATAACAATGACAGTTTAATAAAAAAATTGAAATAAATGTAAGCTTGTTCAACATAAAACTAAAGATGTCAATATTTATATAAGTCAACGCTATCATCCTAAAAACAAATGCAAATTATAAAGGCCGCATGATTAATGCACTTCTTCCCATAAAACGTAGAATGATTTTCGCTACAATCTACTGAAAATTAAGAAAAACCAAAATAAAAAAACTGCATTTAGTACTTTCAACTGTGTTATATTCAACCATTAAAAAAATTGTATTGAAGCTACAAGCGTAAGCCTATCGAAATCCCCATCACAAATCTCTGAATGCACAACCTTAAAATTCAAGGGCTATATTACCCAATTCAACAAACATATTGATATTATGATGCACATTCATACAAGCCGTGATAAGAGATGAGTGATGAACACAGTAGATATAGGTGGTATTGGAAAGACTGCTTATATACATACTGTTTAAATACATATTGAAAGTTTTGTCCAATACACCTATATCCAAAGTATTCTTCCCACAACACATCTGTTACAACAGGCTATCAATGCATTGTTTGTGAAACATTGACTCTTCCATTTATAATAGTTTGGTGTGGCCTTACCTGCCTGCATTTTCACGCATGAAGTGTGATAGGTGTGTGGCAACTGAATGGAATTTCACCAGGGTGTGAGTGTTCAGTGCAAGTACAAGTTTATAGTTAAATATTTAAGGCTTCTAGAATTATTTTTGGAAATAATTGTCATGATAATAGAATTAAAAAGAATATTAATAAAGATGATAATAGAATAGAATATTTAATCGTTTAAGATATGAGTATCGAGTGTGTTTTTTTTAAAGTAATGAAGTTTAATTTGTGGAGGACACTTGCTCAAAAAGAACTTACCAGGGTTTAATTTATTGAAGGCATCAAAATAATAGACAAGGTCAAGCCTTCTTCAATTAAAATTAGTTATTCTTACTCTTGAGCATCAATAATAATTGTAATGTAAGATTACATTTTAAAGTAAGTTTTCATTATTTTTTTGAAAGTAGTTTAAATGTTTTGGGCATTTAGAGTTTATTAGTATAAAAATTTATTGTTTAATATTTTTATATATGTTCGAGTGTTAATAGTGTTTATGTTAATTTAAGTGATATAAATATATTAAATATTTACATTTGGTGTATTGTATTTAAGTGTTTCTTTTTAAAAAAGATTAAATATATGGTGTTTAGCTTTTACTAATATAATAAATGTATTGTGTAGCACGTTTACATATATTTAAGTGTGAAACAACGTTCACGTGAACTTAATCGATAAGAATGTTTTGGGTAGTTACATTCAATGTATCGTATATATGGCATCCAGATGTGCTCTCATGAAAAACTAATTGATGTATTGCCCTAGAAAAAGTTGAGCATATGATTTCTTAAATAAATAATAAAAATGTCTAATTTGGGTGCTTGTTAACCTAGAGTCTACTTAATATTGTTTGTGTTGCGACTTGGTTCACACGTTCAATATATAAACCCACTAGACTATGATCATTGTGCCAATTGGAGTGGCACCATGCATAAAGTGGTTGTCCTACTAACATAATGGAAGATTAATAGTGAGACGAGCATGATTATGTTTTACTAAATAGTGAACATAATGGTGTAAATGTCACTATGTAAAAGAGGTAAAACTCAGGCACAATGGATATCTAAAGTTAATGCAATAATGATCAATAATCAAGTATGAACTATGCCCTAAATATTGATTGAAAGTACCAAGAAACATTTAAACAAGAAATATAAATGAAAGAGAGGGAAAGAAGACTGAAACAAACACATTTGAGCATTGTAACTAAAAATCTAGAATTAGAAACAAAGTATAACACTGACACAAAATATGATCTTAAAATTTAACTAAGATTTACAACAAGATCAAAATCAATGAAGGGTTGATTATGTCCATGTCGGAATCAACAAAGGACCAATTTTATATATTGATTGTGTCCTCTACAACCAATTGTGTAATTTGTTGCTTTTGAGGCTCTGTAACTTTTAGGGCTACTTTGTAAATTGAAATTAATCTGGATTTTAGTTTTGCTTCACTTAATTAGTTGACATAACTTTTTGATTTACTTTTCCTTGGATAATAAATGTATGCATGAAAATTAAGTTATCTATGGGTCCAATCAGCGTGTTATCTATGGGTTTATTCACCATTCTTTCACATCAGCATGTTATCTATGGGTTCAAACCTTCTAAGTTGATTCATGTCACCTCAAGAATTCTTCCAGACTGTGTCAAAACCATACTCTATCATACTTAGACATATACAGATTATCAAATGAGTGTTCCTATCTCTTAGACAAGAATGTCAGATTTACTCGGTACCATCTAGACGTTATCGACTAAATCTTATGGTTTTTTTCTTCACCTAAGAATGGTCAAATTTCAAAATCAAAACATTCATATTGCTTAGTCTATGTTTGTAGTGTGTCATTGGCATGATAAATTACCCAAAAAGACACATATAAATACAAATAAAACCTAAGCTTGTTAGGTAACTTTGTATTCTATCTAGCACCTTCGTATATTCCTATGCATTAAGCAAAACTTCCCTATTCTTCCCAAATTAAAAATCAATCACTAGGAGCAGACATCAACCAAAATTGAAACACACTAAGTTAGTTAAAGAGTGAATATTTTCAATATCAAAATCCTTATTACTAGGTGCATTCATATAGAAAAGGATAACAATTGTACATTCACACTAAGTGGAAGAACTAAGTGTGGATTGACTTCTCTCTTCAAAGTATTGGATACATAAGCAACGGTCAATCATCAATGGGGGTTATTAAGATTGATGTTATCACTTGAACCCTACACCCATTAAATTAGAAGGATAAGTTTAGTGAGATAATAGGAACATCCCCAAGGTTATGGGACCTTCGCACTCCTTGTGATGAACCTTCGATGTAGGCCAGATTCCTTATATTCTAAATGCATCAGTTTTAAGACCAGCGTGTAGGCCTAAAGAGTAGAAAGGTAAACTAATGATAATCTAAACCTAGGATCCTCAATTAAAATAGAGGGAAAAGGTAAGAAATATTGAAACATAAAAGGCGATGTGCCCAGAATAGAGTGAGTGCTCCTACTACTGTAAACATAGTGCCAACCTTTGAGAATAAGATGGTATCATAAAGTTATCTCCAAATCACTCCAAATGCATAAGTATTTAGCATAGAGGCATAAGAACATGGTGTAACACTAAGAGGGATGACAAATGGTCCACAGACAACATCAATGTAGATCTAAGTGTGCATAGGATACAACCTAAAATTGAGTTTCAAGTTTGATGAATAGGTGCAAGGAATGGATGACAGATAAAGGGATGAATATTACCCACATTCAAAGATCAAAAAACATGAAAATCACATGAATCATCAAAATAAAATAAAGAAGTGAACTTAATTCTCATTAGTCTACAAGATTTAGCTAATACAAGTGCTCATGGGGGGGCAAATTTCAGTAGTGTGAGGCTACTAAAAATGTGTCAACCCCTTTTACAATGGAAAGCTAGGATTTTGTAGATAACAAACTTATTTTATAATTATTGCACCACTTAGGGTAATGGGTACATCTTTTAATTCCCTTGAGGTGCCACATCCATGCTTTCTACAATTTGTCTGACAAATCAGGGTTGGAAATCATAGTAGGAACCTTACATGTGCAGGGGGAGGAGGAAAATTTCCCTAAAAAGGTTAAAGAGTGGTGTGAACTTGTGTTCTAATTTCTATTGGTTGTTTATGCATTCAATTATTCTGGCAATACATTGAACTTATTTGTATTAATGTCTTATTTACTGAAGGATGAGATCACCATGCTTATGAATCTGAGAGAGACATGGTGACATACTATTTTGGGTGGCTAATGATTGAAGATATGGCTCAAATGTTCCTCCATTAATTGTGCACATTTTCCTTTGCTTTGAAACCTAGACCTGAGCCAACTCTAGATGAAAACCAATCTAAGATTATTAGTTTTCCTATAGTTTCTATAGATAGCACTCTACTCAATGTTTGGTTCCTTTTTCAATAAGTTACCATCCTTTTGGCCTAAATATGCCTATCTTACCTCTATGAAGCTCTACTAGCAATGTTTGGTCCTTACCATCAATTTAGTTCAACTTGGGTTATTCGAGCTCTATTCCATATATTTTTTGTGAGCTTGGGTCCATTCATTTATTTTGCTCAAGTCAAACTACTCCATCGACCTTAGTCAAAAATGTCCCAGCTCGGTCCTTTGTTCATTGAATGTCAGTAAATTGACTCAAGCTCTATTGACCTATTGACCTTTGCTCACATGCCATTGATCTATCTTTGTATGCTCAGATGTTTTCTATTAGATCTACCTAGACCCACTAACCTACCATTCACTGCTCATTGATTGATTTGATCTAGGCTCTAATTATCTAAACACTTATCAAGCTTACATTCAGTCGAGGACCCTTTGACAATTTTTTGAATGCCAACAGCTACTTCATGAGGAACAACCTTAACATCTTACGTGAAAATCATTGGATTTTCAAATCCAAATGACTACTTGCAAGGGCCCAAACTTGACATCAGCACATGAGTAATGGGATATTTGAATCCCAACAGTTATTTTTTGTGCTTGATTTTGACATTTGCAAGACTGTCTGGATAACAAATTTTTTAAGCTATTTCTTTCAGACCTTTTGTTGTACATTTGTTTGGGACCTTCCTTAAAAAAAACCCTTTAGGACCCCTACATCAAACCACTTTTCTATATAATGACCCTTCAATAAAATTATTCAGATAATTTTCATGAAAGAAATGACACTTAGGCTTTTAATGCAGATAAAATGTCTGAAAGAAATAGGTCTTCATCTTTTAATTCAAACATCTTGTCTAAAAGAATTCATGCCTTTAAAACTTTTTTTAAGGATGCTTTCCCTATAAAATTGCCTTTTGGCCCTTTTCAAATGGTTATTTGCCCCTTGGAAATGCCCTTCAGAGTGTATGCATTAGTCCATTTTTCTGAAAAAAAGTGCCCTTCAAAAAGTTTGCTTGGTTCACTTTCTCAAGAAAATACCCTTTGATAAAATTGCATAGGGCACTTTGCTTGAAAAGATATCCTTCAAAAAAAGTGCATAGGACACTTTACTTGAGAAAGTGCCATTCAAGAATTTTGAATGGACCACTTTGGCTGAGAAAGACCCTTCGGACTTCTTGTTTGGTACACTTTGTGAGAGATGATTCTTTGGGCTTTTTGTTTCAAATAAAATGTTTGAAACAATTCTCGACACTTGGCCCACAAGACCCAAAACAAAACTTTTGAAGGAAATAACCCCTGAAAAGGCTTGAGTTGTAGCTTGATCTTGGAAGGCTTAGACATTATTAAAATCTATTCAGATACCTATTCTTTACAACTATAGACCTATCCCTTAGAAGTTGGAAAGATACACTTTTAAACAAGCTCAAAGTGTTTCAAAAGCCTTAAACTCTGTAAGATCTGTTTGGTCCATTGATTTCATCAAAAAAATCTATCTAAAATAATTCACTTGATCCTCAGGAAACCAATTTTCTCTTAGGCAAGTTTGGTATGTGGGCCAAAAATGGCCGACATTTTTGGCCACTCATAGGGAAGCATGCTTGTTATGCTTTGATAACCCAGACCATGAGCAATATTTTGGGCATGGAGTCTTTGGATATTCTAATTTTCTCTCTTAGAAACACACCTGTTGCGTACCTTTAGCTTTGAGATGAATTGAGATTGACTTGACAAGACAAAAACTATGCCAGAGGCACTTAGAGGAAAAGACCTAAGCTAAGAAAACACTACACACATGCACCTAGAGGAAATAAAACTACTCTAAAACAAGGCATGCAAAGTGTGCTTAGGTAAATGAAAACACCTAATCTACTTATTTATAGATGTACAAAAGATTAATGGAGATAGTGTTTGAGATGAATCCCATTGACTGGGATCAGCAGCTCCTCTCCATCCATTATGTCAAGTTGTAAGGTGTTATATGGCTTACAACTGGTGATGGTATATGGACCACTTCATATTGCGTCAAACTTAGTGTGTCTTGTTGCTTTTACTCTATCTATATCTTATTTGATCACTAAGTCTCCCTCTTGGAAACTCTTGTCACTGCCCTTCTTGTCAAATATCCTCTTTGTTTGCGCTTGTTGGAACTCCATGGTGTGCGTAGCTTGTAATCTAGTTTCTTTAAGATCTATTATCTTGGGTGGTCTTACCTCAAGGGGATCACTCTCAATTAGATCCAACTAATGTGTGAGTTCTAATGAAGGTAGCTTGAGGGATACTGGTAATCTGGCTTCCCTTCCATAAACTAGCATGAAAGGCAAATTTCCCAACACCCTCTTTGGAATGATCTAATCAGCCCAATGAATAGTTCTAACCTTAGTATGCTAAGTTCACTGATTATCCTCTAGATTATTCTTTATGACATGAATCAAGTTCTTGTTATTAGACTCTATTAGACCATTACCCTGAGGTTAATAATTCGATGATGCACTTATATAGATATTGTGCTTAAGGTCCCATTCACTAATTTTGGTTCCAAGAAAGGCTAGTGTATTATCTGAGATGATGATTGTAGGGACACCAAATCTCATTACAATGCCTTCATAAAAATTGATAATGGATGTCTCATTAGCCTCCTTGAGGGCAACTACTTCTATCCACCTCATGAAATAGTCAATAGTTGTGAGAATCCATTTATGTCCATCACTTGATGGTGTGTTAATAATGCCTATGAAATCTAGGCCCCACTATGCAAAGGGTTGATCAGCTTGAATTGGGCACAATGGTAAGGTTGTGAGCCTTTGCTTTCATGTGAAGAAGGCACATTTCTTGAAATTTTGCACATAAGTATGTGCATCTTTGAACAAATTTGGCCAATAATAGTCAGCTTGCATGAGCTTCATAGTAGTGGTATTAGGCAAGTAATGGCCCCTTACAAATATATCATTGAATTCTTGAAGAATTCTACTTATTTGCTCCACTTCAATGCACCTCAGGAGGATTCTATTGAGATCCTTTTGAAAAATCACATCTCCTACGAGCACATAAGAAATGGATTATAGTCTGAAGTGTTTGCACTTAGCTTTATGAATTCTAGGAGGATATATGTTATGTTGAAGAAAGGTCTTCATATGTTACAACTAGTTAGTCATGATTTCATCATTTGAAAGCTCTTCTTTGTGTGACACTAGGACTGCATCATCCTTTGGTTCCATTATTACTTTGGATAACTAATTACAGAGTCCTTTCCTCACACCAACTTGGTAACCTGGATGTCTATATCATATTCCATCACCTTGGTGATCCAATCATCTCACTTCTCATTAATGTCCCTACTGAGCGATACTCACGTGCATGACCATGAGACAGATCTTTTTGTTAGAGAGCATATGCTTGAATTTGTTCAATGCTCTCATAAATAAGAGTGTATGATTCTATACAAAATTATAGTACAGCTCATAATCCTTCAAATCCTAGACGAAGAAGTCAATTAGATGCTCTAGTTGGTCTTTGATTTGAAGTGTCAAGATCATTGAGATGCCTTAGCTCTACCAAATGTGTAAAGGATGAAATCCTTGTTGTAATCTGGGTTGATCAAGGTGCGGGATTGCACAATAACATGCTTGATGGACTCAAATATTTCCTTAACTTCGTGCATCCAACTGAATGCAGTATTCTTTTTTAACATCGCAGTGAGGTTTGACCAAGATGGAGAAGCCACGCACAAACCTTCTCACAAATTTGATTCTCCCCAGGAAACTCTAGAGACTTTTATTATAGATCAAAAGAGGAAAGATGAGATATCCTTAACTCACTTTGATTCAATCATGAGTCCTTATTTTGAAACAATGTTCCCAAGGAGGGTGCCCTCATGAACTATGAAGATGCACTTGATGGGGTTCATAGATATTCCAAACTCTTGACACTTCTAAAAGACTTATCCAGGTGATCCAAATGACCCTCAATGTGTTTAGAAAAAATAGTTATGTCATTGAGATAAACCAAGATGATTTTATTGATGAGTTATTTGAATGCCATATCCATGGCTGAATATAAGGTTGTGCCTACATTTGCTAAACCAAATGGCATGCACTGGTATGCAAAATTTCCCCACTTAGTGGAGAATGCAATTTTGTAATGGTCATATTCTTGCACAAGGATCTATTTATAGCCTAAGTAACCATCCAACAATGAGAATCTCTCTACTCCCATGACCATTTATAAGATCTACTCCACTAACAGGGAAGGGTAGTGGTCTTTGAGGGAAGCCTTGTTCAGGTCCCTAAAGTCCACACAAAGATGAATCTCTCCATTTTTATTACTTATCAGGACTAAGTTGACAACCCATAAATAATGTTTGATTGGAAGTATTATACTAGCCTCAATGAGCTTGGAGAGCTCCTTGTGCATCAATGGCTCTAACTTCAAATTAGTGGGCCTTTGATTTTGGTGCATGAGTTGTGCACCATGATCTAACTCAATTGTATGATGCACTAAGCTTGGTCCAAATCCCCTTAGCTCCTTATAGCTCCATATGAAGATATCATCAAATCTCCTACTAATTTAAATGAAGTTTTTGATTTCTAGTGTAGAACAAACCTTACTAGCTTTAAGATTTTTACCCTCTGAAATGACTATAGGCACAAAGATTTCTTCCTTGGCTATCATGCTACACCTTTATCCTTTAAATTGGTCATCATATTCAAAAATACTTTCCAAGGTGACTAGACCCCTTGGTAGTTTGTTTCCTTTCAATTAGATTACTTGATCTTCATATTGGGCTCGTAATTGTGCCTAGTTTATGGCACAAAATTATGCCTCGACCTAGAGGAAGTTGATGATTTTTTCATCACTTTCAAATAGTTGCCAATTTTCCATGTTGTCAAGAACTACCAATCTGACCACAAGCTTGACGAGTTGTTCAGACTCTTTTATAAGGTTGTGCGAGATGTCATATTGTGCAACTACAATCGCAAGCCTATCTATATTGACGTTATGTGCTCTTGGTAAGGAAATGATGTTAAATGCATCAAAGCCTTCTATCATATCCCACACTCTATATTTATAGGATTAATCAAGCTACTATTAGTCATGCTCTGCACTCTAACTTAGTTGACAACTAGCTCACTGTCATCCAACTCCTACAGTGTCTTGATTCCTTTCTTTTGCATGAGTTGGAGGACTTGAATTAGTGCATCATACTCATTAGCATTGTTCATATAAGTGAACTATAGTCTAAAGGCATGGAAGTATTTTTCCTTTTAGGGGGAGACTAATATGACACTGACTCTTATGCCATTCCTACTTTGGGAGCCTTCAAAGTATAAATGCCATATACCTTCAGGGTCTTCACATGCCTTCATAAGCTCAAGCAACATGGCACTCTCTTTCATGATGCAATATGTGCCCAAACCTATTTATACATTGTCATATGGGTCACACTCAAAGAGTTTGCATGCCCATTCATCTAACAGATTGTATGGGGTTTCCTCTAGTAGTGTCACGAATTTATGGAGAATTGAATCTTCCTCTTGGTCAAACATCACATAATTTTGCTCGACTAGGCTAGGAGAGTATGGCTATATGTGACTTTTGAAGATAGGCTCTGACCTTATGGTCACTTTGGTCCCATATCTAGTCCTCAGCAACATGTGTGACTAATCTAAAGATAAATGTTTTCCCACCTTTACCATGAATTCTTAGGAGACGTAGATGGAAAAATAAGGGGGTAAGTCGATGACTACGATATCTTGTGCAATGTAAATGCTTGGGCATACATGCAGTGTTAGATTTAAATCCTTTATTATACCTACTACTTTGACTATTATGCCATCAAACTGAACCACTACTTTTGGAATGGGGGAATATGCAATTCCTAGCATATCCATGATCTTTTTGGGCATCATTGAGTTACTTACACCTGAGTTAATCATGAAATTATGCACTAAGTGTTGGCCTATGACTAAGGAGACATAGAGTAGGGGTAGATTTTTCCTATTATGCACCTGTGATTCTTCTTTTGGTTGGTACAATCTTGTAGAAGCAACAGGCATCGATTGGGGTGTTTGATGTTTTTGAAAACCTTTTAGTGCATCCTGTAGCAAATTTTGTTGGGATGGAATAGTGAATGCATCCCACATTATGACATTGAGGCTCATCCTCTTCATCTATTCTACTATATTGAAGGAAACCTAAGATCCCTTTGGTTGTGGCTTTGGAATAGCAACCTCTCCTAGTGTTGGCAAATTAACTTGAGATGGTCCCTCCTTCTGCACTATCTTTTTTTTGGGTACAAAGGTTGTGCAAGTGCCTTGACTTACACAATTGAGTGATTGACTTGGGGCACTAAAGGTAAAGGCGTTAAGGATGGAATAGCTTCCTCTGTAACTCTCTTTTTAAATCTTATGTTGAAATCGATTGGAGTGCTTCCTCCATCGGGTGTGCCACATTGATTCACATAGTTGAAATCTTCCTCCTACCAATTGACAAAAATAAGCATGTCATGTGGTTGAACTGGTGTTTTAATCCCCTCCTCTTATGGAGCTAAGTTGTTTGTGTTAGGATGTGGAGCTAAAAGCTTCAACTAGTGCAAACAGGGAGGAGGTTGCTGAGTTCCAGGGAGACCGGCGTCGGCAGGGTGCAGTGCACATGGAAACCGACGACGGCAGGGTGGACAGGAAGGAAACCGACATCGGCAGGATGTCGGCCGATGACGGTCACCTCCAGGAAGACAGCGACCAACGTCGGTCGCCTGTGGCAGTTCTAGAACTGCTTGTTCCACGGACAGTTAGTTCGTTGAACCGAGTGTTTGCATGCAAAGGCTATTTTTGGTCTTGAGTTGCGTGTCTAATTATTGTAATTAGGTTAGTCTAATTATTGTATGCATGATATCTATATATGGACTCATAGGTTTTGTGTGAACTTGCAGCTAGTGAGTAAGAGAGCAATAAGCTCCTTCAGAGAGAAGAGAGTAATGGTGCGTTCCTCCTAGTGCCACAGTACCAAGGTGGGTACTGGATTGGAGAATCAGAAGGGTTCTTCGTGTGTGTATGATCTTGGTCAGCATGTGGGCATGACTTTCTATAGGAGATCTACAATGGTGAGTAAGGTCTAATTATTTGTAGGTAGCAGCAGAGAGCAGGAGATCTACTTGGAGTACGGTTGTGTACTTGGTGAACTGGCAGCGTGTTACTGACTGGTTGGAGAGGTGAACATCAATTCTGTATTGGAGTTGATTGTTGTGACCAAGAGAGAGAGGGAAGAAGGTCTTGAGGAGTGGCAAACCTTTGAGGTGGAGGAAGAAGTGGCATCTTCCTTATTGTATATTCTTCTGAGTGATCATTAATACAATTGTGTATTGTCTCTCAATTCCTGTGTTGTTTCATATTTCTAGTTACTTATTGATTCTGGTTAAATTTCGTGTTTAGTTGCTAACATGAGAAGTAATCATATGTGCTCTAATTGGTAGATCAAGATCCTGACTAAGTAGGGATCAGAGCATGTTTATTGTTCTGTGGTTTCCCTGATAGTTTGTTTGCTCTTGCAACTGAGGCATGCTTTGCACCATGAGGACCTAGTTTAAGGTCTCACTAACTCATATAGATTGATTATGTGGTTGATTGCATGGGAAGCACCATTTAAAATCCTATGATATATTATTCTGTATTAGAATAATGGATTTGGAGGTGTTATTAGTGTCAGTATTTTGTGCATAAGGCATTCTATTATATGTGACATGATTTTGTGTTTATGCAACACCTTGGTAAGGAGGTCTATTTGATTGGTATTATAGAGTGAAGGGTTGATGATGTCTAGGGTACTATGTTTTCTACCTTTTGAGGGAAACTAATTCTTTCCCAATCTTTTGTAATAGCACCTTTACTTCGTGCAGTTCATTAGAAGAAATGATAGGTGGAGTAGGTGGGCTCACTATAGTAGGGATAGGTGTTAGCATAGGTTGTGTAGCGGCTTGATTAGGGAGAGGTTCTATGAATATAGGTATAGAGGGTCTAGGTGCAATCTTATTTGTTTGAATTAAATAATTATCTATGAGCACTACAAGGTTCTATGAATATAGGTATAGGGGGTCTAGGTGAAATCTTACCTATTTAAATTAAACAATTCTCTATGTGCACTGCAATATTGTAGGCATTGGGAAGGACCGTGCCTACCATGGACTAAATCATCACCACTAGATCACTATTAAGAGCATTTATAAAATATATAAATTTAGTATTAGTAGATGGATTACATAAAGATAGGATTCTATCCCAGACCCTTTAGAATCCAAAGTTGAAATCGATCGGCATCTCATGTGGGGCTCACTTTATGGTTGTGAGCTGCTCTATCAGAAATAAGTGATCACTTCGATCCTTGAACTGCTTGTATAATTCTCCTCTGAGTTCATCCTAGCTATCAATAGAGTTTGGTCTAAATCCTTGGTAGCACTAAGGGGATTTTCCTTTGAATGAGGAAGCAAGCAATATGATTATGACATTATCCTAGGAGACATGGTGCACTGAGTAGATATTCACAATATCTTCAATATGGTCCACATGGGAGGTTAAATTCTCACCCATGAAATAGGACAAGATTTTGAGAGCATACACTGGAATGTCATCATATTTTTCTAGGACTAATGGACTACTTCAATTGAAAGGCACAAACACTTGATTCCTTAGCTCAACCATGAATGGGTTAGGGAATAGACCTTACCTAAAATAGAGCCTTCTAAATGGGGGTGTAGACTGGGTTCTTAGTGGAGACTAGCTTATGTTATGCCTACTA
Source organism: Torreya grandis (assembly GCA_037957365.1). Classification (NCBI taxonomy): domain Eukaryota; kingdom Viridiplantae; phylum Streptophyta; class Pinopsida; order Cupressales; family Taxaceae; genus Torreya; species Torreya grandis. The sequence continues at coordinate 1,352,056 of JARHVA010002575.1, read as the reverse complement.
ATGGGGGATGAAGATATTATTACTCTCCTTCCTCTGGATGGTGCTTGAAGCTCAGTGAAATGGAAATTAAGGCCTCTTGTAAATGATCTTATCCTTCTTGACATGTAGGTAAGGGGTTGATCTTTACGAACTAGAGTTGATTGGAGTTTCTAGGGGATTTCACTGAGTATCTACTACACTTATTAGCTAAATATAGCACTAATTCCTTATTTATTCTTTAAATGATCCCACTAGGCATGAAAAAAACTATTATCACTTGAACCATGCACCTACTGAATTGGAAGGATTGGTTTAGTGAGACAATGGGAACATCCCCAAGGTTATGGGACCCTCACACTCCTTAGGATGAACCTCCAGAGTAAACCAGATTCATTTTATTCTAAATGCACCTAGTTTAAGACCAATGTGTAGGCATAATGAGAGAAAGGTGAGTTACTACAAATATAAACCTAAGATCTTCAAGGAAAAGGGAAGGAGAAGGTAAGAAATATTGAAACATAAAAGGTGATGCACCCAAAATAGAGTGAGCGCTCCTACTATCATAAACACAAGTGTCAACCTTTGATTATAAGATGGTATAACATAATTTCCACCAAGTCACTCCAAATGCATAAGCATTTCTCAAAGAGGTGTGAGAATATGGTGTAATACTGAGAGGGATGACAAACTATCCATAGAAAGCATCAATGCAGACCTGAGTGCACATAAGATATGACCTGCAAGTGAGATTCAAGTTCAATGGGAAGGTTTAGAGAATGGACGATAGAGAGAGGGGCAAACATTACCCATAGTCAAAGATCAATAAACATGAATAGCACATGACTCATCAGAATAATAGAAAGAGGTGAACTTAATTCTCATTAGTCTATGAGATTCAGCCAATAAAAGTGTCTCATGGAGGGCAAATTTCAACAGTGTGATGCTACTAAAAATGTGTCAACCCCTTTTACAATGGAAAGACAAGATTTTATAGAGAACAAGCTTGTTTTATAATGAATGCACCACTTTGGGTGATGGGTACAGCTTTTAATTCCTTTGCAATGTTATAGCCATGCTTTCTACAATTTGTCTAACAAATTAGGCCTAAAAATCATATCAAGAACCTTATGTGTGCATGGGGAGGAGGAAAATCTCCCTAACAAGGTCAGAGAGTGGTGTGAACTTATATTCTTATGTCTAGTGGACACTTATGCATTCAATTATTATGGTAATACCTTGAGCTTATGTGTATTAATGTCTTGTTTACTGAAGGATGAGATTACCATGCTTGTGAATCTAATAGAGCCATGGTAACATCTTCTTTCTGGGTGGTTACTGATTGAAGATATTGTTTGGATGTTCCTCCATTAATTATGTACATCTGCCTTTGCTTTGAAACCTGGGCCTAAGCCAACTATAGACAAAAACCAATCTAAGATTATTGGCTTTCCTATATTTTATATAGATATCACTATGTTAGATGTTTGGTTCATTTTTTAATAAGTTACCATATTTTTGGCCTAAATAGACCTATCTTCCCTCTATCAAGCTCTGCTAGCAATGTTTGGTCATTATTGCCAATCTTATTTCAACTTAAGTTGTTCAAGCTTAGTTTCATAAATTGTTCACCGGCTCAATTCCATTCATTTATTTTTCCCAAGTCAAACTATTTCATTGACCTAAGTCAAAAATGTCTCAGCTTGATCCTTTGTTCATTGATTGTCAGCAAACTGACTTGAGCTCCATTGACTTATTGACCTTTGCTTGCAATTCATCAATCTATCTTTGTACACTCAAACACACTTCATTAGATCTGTCTGGACCCACTAACTTGCCAATCATAGCTCGTCATAGGATTTGATCTAGGCTTCTGAGATCTAGACACTTGTCAAGTCTATGTTTAGTCAGGGACCGTTTGACAATTTTCTGAATGCCAACGGCTACTTCGTGAGGGCTAACCTTGACATCTTGTGTGGAAATCCTTAGATTTTAAATTCCAAATGGATACTTGAAGGGGTCCAAACTTGACATTCACACGTCTATCATCAAATATTTGAATCCCAATCCCAACGGCTATTTGTTGTGCTTGATTTTGATGTTTGTGGGAGCATCTAGATCATAAATTATATAATCTATTTCCTTTGGACCTTTTTCTAGATATTTTTTTGGGACCTTCCTTATGAAAAAACCCTTTGGTACCCTTGCATTGAACCACTTTTCCTGTAGAATGACCCTTCGGGAAAATTGTTTGGATAATTTTCTCAAAAGAAATGACACTTAAGCTTTTACTACAAATAAAATGTCTAAAATAAATAGGTATTCATCTTTTGCTTTCGATATCTTGTCCAAAAGAATTCATAAGTTCAAAACTTTTGTTAAGGATGTTTGCCCTATACAATTGCCTTTCAGCTCTTTGCCCCTTGGAAATGCCCTTTGGAGCTTATGCATTGATCCATTTTTTGAGAAAATTAACCTTCATAAATTATGCTTGGTTCACTTTTTCAATAAAATACCCTTCGATAAAATTGCATACGGCACTTTTCTTGAAAAGATATCCTTCAGAAAAAATGCATATGACACTTTACTTGAGAAAGTGCCCTTTGGGAATTTTGAATGGACCACTTTCGCTGAGAAAGACCCTTCAGACTTTTTGTTTGATACACTTTACAAGAGATGATTCTTTGGGATTTTTGTTTCAGATAAAATATCTGAAACAATTCCTGACACTTGGCCCAAAATACCTGAAATAAAACTTTCAAAGGAAATAACAACTTAAAAGGCTTGAACTGTAGCTTGATCTTTGAAGGCTTAGACATTATGAAAATATGTTCAAATACTTGTTCTTTGCAACTGTATACCTATCCCATAGAAGTTGGCAAGATACACTTTTAAACAAGATCAAAGTGTTTCAAAAGCCTTGAACTCTGTAAGATCCCTTTGGTTCATTGATTTCATCTATAAATTTTGTCCGAAAGAATTCACACTTAACCCTCAAAAAACTACTCTGCACTTAGGCAAGTTTGGTACGTGGGCCAAAAATGGCCAACAGTCAGTTCAACTAATTACACTTCCTAAGTTTTTTTCAGGCTATATCCCTTCAAAAAAGGACCTAGTGTTTCAAGGAAAGAAGATGGATTTCATGGTGTTGTGCATATGATCAGACCTCAGGGTCGCACACATAGTTAAATAAAAAATAGGCACACTTATTTATATCAAAAAATAAAAGTAACATATCTAGGGGGAGAACTATCCCGCTCAAAACATAGCGATGGCCATTACCGACTTAATGCTAACATACTATTTGAGTGTGCATAAAGATCTAGATCCTACATCAAGTGACCCACAGTCCTACTTTTTGCCAGCCACATGTCTTAGTCATGTACAGTACAAAGAATTACTAAGTATATCATCATTTATTATACTTTCCATATTTTTTAAGATTGCATGCCAAATCAGTTTCAATATTCTACATTCTAATATATGATTAATTTTTATACATTTTACAATATAAATATACATAGTTTATATCTTAATTAGATTAAACAATTAATCCAAACTAGGGTAAAAAATATTGGTGAACCCGTATATAACTTAAACATTGTCAATCCATGTGGTTTTCCTTTAGGGTTTCATAATTTTATTTCTTATGTTTTCATATCTAATTTATGATTTCTCCTTATCCTCTATGAAAATCATAAGTTTTAATCTTTTCCTTAGGGTTTCACACTCATTTTCTTATCAGGGCTTCCTCTCTTAGGCTTGTGGCTTGTCTTCCTACTTTTTTAGCTCATATCTGACCCAAAATTACTATTTTACAAATGCTTTGAGATTTTTGCTAGTCATATTGAGTGGATTAAAAAGATATATATGTTTTCCTAAACACTATAAAGAGTTTTCATGATTTGTAATTTACTTTTTTTAATAAATTCAACCTCGAGGATGAAGGGTGAACCTATTTTCAAAATAATTTCTAGATTTTATTTATCTACTATGTTTTATGAAAACCCCCTTTTTGTTCCTAAAAATTCCTTATGGAAATATAGTATTCGGTTTAGATATTACTCTCTTGGTCTCATTTACCAAATTATGAGCCCATTTTCTTCATTTCTAAATAAGATAAAAAGACATTATAATTTAAATTATTTGCCTTATACTTGGCTCACCAACCTTAACAAAATATGGAATGCCAAGCTTGAGCCCAAGCTTGCACATTTTCTTTGATGTTTGGTTATCAAGGCCTTCCTCTTGGAGAGCACCTCTTGCACAATGGGATTCTTCAACCCAAATGTTTGGCCTACTCTAGACTTGAGTCATTCAAACATATCTTTTAGACATGTCCAAGATCCATTCTACCCAACAATGTATTTATATTCTTTTCCAACCTTTCCACCAAGAGCCTGCTCTTGGCACATGGTTTTTGGGGGAAAAAAGCTCAATAGTCATCATACATTGCTTGCATGTAGAACTTATTTAGAACTATAATTTTATTTCAGTGATTGAAATATATAAATTCACTATTTTTAACAATGAATAATCATCTTTACATTTTTTGTTAATGGCAAGGTGATAGTTATCTCTTTAACTCTTATGCAGATCTAAGCTCAGGCTAAAAAACAAGCTTTGGTCAATAGTAAATACATGGTACAATAAAATGGTGTAATAAAAATGATCAAAAGATAAATGGTTATAGTGGTAATAAATTTTCCCCTAAGCAATGATGGATTTGCTCGCAAAAGTGAGAGTGTGGGCTTAGATTGCTCATAAAATGGTTAGAGTAATCAAACTTAATCAATTGATCACAAAATAGCAAGAGCATGACAAAGGGGTGATCGAGTTGAGCTCAATAGAAACTGAGCACTACCTACATAATCCCAAAAGACCTCAAGTCAATGTAGTTCAAACAACGTGATAAATGGATCATAATGGTATAAAATGCCTATAATGAAAATGGTTTATAGGGTCACCCCCAAGAGACAAGGCATGGTAATGGTAAATGGTAAATGAAAAATGGTTTTGTTGTTCTTACTAACCTGGAGATGCACATCCTAGTCTACATGTGAGACAATAAAAATGATCAGTTATAAAAATTGCAACCTAATTCCCTTTCATAAAAGTTGCTCTATCAAGAACTTGCTACCAATCTGGATCGCAATAATGTGTTTGTGATCTTCGTTGGTTGTTGATTTTGCTTCCTTCAAACATCGAGACAAGATATCTGCATAGCCCCTATAAAAGAAAGTGTTGCCAAAGATCATAAATAATGTTACGCATAGGATAAATGATATAAGTGGGTAATGAATAGGTGGATGATAATGGAATGTATAATTAATGGGAAATAAATAAAGATCAGGACTTTCAGTCACACATAATTTTAATTCTAGATTCGACATAATTTTAGTTGTGGCAGGGCCAAAGACCTCTAATGATGCTCTTGATAGGTCAACCTATTTGTTTTGTTATTTCATCCTAAGAGTAACTACCATTTGATTATGTTATAGATTGAAAGCTATATATATTTATTCGTGAATAACATCTTTAGTAAGCAGTGAAAAACTTTTATGCTCAGTTATTGGTGCCTCGAAGGGGTTTTCACCAATGAATTTGTCTTGATTATCCCTTGGTACCTCTGAGAAGGTTTCATAAAGAGATGTTAACATTTGACTTTGATTGTCTTCTAGCACCTTCAAAAAGGCTTCACTAAAAGATGTTGAGTTTGATCTTTGTTCATCCTCTATCACCTCCAAAATGGTTTCACTAGGAGATTGTTCTTTTTCTAAATGAATGTGGTCTTGGTCCCTTTGATATTTTGAAAATGGTATGTTACCATGGATGCAGCTTAACAAAGTGTGATTCTTTTGGTCCCAACCAATGCATGTGGGAGGTGAAATGTCAATATAATGATTATGTTGGATGGGGGTAATGGAATGGTGAATGGTATCACAATCCTCATAGAATATACTAAGATATCTTGTGTTGATGTTGAAGTAATCATCCTCAAAAACTATAGAAGGATCACAAATATATTAAATTGATCTACAAGACAAGTGTAGCCAATGTTGTAACAACCATGACTATACTCTGTTTTTGAAGCTGATTCTGAGTCAAGGGACTCCAAATCAAATAATAGTTTTGATAGTGATTCTACTTCTAATGCTAATATGATGTCAGTTTGGAAATGAAACATGACTCTAATGTTGTTTCTTCATCTAATGTGGTTGTTTCTATAATGTTATGTTGAATGTTTGGTATCAAACAAGTAATATCCTATGATGGCATAATGGGATTATTAAAAAGTGATTCATCTAAGAAGGGTTCAACATAACCTAGCTCTTCTAAGTGAAGTCCATTAAAGAGAGGGAACCGCTCAAGGGATGACTTGTCAGAATCTTGTCTTCCAAATGGAGACTCCTCAACGAGTGGAAAAAGATCAAGAGACAACTCTACTGAGATTAGATTGTCAAGGAAATGAGGCTCTTTAAAAATAGGTAAAATATACATAGGTAACTCATCACAAGTTGACTTGTCACAAATGGGTGTTCCAACAATAACATCATGATCTTGGTTAGCAATTTGTTGTAAAATACTAGCTTTGAACACATTTTGGTCCTCATAATATGGATCTTGAAGAGGTAATGGTTCTTATTTTGGCTCAAAGATCATCACCAAATTTCTAAAGTGGGAAACAATTGGTTTAGTGAGAACAATGGTTTGCGGTTCAATAATGGGATCTTCAAAAATTAGACTATTGAATAAGGGATCAACAAAATTAGGTTCATCAAATGGACATTCTTCAAAAATAGGTTTAATAAATATCAATCATGGGCCCAGAATGGTAATGACTAGACGTTGTGTAGTTTGATTGTTCATACAAACCAAAAGAGGAGGTCCTAAAATGGTAACCTTCATACGTTGCAGAGCTGGATTACTACACAAGCTAAATGAGAATAGCCTAAAATGGTAACCTTCACATGTTGCAGAGCTTTATCACTCACACAAGGCGAAGGGGGATAACCTAATAAGGTAACCTTTGAGCATGGCATGTAAATCAGAGGAGGATATCCTAAAATATTAACCTTCAAGTGCAACACACAAATTGAAGGGGTAAGATGAGGATGATGCACAAAAATCATCATGGATCAGATTAGTTTTCAATAAATAGGCTCAAAGAGGGTGATATCCTCAAACAAGGTAGAATGCTGGTGTCTGGCATAAAAATGCTCTACTTCACAACTAAGGCCACAAAATACCCCACTATTAGTGTACCCTAGTGTCATTTCTAAAATATTGTTCTCTACATTTACCAATATTTGGACTATGTGTTGCAAACATTTAAATAAGGTATGGATTTTGATCTTTCTTTCAAATAAATGACTAAGGTACCAAAGAAACTATAAATGCAAGGTGGTTTGGAACCACACACAATTTTAAGAATGTGTTGACAAATGTACTCAACCTTGCGTAGGGTTTAAATCACATAAATTAAAAGAGGGTACGATAACTCAAAAATCCAAGGTGAAAATTAGTACACCAAAGCTTAGATTTTTGTGATACGTCAATATCATAAAAACTAGTTTAACTTCGACAAGTTGCTACTAGAAAACTAGAAGAACGCCCTTTGGATTAGGAAGGAGATAATGCGAACTTAGAAACTCATGATGTGGAAACATGCAAGAATTCCTAATTATAAAACTAGAACCAAATGGGATTCACAACACCACCACATGGTAATAGGAATGGTAGTATAAAATATGTTCTAGGACTAAAAGTATGAACGATACACAAGATGACTTAAGTCCACCAATGATGAGAATGATAATGAGTCTATCAACGGCCTTCAATCCAAATTGTAAATTGAACTCAAGTTCCCTCAAGTCAAGTGTAAATGGTGAACCCAATTTAACACATCAACCTTATGAACTTAGAAAAGTGCAATTTTGAATTTGAAATGTCAATGAAGGACTTAAAGATAATTTGGAAAATGGTCTAGACTCAAATGGGCAACACAACTACACCAATTAAATGATATGATAAAATGTTTAAGAAGACAAATTTGAACAAGGAAAAGATTGATTTTCACTTGAACAACGTAACGCCTTCTTGTTCAAAAAATTGTGAACAAAGTGTTTGGTTATGACATTTTTTTACAAGCAAGTTTTCACTCAAATTAAGACCAAGTAATCTAAGAAAAAAATAGACAAATACAACTAAGTAATCATTCTAATCCCTAAACTAACAAGGTTACATGATATTATTGAAGTTTGCCTTTATACATATACTTGAGATAAAATTAAGTGTTCATCCAAAATAAAAATGCATTATATACTAGGGTATTTTATACTCCCCTCTCTCAAGTGATAATATGATGGCATGGCCCTTGGGGCATACCTCGCATCAATAATATTTCCATAGCAAGTGGAGTTTATCTAAAACTCTACAATTTTTGACCGTCTAGGTGGATCTCATGTGTACCAACTTTCACATTAGCACATAAGAGAAGCAACATGTCAATTGGACCAAGTCAAATGGTTTGTTGTGAAAAGGTCTTGTCCTTTTTGTAACCACTAAATCCATCACATGTTTAGTGTAGTGTGATGTCCAAAATGATCATATGTTTTGAGCTTAGCTTGCCACTAACAAAGATGGTTTAACCATTCAAACCATCATCCCAGCAAGGTGATCCCAATTTATATACACCTCCCCCCCCCCCCGCCCCCGCGCCCATGGAGAGGGGTTGAAGATGATGCCAAGGAATGAAGCTCCAAGTCAAAGATTTCATGGGAGGTAATGAATTCCCCCTCACAAGCCAAAATGCATGAAATAAAATCTAAGTAAAAAAGGCTTTATAGGTTGATTTAGATCACCCAAATTATGCAGGTTTTGGGGAGAGCCTAGACAATGTCTTTTTTATGCCTTTGGACTAAAGCACAATTTGTAATGAAAATGGTATTTTTTACCCCACAAGTTCCCTATAGGGGATGGGGAGAGAGCATACATACATAAATTCCTTTTTGCTCAAACAATTTTAAACAATCAATGATATATGACTTATACAAAACAAAACTTTGAAGTGAGTTTGGTTTTAAAGCACCAAATTGAAGTGTTTGGTGATGTTCTTTGGCCTCTTGACCTTAAGTTGTAAAAACTTTTGAAAAATAATCATAAGAGATTCGACATAACATGCAATTTTTCCCTTTAAAGAACCAAAGTAAAGTTCCTAATTCTTTTTAAGCACTAAAAGGAGGTTACAAAGACTTAATTAAGATTAAATTGATCACTTTCCTCATGGATCCTGCATAAAAAATTAGATAGTATAGTTTAGCTTTGAAGCTCTTTTCACTTTGAGACAAACAACTTTGGTTTTATTGCTCTTGGGTCTATGTTTTTTTTTTAAATACAGTGACCATCGATGGTCACTTTTTGATTGCCATCGATTCTTATAAGAACATCACCGATCAAAACTTAACCATCGACGGTTATCTATCGACCCAAAGGCATCAAAATATTTGGACAAAAAGCACTTTTCGCCCTTGTTAACATAAAATCTATAAAAGAAAAACCTTCTAGATCACAAAATGTATTCAAACCAGAGACTTAAAAGATTCAGATTATCAAATATAACCTTGAATAAAGCTCAAAACATTTTTAGGCAAGAAAGAATTTCAACAAAAACTTAGCAAGCCTATGATAGGATAAAAACTCCAAAAGACACCTTTTGTATCATGATTTGGTTTAAACCAAAGACTTAGAAAACTCAAATTGTTAGCAACAAACTTGAAAAAAATCTCAAAATAAAAAAAATTAAACATATTTTCCCCTGCAACCCAACCATCGTTGATTGGCCCTAATCATCGACGGTCACTAAGAACTGTCAGAAGTCATTGTGTACCCTGTGAGTGCACACAAAAATGTTAGAAACATGGGAAACTAAGCATAAATTTTATTGTTTAAGGACTTTTTAATGACTAAAATGGAAATTTAAAATTGCCAAAGTGTCTTCCTCGCTGAAATAGACTCCATGAGTCCCATCGGGTGTCTTAAGATGTAGAATTGGATTACAAAGTTGGTTAGTCAAACATTAGTCATGTAAACACAAAGAATACATAAAGAACTTAACAAACTGAGCCAACCTATTCTAACGGGGTTTGCAAATGATAATGAAGAACAATTTGAAAGAAAGCAATATCAATTACCTTTCCAAGTGATTCCACCATCCAAGAACGGCTCCAAACATGTCTTTGTCAATAATGGATGTCAAGCTCCTCCATCATCTCAAGATCACTGTGCATAACCTAGGCTCAAGATAATAAATCTAATCTATGCATATCAAATGAATCTTGTAAATAAAACATAATGATCAACACAAAACGTCGTGGAGACAATTCCGCATTATAAGTTTACAATAATTTTAGCTTAAAAATGATGTTTTATGTCCTTTTATTTACAAATTTTCTAAATGAGCTAGGATCAACCATGACTGTACATCTCAAGATTGAGATGTGTAGCCATGAATTAATCTAATATTTGCAATTAAATCCATAAACATCCTCATATAATTTGGGAGGAAGGAGTATTAAAGAACTAAAAATGCATTCGTTGAAAAAATAATTTGATTTTTTTTTAAAGAGAAAATTTATTTGCGCTGGAAGGGATATCATTTTTTTTAATTTTTTTTAAAGAAATTGACTCTTCCAATTAAATTTATGATCATTGAAAAAAAAAAATACATTTGGACGATTAATATCGTTATTATTTAAAGTAAATGTTTGGATTGTTTGCATAGTTAACTATTAAACCAAAAAAAATGTTAATGGTCTTGTCCATCTCACAATACTTGGGATTTGCATAAGGGCACGCAAGTTACTTGACCCTATTTAGGCACTGCTAGTCTACTGGCATGAATTCACGTTCATAAAAGAAATAGCAGAGACAATTATTTCAGTCGATATAAAATGATTTTCCCGTCAGAAAAATAGACAAACATAAATGAAGCACTAAATGAGCTTGAAACCCTAAAAAGAAATTGCGAAAAGTCTTAATCACATTTTTTTAAGTGACGATATCACATTTTTTAAATTGGAAAAAGTCTTATAAATCAAGGAAGTGCCATGTGTCGTATTGATCAAAACCATCCACATGTTGTTATCACATTGGCATAGGGTTATGGGTGTCATGGGATGAGATATATATTATGGAAATTTTGTTAAGACTTGAACCATCGATCGCTACGTGGCACAATTACAGAGGAGGTTTTTAAGGTGACTAAGTCAATCATGTGGCCATGTGTACTTTAATATAATAGTAATATGTTTGGATATATGTAAAATCGAATAATATATGTAAAGAAATTTAAAGATATTCAATATATTTAAATGTACACATGGTATATTTTAAGTGGTTACAAACTTCCTTTTAGTTTTGAGGTGGCCATTCAAACTGTGAGATGTGGTAATATCTAATTGATCATGATATTTTCTATTTTATCATAGATCACTTTGTTATACAATAATTACATAATATGCCTCCTTTAACTGTATCCACTCTAAGTGCCACATAAGGCAGTGTCCAATTGGATCATGGTCAATCAGAGCCTCAAAGTTGTTTTTACCTCACATTCAAGTATGTGAACTTGTTGATGTATCCATTCCTATTGATAACTTTCACATGTTCGCTACTACATAAAAAATATGGAGGTCACAAATATTACATTTTAAAAGCATATGAAACTACTTTATTAAATAAAACTCATAATAAAGATAAGTCACATGGAAATCATTGAGTGATCCATGTGTGGCATTTGTGTAGTTAAACTTCTAGAGTAAACTTTAATTTAGTGGCCACTCTAAATGAGTTATGTAATTATTCAAAATAATTATATAGTCCCTTATTTCACTTTCAATATGTTTTGTTCTTTCTCTATGTTTGATTCCAAATTCAAAATAAGGCTCTAGTGATCCATGTGCATTGACCAAAATTATAATTGAAATTATCATTATGTAATCATCTTTTAATGTTGTGACTTGGTGATAGGTTGACGAGAATCAATTTTAATCTATGATGAATGTAGAATTTAGATGTTACATTTGGTAGCATCACTGGGTCTCTAATTCATAGAGTGCATGGGATCATGTTTTCATCATAGAGTTCACTGTGTAATCCATACAATGTGTAAAAACATTGATATATTCATTCACCCTTTTACATGATTCATTTTGAATTTGAAATGTATTTATTACTCGTTACCTTGGGCTCATAGATGTTTTTATTATGTATGTTGGTCACGGAGTTCATGGGATTATGTGCAACTACATGGATTCATTATTTATTTGGTCACTTTTATGTCATTTGGCATATATCATGGCCTTTGAATTTTTTGATGTCTCTTGAAGTGATGGGTGGCGATCATCAAATGACTTAGATTCATGGAGTTATTAGTTTGAAAGTGACAATCTAAGGTCCTGTTATATTTTAAATTTCACTTTATAATTGTAATATGTATGTAACCTTGCATAATTAAAAAAATGAATAGCATTATAAATAGTACATGGCCACATGTAAAATCAAATAGTATACACAAATAAATTTAATGAGACTCAACGTATTAAAATAGACATGTGGCATGTTTAAAGCGGTCATAGACTTCCCTTTAATTTTGAAGTGGCCATTTAAAGCATGACATGTGGCAATCATTAATTAATCATGGAGTTCTATATTATACATAGTTCATTTTATTATACAATGGCTACACGATATACCTATTTTAGTTGTGACCACTCTAAATGTCACACTTGACAACTCCCAATTGAATCATAGTCACAAATTTTCTCTGTCTTTTTTACCTCGAATTTAAGTTTGTAGACCCTTCAATATATCCATTCCTCTTGATAATCTTCATGTGTTTTCTCCTATATAACAAAAACAAAAGGTCACAATCAATATACACTTTGAAAGCATATGTGACTACTATATTAATTAAAACTCATAATAAAGAGAAGCCATGTAGAGATCATTGAGTGACCATAAAGTGCATGTGATTCATGTAGTTTGATCAAATTTGAATTAGGTTCATGGAAAATCTCCATTATCTGTGTGTCATCATCGCATGTTGAAGTGATCTCAAGGTTCATGTAGTCCTTCGTGATGGCCAATTATGTTTAGACACTTGCCCTCCCTTTATTTGCCATGGGCTCATATAATGTTGAAGATCACATTGATTGTTTGATCAAGTTCGTGCACCAATTCAATTGTGAATTCCAATTTATTATTTCCAAAGCATCCACTTTTGTCTTTACACAAAACAAAGCAATCATAATTAAAACACACATTAAGACAGGAAAAAACATAACTGATGGAATTAATCCCACAAGATGACATATGGTGGCCTTTCATTAGCCATGAGATCACAGAGTAAAAAGGATTCATGGGTTTCACTTTTATAAGTGAGGACTTTGTGCGGACCCATTGATTCATGTATTACATGTTTTGATACGTGATTGGCCCATAGGGGAAGTCATGAGGAAACATTAGATTTTAAATTATATATGAATGGGTCATGATTAAGATGGGTGAAAACTTTACAGATAGATATATAAGTCCCCAATTTTTCATGTGAACTTTGAAAACATAGGTTATTTATATGTGTGGCCACTTTATCTTACTTAATATCAAAATAGTAACTATGGAACTTTGTTAAAATAGGGGTATGTTCAGCAAAATAGTGTGTGACTTGGTTATAGTGTAGACAACTTTTTTTTTACATAAATATTTTTTAACTTGACAATGGATATATGTTGTAAGTAATGGCACTTAATAATGTAATAGATATTGGACTTGATTAATATAACTAAAAAAAGAAACAAGTATGCATAGTCTTTAGTATATTGCAAACCTTTCCTAGTATATCTTATTTTTCCTTTATCTTTTAGAGCTACAAACTCTGACAAAAAATTACATTTTATTATACAATAAGATTATTGAACAAATTTTATATTCACAAAACTCACCAACACATTACATGGACTATCTACTTTGTGGCATTTAACTTTCATAACAATTACTACAAAATTATGGTAAGTACTATCCATTACCTATCTCTTGTTAAATATCAAATCATTCAAACATTTTATAGTTTTACCCTACATAATAATCGGATCACTAATTTTGTATTACCATGTTGCATTTCATGAGTTAAACTTTTTAGTTTGTATTTGTAGGATTGGATTACAAAGTTGGTTAGTCAAACATTAGTCATGTAAACACAAAGAATGCATAAAGAACTTAACAAACTAAGACAACCTATTCCAATGGGGTTTGCAAATGGTAATGAAGAACAATTTGAAAGAAAGCAATACCAATTACCTTCCCAAGTGATTCCACCATCCAAGACTGGCTCCAAACATGTTTTTCCCCTTGATCTAGTGTTCTTATATTTGTCAACAATAGATGCGAAGCTCCTCCATCATCTCAAGATCACTATGCATAACCTAGGCTCAAGATAATAAATCTAATCTATGCCTATCAAATGAATCTCGCAAACAAAATACAATGATCAATACAAAATGTTGTGGAGACAATTTTTCATTATAACTTTATAATAATTTTAGCTTGAAACTGATGTTCTATGCAATTCTATTTATAGATTTTCCAAATGAGCTAGAATCAACCATGACTGTCCATCTCAAGATTAAGATGTGTGGCCATAAATTAATCTAATATTTAAAATTAAATCCATAAATATCCTCATAATTATTTTGGAGGAAGGGTATTAACGAGGCATGGGTGCCCATAAACCTGATATTTAGTACATTTATGGCTTGAGGATGCCATCCCATAGATCATGTCACTAGGTGATACAGATATTAAGAATCAATTTTCAATGATGAAATAGTCAATAACTTCCATGGAAAATTCACTTAACCTCTTGATTTAAATTAATTATCTTAGATAAGATTAATCAATTTTAGTGCAATTCTTTAGAAATTGGTCCACAATTAATCAAAATGGTCAGAAAGTTATATTATTAGGTTGTAATTTGACTCAGAAAGAATTGGAAGATGATGTTAGATGTATTTGGAACATATTCTCATTTAGGATGTTACTGACATAAAATAACAAAGGTACATGATGTGTACTAATGAATTAGAATAAAGTAGTGATCTAGAGCACAAAAAGGTGAAATCATCATTTTGACTCGAAATGAATTGATCAAAGTTAGGAATCACATAAAATGCATTGCCCCATTTAGGGATGCATTGGTCTAAATTGGCACTTGTATATGATAAGCTCAAACCATTTAGCGTGTTTTTAGTGATTTTGGCCTAAATTGATTAGTTTAAGTGCAATTTAAGTAAGATTGATAATTTCAACACAAAAGGTGTTGAGAGTTAAATGTCTACATTTTACCCCTGTTTGAGAAGGCACATCGAGACATTCAGACAAGGCAACATCTTTTCAAATAAAAGAATTGTCACAAACAAATTTGGGAATGACCCATAATGCCCCCTCAAGAGGACATAAAAGGATGAAAGAGAAGGATGGACTCTTGAAAAGAGATGGAAAGTGAGAGATTAACCCATGGAATAGATCACATCTAAATGAGCTAATGTTTGCACACATGGTTATCATTAATGATAAAAATATAATTAGATCTATGATGGGCCCTAAAGATGGGGTAAATGGCAAGGATTCAATCCAAAACATATAAGTGACACACTTTGAATGCATCTAATTTGAGAGTGCAAGCTGCGCACTTATGGCATTGATCAATCCCAAGACAAGTTACACACTAAAACAGTGCCATCATGGGCAGTAGTGTGGAGAGCTTGGAATTAGAGATAAAGGAGAATGTGGTCTCTAAAGAGATGATAATAATAAGTGCTCTAGTAAATCATATTTGATCGTGATAGGACAATTTTTCCCCAAGAGAGTTAATTTTGATCATTGATAAAGAATAAATAATGGCTTGCCCTTGTAGGGCTGATTTAGATTTGTTAACCGATTCAAATGTTATGCCCCAGCATGGTAAAATTGGCAAGCAATTAGCTCAAGGATATAACCTAAAATATAGATTAAAGTGAGTGGGAGCAAATGAAGATGCAATGGTTTAATGGTCATGAGAGCCATAAAAACCAAGCATACCAGGGTGCAAAAAGTGATGAAAGAGATGAAAAGAAGAATAAATATAGTCAAGATGGCCTCAATATAAATTGAGCACTATCTACATAGTCCAAATGGATTTCAAGCCAATGCAGTTCACCCAAAATTGGGAGAGAATAGAATGAGGGATGATGAAAACTAACCAAAGATTGATTAGACTCATGATGGATGTGAAGAGATGCACATCTAAGCATAGAGTCAGGTGCTAAACCTATTGAGCCTAGTTTATACATGGTGATCTTGAGATCTAATCATCAGAGTTGTGTTGACCTTAAGACTTGAATCTAGAGCACAAAGTGTTTGTTATAGCAAAATAAATTAGGCATCATAAGTATGAATAACTCATAATGACATGGCACTTCAATTGCGTGGAGACGGTTCAAATGTGAATACCTATAACTAATGATAATGATGAAATAATGACCAGAACTAGAGTTACAACTATTTACATTTAAACAAAAAATAAAGAAAAAGATAAAGATAAACATAAGTGAACTTAACTTAAAATCAAGATATGAACAATCAAGACTTAAGTAGGAACAAGAATGTTTAAAAACAAAACAAGAACTTAATAACATGAGATCAAGATATAAAGAATCAATATCCATGTGGACCATCAAGATGTTCTTGAAAATTAGAAAATAAAGAAGCAAGACCAAACAGTAAAACAAAAGACCAAACAACACCAACAACAATCAAATAAACAAAATGTTTTTGGATTTTTAAAATTTTTTATAAATGTTTTTGGAATTTTCTAATCATCTCAACTTGATTGAGGGTTAAGAAACAAGAGCAGTCCAATAAACAAAACGATGAGGGTTTTGCAAAGATTGCTCATAAAATGGCAAGAGTGTGCCAACTTAAAATGCTCACAAGATGGTGACAGCATATGAAAATGGGGGACTGAGTTGACCTCAACATGAATAAATCACAATCTACATAGTTCTATTAGGACCTCAAGTCACCATGATTATGCCTACACAAGAAATGATGAAAAACTGACCAGGTCACAATAAGTTCACAAAATAAAGGTGAACAGTAAGGTAAATGATAATAGTAATTACCAAATGATGCGATAATGCATGATAAAAAGGAGTTGTACCTAATTTTCCCATAGGTGATTATAATTAGGAAATAATGTCATAATTTTGATTATCTCAAAGGCAGTTATAATCAAAGGTATCAAATACAATATTGATTTTCTCATAGGTGGTTATAATCAGTGATACCATATAAGATGATTAATGAAAGATAACTTTACCAAATGATGTGATAATGCATGATAAAAAGGAGTTGTACCTAATTTTTCCATAGATGATTATAATTAGGAAATAATGTCATAATTTTGATTATCCCAAAGGTATTTATAATCAAAGGTATCAAATACAATATTGATTTTTACATAGGTGGTTATAATCAGTGATACCAGATAAGATGATTACTGAAAGATAACTTGTCAGATCAAAAATCACAATACTTTCATAGAATGTCATTCAACATGGCATTCTAAAACTATTGAAACTGGATCAAAATCCCCTTGTGAAAAGTGTAGGAAGAACCAAAAGAACCAAGATTAAAATGGGATAAGTAGGATGGATAAAAACAAGCTTTGGTCAATAGTAAATACATGGTACAATAAAATGGTATAATAAAAATGATCAGAAGATAAATGGCTATAGTGGTAATAAATTTTCCCCTAAGCAATGATGGATTTGCTCATAAAATGGTGAGAGTGTGGGCTTAGATTGCTCATAAAATTGTGAGAACATTCAAACTTAATCAATTGATCACAAAATAGAAAGAGCATGATAAAAGGGTGATCGAGTTGACCTTAATAGAAATTGAGCACTGCCTACATAATCCCAAAAGACCTCAAGTCAATGTAGTTCAAACAATGTGATAAATGGATCATAATGGTATAAAATGCCTATAATGAAAATGGTTTATAGGGTTTCCCCCAAGAGACAAGGCATGGTAATGGTAAATGATAAATGGTTTTGTTGTTCCTATTAACCTGGAGATCCACATCCTAGTCAACATGTGAGATAATAAAAATGATCAGTTATAAAAATTGCTACCCAATTCCCTTTCATAAAAGTTGCTCTATCAAGAACTTGTTGCCAATCTGGATCGCAATAATGTGTTTGTGATCTTCATTGGTTGTTGATTTTGCTTCCTTCAAACATCGAGACAAGATATCCTCATAGCCCCTGTAAAGGAAATTGCTGCTAGAGATCATAAATAATGTTAGGCATAGGATAAATGATATAAGTGGGTAATGAATAGGTGGATGATAATGGAATGTACAATTAATGGGAAATAAATAAAGATCAAGACTTTCAGTCACACGTAATGTTAATTCCAGATTTGATATAATTGTGGTTGTGGTAGGGCTAAAGACCTCTGAAGAAGCTCTTGATAGGTCCACCAGTTTGTTTTGTTATTTGATCCTAAGAGTAGCTACCATTTTATTATGCTATAGATTGGAAGCTATATTTATTTATTCATGAATAACATCTTCAGTAAGCAGTGAAGAACTTTTGTGCTCAGTTGTTGGTGCCTCGAAGAGGTTTTCACCAATGAATGTCTTGATTATCCCTTGGTACCTCTGAGAAGGTTTCATGAAGAGATGTTAACATTTGACTTTGATTGTCTTCTAGCACCTTCAAAAAGGCTTCACTAAAAGATGTTGAGTTTGATCTTTTTTCATCCTCTATCACCTCCAAAAAGGTTACACTAGGAGATTGTTCTTCTTGTAAATGAATGTGGTCTTAGTCCCTTTGATATTTTGAAAATGGTATGTTACCATGGAGGCAGCTTAACAAAGTGTGATTCTTTTAGTCCCAATCAATGCATTTGGGAGGTGAAATGTCAATATAATGGTTATGTTGGATGGGGGTAATGGAATGGTGAATGGTAGCACAATCCTCATATAAGATACTAAGATAGCTTATCTTGATACTGAATTAATCATCCTCAAAAACTTTAGAAGGATCATAAATATATTAAATTGATCTACAAGACAAGTGTAACGAATGTTGTAACAACCATGACTATCTTCTATTTTGAAGCTAAGTCTAAGTCAAGGGGCTCTAAATCAAATAATAGTTTTGATAGTGATTCTACTTCTAATGCTAATCTGATGTTAGTTTGGAAATGAAACCTGACTCTAATGTTGTTTCTTCATCTGATGTGGTTGTTTCTATAATGTTATGTTGAATTCTTGGTATCGAACAAGTAATGTCATATGATGGCATAATGGGATTAATAAAAAGTGATTCATCTAAGAAGGGTTCAACATAACTTGGCTCATCTAAGTGAATCCCATTAAAGAGAGGGAACCACTCAAGGGATGACTCGTTAGAATCTTGTCTTCCAAATGGAGACTCCTCAACGAGTGGAAAAAGATCAAGAGACAACTCTACTAAGATTGGATTTTTAAGGAGATGAGGCTCTTTAAAAATAGGTAAAATATACATAGGTAACTCATCACAAGTTGACTTGTCACAAATGGGTGTTCCAACAATAACATCATGATCTTGGTTAGCAATTTGTTGTAAAATACTTGCTTTGAACACATTTTGGTCCTCATAATATGGATCTTAAAGAGGTAATGGTTCTTGTTTTGGCTCAAAGATCATCACCAAATTTCTAAGGTGGGAAACAATTGGTTTAGCGAGAACAATGGTTTATGGTTCAATAATGGGATCTCCAAAAACTAGACTATTGAATAAGGGATCAACAAAATTAGGTTCATCAAATGGACATTCTTCAATAATAGGTTTAATAAATATCAATGATGGGCCCAGAATGGTAATGACTAGACGTTGTGTAGTTTGGTTTTTCATACAAACCAAAGGAGGAGGTCCTAAAATGGTAACCTTCATACATTGCAGAGTTGGATTACTCACAGAAGCTAAATGAGAATAGCCTAAAATGGTAACCTTCGCATGTTACAGAGCTTTATCGCTTACACAAGGTGAAGGGGGATAACTTAAAATGGTAACCTTTGAGCTTGGCATGCAAATCAAAGGAGGATATCCTAAAATATCAACCTTCAAGTGCAACACACAAATCGAAGGGGTAAGATGAGGATGATGCACAAAAATCATCATGGATCATATTAGTTTTCATTAAATAGGCTCAAAGAGGGTGATATCCTCAAACAAGGTAGAATGCTCATGTCTGCCATAAAAATGCTCTACTTCACAACAACGGCCACAAAACACCCCACTATTAGTGTACCCTAGTGTTATTTCTAAAAGATTGTTCTCTACATTTGCCAAGATTTGGACTATGTGTTGCAAACATTTAAATAAGGTATGGATTTTGATCTTTCTTCCAAATAAATGACTAAGGTACCAAAGAAACTATAAAAGGAAGGTGGTTTAGAACCACACAAAATTATAAGAATGTGTCCACAAATTTACTCAACATTGGGTAGGGTTTAAATCACATAAATTAGAAGAGGGTATGATAACTCAAGAATCCAAGGTGAAAACTAGTACACCAAAGCTTAGATTTTTGTGATACGTCAATATCATAGAAACTAGTTTAACTTCAACAAGTTGCTACTAGAAAACTAGAAGAAAGCCCTTTGGATTAGGAAGGAGACAATACAAACTAAGAAACTCATGATGTGGAAACATGCAAGAATTCCTAATTATAAAACTAGAACCAAATGGGAGTCACAACACCACCACATGGTAATAGGAATAGTAGTATAAAATATGTTCTAGGACTAAAAGTATGAATGATACATAAGATGACTTAAGTCCACCAATGATGAGAATGATAATGAGTCTATCAATGACCTTCAATCCAAATTGGAAATTGAACCCAAGTTCCCTCAAGTCAAGTGTAAATGGTGAACCCAATTTAACACATCAACCTTATGAACTTAGAAAAGTGCAATTTTGAATTTGAATTGTCAATGAAGGACTTACAGATAATTTGGAAATTGGTCTAGACTCAAATGGGAAACACAACTACACCAATTAGATGATATGACACAATGCTTAAGATGGCAAATTTGAACAAGGAAAAGATTGATTTTCACTTGAACAGCATAATGCCTCCTTATTCAAAAAATTGTGGACAAAGTGTTTGGTTATGACATTTTTTTTACAAGCAAGTTTTCACTCAAATTAAGACCAAGTAATCTAAAACTCCTAGCAAGTGGAGTTTATCTAAAACTCCACAATTTTTGACCGTCTAGATGGATCTCATGTATACGAACTTTCACATTAGCACATAAGAGAATCAGCATGTCAATTGGATCCAAGTCAAATGGTTTGTTGTGAAAAGGTCTTGTCCTTTTAGTAACCACTAAATCCATCACTTGTTCAGTGTAGTGTGATGTCCAAAATGATCATATGTTTTGGGCTTAGCTTGCCACTAACAAAGATGGTTTAACCATTCAAACCATCATCCCAGCAAGGTGATCCAAATTTATATACTCCCCCTTGGAGAGGGGTTAAAGATGATACCGAGAAATGAAGCTCCAGGTCAAATATTTAGTGGGAGGTAATGAAGTCCCCCTCACAAGCCAAATGCATGAAATAAAATCTGCGTAAAAAGGCTTTATAGGTTATTTTAGATCACCCAAATTATGCAAGTTTTGGGGAGAGCCTAGCCAATGTCCTTTTTATGCCTATGGACTAAAGCACAATTTGCAATGAAAATGGTATTTTTTATCTCACAAGTTCCCTATAGGGGATGGGGGGAGAGCACAAATACACAAATTCCTTTTTGCTCAAACAATTTTAAACAAGCAATGATATATGACTTATACAAAACAAAACTTTGAAGTGAGTTTGGTTTTAAAGCACAGAATTAAAGTGTTTGGTGATGTCCTTTGGCCTCTTGACCTTAAGTTGTAAAAACTTTTGAAAAATAATCATAAGAGATTCGACATAACATGCAATTTTTATTTTTAAAGAACCAAAGTAAAGTTCCTAATTATTTTTAAGCACTAAAAGGAGGTTAAAAAGATTTAATTAAGCTTAAATTGATCACTTTCCTCATGGATCTTGCATAAAAAATTAGATAGTATAGTTTAGCTTTGAAGCTCTTTTCACTTTGAGACAAACAACTTTAGTTTTATTGGTCTTGGGTCTATGTTTTTTTTTAAATATAGTGACCATTGATGGTCACTTTTTGACTTCCATTGACTCTTACAAGACCATCATCGATCAAAACTTAACCATCGACAATTATCTATAGACCTGAAGGCATCAAAATATTTGTATGAAAAGCACTTGTCACCCTTGTTAGCATAAAATATATAAAAGAAAAACCTTCTAGATCACAAAATATATTCAAACCAAAGACTTAAATATTTGGATTAGCAAATATAACCTTGAATAAAGCTCAAAACATTTTTAGGCAAGAAAGAATTTCAACAAAAATTTAGCAAGCCTATGATAGGATAAAAACTCCAAAAGACATATTCTAGATCATGATTTGGTTTAAACCAAAGACTTAGAAAACTCAAATTGTTAGCAACAAACTTGTAAAAAATCTCAAAATAAAAAAATTTAAACGTATTTTCCCCTGCAACCCAACCATGGCTAATTGGCCCTATCAACGAAGGTCACTAAGAACTGTCGGGAGTCACTGTGTACCCTGTGAGTGCACAAAAAAATGTTAGAAACATGGGAAAATCAGCATAAAAATTATTATTTAAGGACGTTTTAATGACTAAAATGGAAATTTAAAATTTCCAAAGTGTCTTACTTGTTGAAATAGACTCCATGGGTCCCATCGGGCGTCTTAAGATGTAGGATTGGATTACAAAGTTGGTTAGTCAAACATTAGTCATGTAAACACAAATAATGCATAAAGAACTTAACAAACTAAGCCAACCTATTCTAATGGGGTTTGAAAATGATAATGAAGAACAATTTGAAAGATATCAATTACCTTCCCAAGTGATTCCACCATCCAAGAACGGCTCCAAACATGTCTTTGTCAATAATGGATGTCAAGCTCCTCCATCATCTCAAGATCACTGTGCATAACTTAGGCTCAAGATAATAAATCTAATCTATGAATATCAAATGAATCTTGCAAATAAAACATAATGATCAGCACAAAAGGTTGTGGAGACAATTTTGCATTATAAGTTTACAATAATTTTAGCTTAAAAATGATGTTCTATGTCCTTTTATTTATAGATTTTCTAAATAAGCTAGGATCAACCATGACTTTTCATCTCAAGATTGAGATGTGTAGCCATGAATTAATCTAATATTTTCAATTAAATCCATAAATATCCTCATAATGATTTGGGAGGAAGGAGCATTAATGAGGCATAGGCACCCATAAACTTGATATTTAGTGCATTTATGACTTGAGGATGCCACACCATAGCCCATAGATCATGTCACTAGGTGATGCAGATATTGAAAATTAATTTCCAATAATGAAATAATAAATAACTTGCATGCAAAATCTACTTAAGCTCTTAAATTGAATTAATTAGCATAAATAATATTAATCAATTTTAGTGCAATTCTTTGGAAATTAATACGCAATTAATCAAAATGGTCAAAAAGTCATATTATTGGGTTATAATTTGACTCGAGAAGAATTAAGTGATGTTAGATGCGTTTGGACCATATTCTCATTTAGGATGTTGCCAATATAAAATAACAAAGGTACGCAATGTGTATTAATGAATTAAAATAAAAGAGTGATCCAGAGCACAAAAAGGCGAAATCATCATTTTGACTTGAAATAAATTGATCAAAGTTAGGAATCACATAAAATGTGTTGCCCCATTTAGGGATACATTACCTAAATCAATACTTGTATATGACAAGCTCGAACCATTTAGCATATTTTTAGTGATTTTGACCTAAATTGATTATTTTGAGTGCAATTCGAGTAAGATTGACAATTTCAACACAAAAGGTGTTAGTAATTAGATGTCCATAGTATTGTGTTTCAATAATTATTTAAATTTGAAAATATTTCAGAGATTGAGTGAGTTGAGCTTATTTAATACACATTACTCAAATAAATATTTAAACATCAAAAAAAATGTGATCATATTTCAAACCAATACCAATGAGATGTGATAAAAATATCTAACTTATCAATGTAGATATATTTAAGGTGTTTATCTTTGATTTTCCATATACCACAATTATTAATAATTTCATTATCTTTTTCGTAAAAAAATATTGGCTTGTGACAAATCGTATCAATCTAACTATACCAATACATCAAGTTCAAAAAAAATTTCAGAAAAAAAGAGGGCTCTAAACTCTATTGTATGACCAAAATATTACAATTTCTCAATTCATTTCTCAAAAAAAAATTAAAGATGAAATAAAAATAAAACTTAATATCAAAATCAAAAATAAACATACTCGTAGATATTACAACCCACCACCACTACCCCAATCCCACTTTATTCCATATTCTTTCTTGAAATTGACCTTGAAAAAAAAATCAAAAATACAACATTTAACCATAAGATCAAAACCTAATTTATAAAAAAATTAAGCAATATATATAATGTATCGTGATAAAAACCCCCTCGCATTTAACCTAAAATGACTTCAATCTTCTTTTACTTTATCAATTCAATCTCCTTCAAAGAGAATAATCTACAAAGATTTCAATAGATGACGCTTCAAAAATTAATACCAATGAGATACATAGGTCCTTGTAACTTTGTCTTTTAAAACCTCACTTGTGAACAAAAAACCTTTCATACCTTACCTTAGAAAAGATACCATATATTCTTGAGTTGGTTTTCAATGTATTAGGTAATGAGGATGTTTATTTTTTTATTTTTTTATTTTTTATTTTTATTGTTAATTTTTTATAATATGGTGGTGGGGGTTTAAGATGTACATGAATGCATCGAGAGCGAGAGAATTGTCAAATTTTAAAGGATTTATTTATTTCCTTTCTCACATTAGAATAGAAGGTTTCACACAACAACAATAAATTCACCCAAGTCATTACCAAAAAAGACACAATCAGGAAACATATAAAATAACTACCAATTATCAAAGGCACAAGGAAAGCAAAGGTTGTTTCAAGTGATTCTGAATTAGAGAAATTAGTATATAACATCTTCATAGATTGTGCATCTATTATTTATAATATAAATGCATGGATAAATTAACATCTAAACATGACTATAATTATCAATTATACATAAACAAACCAAAAAAACAAACATATAAATATATAATGATGTAGATGGGAAGAGGGGGCCAAGTGAATGGCTTCCTTACTCCCCAAGAGTGTTACATTTTCTTTACTCTTAATGACATTTTTAGACACGACTCAGAATGGGTCTCAAAAGATTATATTTATTGATGTCTAGTTTTGTTATATAGACTACACACACACTCTTACTCTCCCTCTCCCTATAACTGTGAAGAAGAC
The DNA here is from genome assembly GCA_037957365.1 of Torreya grandis. Lineage (NCBI taxonomy): Eukaryota > Viridiplantae > Streptophyta > Pinopsida > Cupressales > Taxaceae > Torreya > Torreya grandis. Next base: position 1,326,514 of record JARHVA010002575.1, on the reverse strand, counting down.
TTATTCAATCTCATGATTGGGCTATATTGAACATACATCTATCTCTATAAAATCTCAGTTTCCTCTCTTATTTTGAGCTTCTATTAGCTCTCTCTCAAATCTTCTATGGAGTTGAACTCCTCTCTCCTCTTACTTGTTTGATATCTCTTCTTCTGCCTTAGATGGCTAAAATCACTCTCCAACTCTCTTCCACAAATGACTTCAAAACTTGGTGGCCTAACATTGACATACTGCCACACCCTTTAAGCTCCCTCTATCTTGTAAAATAGACCACACATTATGTTTGATTGATCCAAGTAGTTACTTTACATTTTTTCTCGTTGTGAGTGAAATTGTTGGTGGTTATAAATCAATAGATATGTGATTCTTGAAATTATCACCTACACAAAGCTTTAGTTTCAAAACTATCAGCTACATGAAGCAGTGATTTCATCATGTTCCCACCAAAAGGTCATTATGACCAATGGGAGAAGACTAAAACCATCTTTCCTACACTTTCTTTCCCTGCAAGACTCTTGATGATGTTCTTCGATTTGGCATTGATCTTCCTCCACATGCACAATGTTTTCATAAGAGACAACAAGCCCATAACTCAAAACAAATGTGCACAAAAACTCAAACCCATGTTTTTGGATGATACAATATAGTTTGTGAACCTAAATGCTCCTAGATCAGACACCTAGGGTAAATTAAATTGTCTATGAGCTCTTGCTCATGTATCGTCTTTGATCTCTTCAATAGTTTTTTGTGTTTGGAAACTTCAAAATCATTTTTCCAAGTTGTGTCATCAATTGTTATGTCTTTCCACTTCACAAGTATAACATGTACTCTTTGTCTTTCATCTTTTTTGTTGATTTTTATATCTAATATGATCCTAATCTCCTCCTTTTCCTTCTCAAGTAATTATTGCTTCCACTCTACACTTGAGAACTATGAACTTGATCCTTCATCACTGCCTTGCCCCTCAAAGTAGGGGTATAAATATGCTACATTTAATATAGGTGAAATATCCTCTCAATCTAGTAGCTCAATCTCATAAGAATTCACTGAAAACCTTCTCAAAAATTTGCAAGGTCCAATCTTCTTGCATTTCAACTTGTTATATGCTCCCTTTGTAAAACTCTTGTTACATAAATGTGTCACTACCAAGTCTCAAACTTGAAAAAAAATCCCTCCTTATCTAATTAGCATGTTTCTTATACTTCATATATGTCTATTCTAATCTTCTCTTCACCTCCATATTCACACTTGATGCGCACCCTTCTGCTTCAATAATGCTCCTCATATTTGTTGTGCTTCTCAATTCCATGCTTATCTAAGGTTTCAACCATAATCAATCTAGAAAACTCATCATTGTACTTATATTCACTAAATTATTGTAAGCAAATTTAGCTTGTGACATGTCATATCCCACTATTTGGGCTTATCTCCAATCAAACATCACAAAAAAAAATCTAAGACTTTGATTCACGACCTTTGTTTTCCCATCCATTGAGTGATGATAGGTTGAATTGAACTCTACTCTTGTGCATGGTTTCCTCTATAATAAATATAGTATCTTCGTCTGATACAATGCTCCTTGGCAACCCAGGTAGTCTCACTACTTCTTTGAAAAACAATAGCAACATTTGTGGCACAACTAGTCTTCTTGCATGTTATAAAGTGTGCCATCTTGTAAAATATATCCACTATAACTAAGATAGATCCATTACCTCTTCGATTTCTTGGTAGCCCAAGAATGAAATCCATGCTCAAGTCTCCCCATGGTCTCTTTAAGATTGGTAATGGCTGATACAACTCAAAACTCTTATATTTGCCTTTAACATGTAGGCAAATCCTACATATTTGTACAAATTTATTGACATCCATGTTCATCCTTGGACAATAGTAACATTCATTTAACTACGCCAATGTTTTTTGATAACCAAAGTGAAAAACTAGGCCTTTATTATGCTTCTCCTTCAATAATTTCTCCCTCATAAAACCTTTAGGTATGCAGAACCTCTTTCCTTTGAACAACAATTCATTGTGTATCTTATAATTGACCCATGGTGTTCTATTCCTACTTTTTGGATTCATGCCTAATTCTCATGCATCTAGGAAATCCAAATCTTCCTCATGCAACTCTTTCATTGAGTCAAAACCAATGACTTCTACGCTCATCTCATTCACTACAAGAGATCTTCTACTTAAATAATATGCAACCTTATTATATTGGCCACTACTATGCTTCAAAACAAAATAATAACTTTGAAACAATTCAACCCACTTCATGTGCTTCTGATTCAACTTACCTTAGTTTTTTATGAACTACAAATTTTGTTGATCCCTATTTAAAATGAACTCCTTGGGCAACAATTAATGCCTCCATTTCTTAAGTGTTCGTACCATAGCATTAAAATCTTGGTCATAGACTAAATACTTCTTGGCTTCATTGAATGTCTCACTAAATTAATAAATATGCTTACCTTATTGACTCAATACTACTCTTTTTGTTGTTCCACTTGCATTATAATTAACCTAAAACACTTTACTAAAATTGGGGTGTCAATAACTGCTATTTTGTTACCTTATTTATCAAAGATTGAAAAACTTTCCTCTACTACAATAGTTCACTTAAACTTATTATTATCGCCTTTTATTTCTTTCGTAATGGGTGCACATATAACACTAAAGTTTTTATTAAATTTCATATAGGAACATGCCAACCCATGAAACTTCTTGCCTCAAACATGCTTTTCGATGATGGCCACTCAATAATTTCTCTCACCTTTTCAAGTTCCATTTTCAAACCATAGTTTGAGATCATGAATTCGATATATATCAACCTCTCTTGAATGAAGTTACACTTATTTAAGCTGACCATCAACTTCTTCTCCTTCAAATATTTCAAACCCAACCTCAAATGCAATAAATGTTCTTCATTTAAATGACTATAAAATAAAATGTCATCATGATAAAAAATGACAAACTTACCCACATATGGATCCAATACTTCATTCATTTGTCTCATGAATGTACTAGGTACATTTGACAATCCAAAGGACATAACAAACCACTCATGCATTCAATTATTCAGCTTGAATGCAGTATTTTACCCATCAGCTTATTTAATCCTAATTTGATGATACCCACTCCTAAAATATATTTGAAGTAATTTCTTCCACTCAAAAATTCCATCAAGTCATCCATTCTTGGTAGTGGAAATTTATACTTAGTAATAATATTATTTATCACTCTAGAATTCGTACCTATTCTCCAATTTCCACCATTCTTAGGTGCCATAACTATTAAAAATACACATGGGCTTAAACTTTCTCTTATTAATCCATTTTCCAATAACTCAATCATTTATCTCTTCACTTCCAAATTTTCCATAGGTGTTAACTTATATGTTATCTTGTTTAAAAATCTTGATCCAAGCACTAGATCCATAAGAGGATTAATGTTTTCCATAGGTGATAGTCCATCCAATAAATATTTTGAAACTACATCCGTAAACACTTCCAATAAATTTAACTTAAAAAGGAACATGATTTAACTTTTAAGGGATTTATGGAGTTTAAAACCCTAGGTTGTTAAAGGGATGGAACAATAAATCAAGAAATAAATATGCAACAAATATAGCCACCAATTTGTACAATAATTGACATAATCTAATTATTCTATAAATAGCAATAAATCATAAAAGGAAGTACTTAGCTAGAAACTGACTAAGACAAATAGTTGATAGGCTTGAAATTGGTGTAGAGACTGGGTAGAGTGTCATCAATAATAATATGAAGTCAAAACTCCTCCCAGATAGTAGTGTAGTCTTATGGATAGTATTGCACTGCGCTAGTGTCTTTTGAGGCGTGGCAGTGCCCCTTGTAGGTAAAAACTATGAGCTTTTGGTTGGACCTTCACCTGAGTTTGAGATGCATGTGTCGGTGTCCCCAAGTACTAGATCATTGTATTTTATCTATTTTTGACTTATTTAGAATGCAAAAACCTAGACCTCCATGTTGTTAGGGTATTTGAGGAGCATAAGTAGAAAAAGAGTGATGTTAGTTGGATAGGTTGGACATCACGTTAACACCCCACTATGTTTAGATTTGCCTACATACCAATACCTTGAGAGGGGATCAAGTAGTTATCCCAATATAAGTGTTGATACAAGTGAAAGTGAATGCTAGTATGAGTGTCAGCTTGAGTGCTTTGAGTATGACTTGAAACTAGAAATCTGAGTAATCTGAGTTTAGAATTATTATAAATGGTTTTGTGTATAAGTAGGGTAGATTAGGGATCAATGACCTTGATTTCTAAAACTAGTTTTTGAGCTTATTTGTGTGTACTTGCATCTAATTTCCATCTAGTGGGTAAAGGGATCAAAGTAATGTATATATATTGATTTGATGCTTTTTGAGATGTGGAATAGATCTAGGCCGACCCTAAGGTGTCTTGAGAAATGTAAACATGTATGTTGGAAGATAAAAAAGTTAAAGGACGGTAGTGTGGTCATCACTAGCACAATATGCTAGTGTCCAAAGGGTCGTGCATCTAGTGCACTAGGGGCATGGATGCCTAGGAGATGGTCTGGGACTACTTTTAGTACATCTAGAGATGGGTTAGACCCTTGGATAAGGATTGAAAGACACCCTAAGATAGTTCTAGGGCTAAGCTAGGGATAGGGTGGTCTCAAGTGACATTTTATGTGACTACATTTACCGCCTTTATGTTAGAAATGTAGCAAAGTGAAATGATTAGGATTAAAAAAAAACATACTTGAACTTACCTATGAGGTGAAGCCCATGAATTTGAGTTTGAGTTTGTGAATCATGCTCCATTGTATATCCTTCAAATGAAATATGGAAGAATAAATCCTTACTTAAGGAATATCAATAGCAAAGACAAGACTGAGTAAAGAAATAAGAGAGAGAGGAAAGGAATGAATAAACCTTGTTGGGTACACTAACTAATGCAAAAATCTGGTGACATCTTCTATGTGTGTATTTGGTGATCAAATTAGTGAGTAACTTAGATTGAGTTGATGGCTTGCTCAATCCCCATGTGTGGGTGGATCAAGAACTCAATTTGGTTTTGACTCCATCATTGACCACCCCTGTTCGGTGGATCATAATTTATAAATAACTTGGATTGTGATGATGGTTTATCCAACCCTCCTATGTAGGTGGCTCGAGAACTCAAAAAGGCTATGATTCTATCATTACCTACCCATGTGTGGTAGATGCATTATACTGAAACTGCATAATGAAACTGAGTTTATGTGATGTAACTAGAACTATATAGAATGGGTCTGGGGCCACTCAAAAAAATTGAAATGAAAAATGGTTTAGGGGCCTCTCGAGCACTCAGGTATGTAGCTTAGGGACAACTCGATAATGCTAATTCTTGAAAATAGAATAAGGCATCAATATAGTGTGAACCTAGTGAAAATGGTGTCTAGAGTATATAATGTGGAGAATGACATGGAGTTTACCATTCCATTTGATCAACTAGTGCATAAGTGAGTAAATAAAAATAATGTGCCATGTACGTGTTCCCAATTTTGATATCTGTACATATAGATTTTGGACTAAGTTATAGTAATATATATCTGAGCATATCTAAAACTGAAATGGGAGTGACAATGCCATGCATGATGCTCCCAATCTGAGAAAATTGGTATGATTTTCTATAAAAATGAGAATAAAGTGAGCATAACTGACAATCTATGATTGATACTATGCAAACTCGAACTATTCTTTTTTGTATCTTTTTGGTAATTACAATTTTTCCTATTTATGGGGCTACTGGATAGTAATGTGGTCCCTTATACATTAATGCATTGAGCTAGTGTCGTTTGTGTCACACTAATTTCAAACTGTATTATTTCTATGCAAACTAAAAAGTGATCTGTCTTACTATTTTCCACTATGTTTTCCTAATTTTAAGCTCTGTAATTTATGTTTGCATATTGAAACCATGTTCTGACTGCACCTGGATGGCTTGATCTCTATGATAAACCCCTTTGAATTCCCCCTCTTTTAAGGGGAGTTGTTGAACTTGTGCAATAACTATCCTCAAAATAAAAAGTCAGCATCATGTGTGCTTGACTATAAATATTTTATATGTACGTTATAAACCAATTTAATGTGTATACATGACATCAAAATGTAAGATAATATGAGCATAAGTTGGAAATGTATGATGTATGTTAGATCTAGCATTCACAAGGTTGTCAAGATAAATATAACAATATAATTGTGTATATAAACAATAAATTTGAATAACTACTTAGGGGGATGGGGCATGATGTCCATCAGGGCATCCAAGGAGGAAGGGGAGATGCATGAGGTCCTGCATGGGATCGTAAATTAGATGTGTGTGTAAAAAGTAAGAGATGAGTGTCATGGCCATGATGCATACATAAAATCATACATACAAACACATGAGGCACACAAAGTAGGTCAAGGGGACAAAATACATGAGACATGGGTACATCTCACTAAGTCTAAGAAAGATCAAACATGCAAAGACATGTTGAAATGTCCACATGTGCATATAACAAATAAGGTTGGCTTAAATCCATATGAAAGGACATGTTCAAATGTCAACATACACAATCAAGAAGGTACATACTGTTGGGTGAATATTTTGTCAATCAGCGTAGTGATCAACAAAATAGGTATGATCAACCACAGCAGGAAGATTGGTCAGCTAGGTGTGCAGCTTTACTACATCAACCAGAGACAAATCTCTCCTCTCATCAAGGGGAGTTTCCCTATAGATACGTAGGAGCTATATATAAAATAAGTAAGCAAAAAATAACACGTGGGGACAAGATAAACCATCCATCTCTCTTCTTTCAGAGATGATGCACACAAACAAAGGAGAAAATCCTAGTGTAAACATTGAAGGCACTTCTCTTCTTTCAGAAGTGTTCTTGCAGGAAACAGTAGGAGTTTTTTTCAGATAGTAAAGTAACCAGTAATCAAAAGGGCGTAGTAACAATAGGATGAAGCAGAACGCAAAGTTTCCATCTCAACTACCCAAAGAGTATATCATAAAGGATAATGGGGGCACAAAGTCACCCCAAAATCCTCAGCACAAAAAAGAAAAGAAAAACACAGACTAAAAACAATTGTGAAAGCACAAAGTCTTCCCACAGTTGGTTTTAGGACACTTCCCTAATACTTTCACTAATTTTTCTTACCAAGTTAAATGAATAAGAATACCTTCAGAAGATAAACATAAGAATGATCTTTTAAAATAACACAAGCCAAAATAGCACAAAGTCTGTAAGCAACCTGATTTCTCATTCAGATAAAAATGAAATTACTATCGGAGCTCAAAGTCTCAATCTTCTTCTTTCAAAATGGGCAGAGTTTCACTTCTGTATAAATGAAAAGTCTCCCTTACAAATGAGAGAAAATACAAACTTATAGCAACTATCCAAGGATTGGTGCCTTTTTCCATGGGACGGCCCATGCTACAATCAACGTCTTCAATGCATCTCTAGTTTTGTTTGGAGAGACCATGCTGAGAACAGTGTGCTACCATAACTATGGCGTGTCCCTTCATCTGATATGTCTCCTCCTTAATATGGACCGTTTGGTCCTTTGCATATTTGTCTTTACTTCATGGAAGAAAATAGGTCACATCCTTGGTTTGGTGCGCTCAGAAGTCTACTCGATCCACTATTCCACCTACTGGAAATAACTCTTTTGAAGACATTTCTGGTCCTTTGCATCGATCTTCTCTCTTTTGAGTCTTCAGGCTCTCTTTTCAGTCGATCACTTGTTTCAGGTTGACCCTTGAACCCGTTAAACCACTAAAAGTTTATCAGTTCATTGGTTCATTCTGTCTCTTTTGTTCTATCGCTTCTTGGTTCAATCACTTCTTCGCCCCTTGGTTTAACCATCTGTTTAACCACTTGTGTGCCACTTTTTCTTTGATTGAGGCCGCCTTTGAACTTTTGAACCATGTTGAACCATTAAACTTTAAACTCTTTCGGTTCAAAGTTCAATTGGTTCATTGGTTTATTCTACGTTTCGCTCAAACACTGCTTCCTTTATCTTTCTAAGCTCTGGTTGAACCTTTGAACCTTGAACCCGTTGAACCTTTTGGTTCAACAGTTCAATTGTTCATTCAGTTCACGATTCATCCGTTGAAGCCCCTTTTTGTCTAAGTCCATGAAATTTCCTTTATGTGTCTTTGTTCAGCCTTTGGAACATCCCAAAGGGAAAGTGTCCCTTCAGGCTTTTAAAACAGTCCTTTCTCTGACGTCAAGTGTCCCCCGCAAGGGTACTTGTCCTTCGGGCTTCAACTTCCCCGGCGGGTTCTTACTTCTTCGGCAGGCTTTTTCCATCGGGCAAAAAGCCCGAAAGAATTCCTTTGGACAAAATGTTCGAAGGAAAGTTTCTTATTACTTGGCCATTCATTCTTTTCTATTTCTTTAGACTTTTTCTCTAGGTGAATTCCTTCGGACAAAAAGTTTGAAGGAATTTTGCCTTAACATTTTTTTGAGAAAATCTTCTCGAGAGAATTCTTTCAGCCTCTTGGACTTAGCCATTTTCCCGAGGGGTTCCTAACTTTTGTCCTCTTTTGCTACTGCCCCTCGCAAGGGCACTTGTTCCTTTGGCTTTGGGGCAGCCCTTTGAACCTACCGATTGAACCAACTTTGGTTCAACGGTTCAATGGTTCAATTGGCTCTTTCTTCGTTATTTGGCTAAGCGCTTTTGATCTTTTGCACCAAGCGCATTGAACCAACTTGGTTGTTGAACCCATTGAACCTTTGAACGAAAGTGGTTCAAAGTTCAATGGTTCAAGCCTTTGTCCTTTATTATTTTCCAATTGAACTCTTTTGATTGAACCAAGGCGCTGAACCAATCCTGGAAACGACTAAGTGTTAGAAACTTGTTCTTTTTGACTAAACTCACCTGCAAAAGCTTTTTAACCTATTGAACCTGTGAATCCTTTTACGAAAAGAGCTTAAAAATGAGGAATTTGAAAGCTCAGAACAAATTTTGAGAAGGGAAGAGAGAAATTTTGGCCTGTGAATCCTTATATAAGTACATGGGTACATGTCCAAAGCATACACAAAATGAAAAGAATTGGCATAGAGACATAGAACAATGGCATATTCAAATGCCCTCGAATATATGTACAAGTAAAGAGGCACAATCAAATCTAAAAATAGGAATCTAGACATGAAATTATGCATGAGCATTTGGTACAAATTTGTATAAGAGCAAATATGTATATATACTAAATCTTTAGTAGTAGTAGTAGTAGTAGTAGTAGTAGTCGAAAAAAAATCAATATAGTATAGAATTATCTAGTAAATCAGAATCTATGTATAGGATGCCCCCAATGGGTGAATGTATCAATGTTGAATATATGTATTTGTGTGTGTGCCCCCAGTGGGTAGCTAGGAGCAAATCTAGATCTATGTGATGGACTTGATTCTTGTAAGAATTTTTGAACACTCAAAGAGAACAAGTGAAGCATGTATGTATGATAAAAATGAACTACACTAACATAGATAGCATATGTAGTATATGGCAAATATAAGGAATGTCCACATGGAAATGCATACAATCTAAAATTTTATATTTTTTTTTAGAAATATTTAAATGTTTTTAGATTTTGAACATATTATATTATTTTTTGTATTTTTTTATTGTAAGCTATGTACAAGAGGAGAGATACTAATAATTGATGAGTCTCGTAAGAGACTCACAATAAATGTGTCATGTATCAAAGAGAAGAAGAGTGATCATGCATGTTATGCAATGAAGTATCTAATATCAGAGAATCAGATGTAATAAGTGATCTATAGGTGAAACTATCTTGGGGTGGGGCTATGAATCTATGGCATTGACTAAATAGGCATATGAACTGTGGGTCTCTTAGGGACCTATCTGGTAGAAATGGTAACTGACATGGATACTTTATGTTGAGTACCCTTAGAATTCAATATCACTGATTTGGGTAGGAAAGGGGTAGAGAGAGGCTCTCTAGAGTACACAACATGTCTCTAGCATAGGGTTCTCTCTAATATAGGTCTCTGTGGGAGAGTATGTGTGCATTGTAATGCCATAGGATTAGACATAACCTACACTGGTGGCTTAATTGATGTCGAAGGTGTGCTAATAGAAGCTATGTACAAAATGGTAACTAATATCTATTGTGTAACCTGATATGGAATAGGTAATGGGTACTCATCTGGAAGGCCCTCAGCTATAACCACTTGATTAGCATGAAAATACTTAAGGCATATATGTATGATGGACGGAATGGATCGAAGTTGTTGTATCCAAGGGCTACCCAATAATATATCAAATATGTTAGCACTAGGTACGATTATGAATTTGATGGCCACATGTGCTGGACCTACCTATAATGGAAGTATAATCTCCCCAATAGAACTCTAGACGTGGCCACTAACCACAAATAATTGTATCTATCTGAGAAATACCTTGGTTTAAATAACCCAAGTTTTATATAAGTGTGATAGTACACATGTTAAAATTTAAACCGTTGTAAACCATGACACTCTAAAGAGGATGATGATCAATGTACACTCGTAAAAAATGTGCATATAAATTTGAGTCGTCATCAGCTATCTCCTACTCTGAGAAAATGATGAGAGTTCTAACTGGTATTGTAGTATGATACACCCTAATGATATTATGGAGAGGGTGTGTGTCCACTATATGAGTATGATAAGATGTTGGTGGTGGTTGTGTCTAATATGTATAATGAACCCCTAAATTCTTTGTTGTCTCATTATTCATATTCTTTGGAAATAGATTTGAAACTATTTTCAATGTTTTTTCTTCCATTAGTTGTGGTCTAGATGCCTTTATAAGAGTGTCGACATCAATAATATTAGCATCTATCAAATCTTGTATCTTATGTCATAAACTGATGCATTTGTTTGTAGTATGACCTGGTGCCCTATGATAGTCACAAAATATATTGGCATCATAACTCTTTGAAAGAGGCCTAGTCATATCAACCTCTTTTTCTAGGAGAGAGATATGATGTGGCATTCCAAGAGTTGTTTAAGAACACGTGTTGGTGATTCAAGAAGGTGTGTGAAGGGTCTCCTTGGAGAAGCTCATAAAACCATGTAAGAAGTTAGCTCTAAATCTACATTAATTGTTGTCTTTTGATCATTCTTATTTTCATTAGGCATCACCTTGTATGGGGGCTTATTATAACTCTTATTAGTTGAATTTGATCTAATTGTGTCATTTAATTTGCCCATGGAGAGAAGCTTGACTTCCCATTATTTCATTGTATGGCATAGATCTATGAATGATGGAAACTTATTGTAAAGGATAGATTCATGTAATGCCAGTAATAAAATCTACTTGAATATGTCTTGGAGTTCTCTATCTGTTATGGGGATAGTAATCTTGGCTAATATAGTTTTATATTGTAAGACATACTCAGCTAGTGGCTCGTAAGATTTTTGTTTGAGTTGTGCAACTTGAGCATATAAAACCTTGTCACTGATATTGATTGAAAAGTTTGCCAAAAACATATATGCCAGTGGATAAAATGTTATGATGGACTGATTAGGAAGATCATAGAACCATTTTAATGCATAGTATTTTAAACTGTGAGGGAACAACTTAGTGAGGAGACAATCATTGGACATTTAGTACAAACATGCTATGTGAAAAACATGTAGATAATGTTCCAAGTCACCCTTTATCATACAAAGTAAGTTTAGGTGCCACAAATCCATATGGCAAAGGAGTTTCTACTATATGTTGTGCAAAATATGTATGTAGAAGAACATGAGAATCCAAGGCATGAGATGGCCTAGTGGCACTTTGTTCAAGATGTAACACCTTGGCCTATAGAGAATGGATCTCATGCATAAAGGATTGCATATTTAGAGAGGAGGAATGTGTATAATCCATAGGAGGTGTTTCCACTGGTGAATGTTGTCAGGTTATAACTGGTTGTTGTAGACTCTGAGTTTCCCCTATAGTAGGTGTAATTGTATTAACATATGTGGGATTGGAGGTTTAGGATTTAGGGTTGCATGAGCATGGGGTTATTCCTAAAGTCTATCTCTAAACTTTGTAATACTTAATCTTTATTAATTATTATATTGTCATCATTGAGAGGGGGGAGTGTGTTTCGAGTCATATTTTGTGTATCATCAAGATCTTGATTGTATTGCTCATGTTCTAATGTATTATCATTAAAGTCCACATAATCAAGATGTGAAGGATCAATGAGGGGAGTTATAATTGGTCCTTTGTCCATGGTATAAGTTTGAATGGAAGGAATCTAAGTATGCTCAATAGGATTTCCACTAAGTCTAACACTTCTTCTTAAAGGAAGGGATATAACTTTTTGAGATGGCATATAGCAAATAAAATGAAATAGTGATACTAAAACATAATATATTAAATGTGAAAATCCTAACACAGCCAAGAGAAATAGGAAAAAGAAGGATACAAACCCTAATATCATGTAGGGATAGGGTTTGGGTAGTATTCCAAGTAAGTAGAGTTCACCAAATGATTTAACTTTTAAGGGATTTATGGAGTTTAAAACCCTAAGGTGTTAAAGGGAGAGAACAATAAATCATTGAATAAATATGCAATAACTATGGCCACTAATTTTTACAATAATTGACCTAATCTGACTATTAAATAAATAGAAATGAATCACAAAAGTAATTAATTAGATGAAAATTGACTGAGATAGATAGTTGACAAGCTATAAATTGGTGCAGAGACTGGGCATGATGTCTTCAACAATAATCTAAAGTCAAAACTCCTCCTGGACTATAGCATAGACTTCTAGATAGTAGCGCACTATGATAGTGTCCTATGGGGCATGATAATGTCCCTTGTAAGTAGAGACTATGAGCTTCTGGGTGGACCTTCGCCTAGGTTCAATATGTTTGTGCTTGTGTGCTTGAGTACTAGATCACTATATTTTCTCTATTTTTGACTAATTTAGAATCCAAAAACATATACCTCCATGTTGTTAGGGTATTTGAGGAGCACAATTATAAAAGGTGTGATGTTAGTTCGATAGGTTGGATGTGACCTCAACACCCCATTTTGTTGATAGTTGCCTACATACCAATACCTCGAGAGGGGATCAATCCCAATGTAGTTCTCCCAATCTAAGTGTTAGTGCAAGTGTAAGTGAATACTAGTATAAGTTTTGGTTTGAGTGATTTCATTATGACTTGAGACTGTAAATCTAAGTAATCTAAGCTTAGGATTGTTGTAGATGGTTGTATGCAAAAGTAGGGGAAAATAGGGATCAATAACCTTGATTTGCAGAACTTGTTTCTAAGCTTGTTTGTTTGTATTTGCATCTAATTTCCATCTAGTGTGTAAAGGGATAAAAGTGGTGTATATACACTGATCTGGTACTTGTCAGGATGTGGAATAGGTTTAGGTCAACCCTAAGGTGTTTTGAGAAATGGAAATGTGTCTATTGGAGGAGACAAGAGGTAAGGGATAGTAGTGTGGTCCCTTGGTCACTAACATAGTATGCTAGTGTCCAAAGGGTTACGCCAGTGTCACTGGGGGTTTGGATGCCTAGGAGATGGTTTGGGACTGCTCTTGGTACATCTAGGGATGGGTTAAACCCACACAAAATCTAGATAAGGATATAAATAGGCTTTAAGATAGGTCTAGGGCTAAGCTAAGTATAGGGTGGTCTCAAGTGACACTCATTACACTCAAGTGACATTTATGTGACTACAGAACATCACTCACCTTATTTTGTATCACGTCTTGCATTGGATTTGGGTTGAAAGCAAAACATGCCTTCTCCTTATTTATCTCCTTCAATAATTATTTATCAAAAATTATTACAAATATAGAACTATTATCCACCTCCTCTCCTATTTCCTTCAATGGGGTTAATGTATGCCTCTTACGACCCTTCACAAGCATGTAGTTGTTTTCTCTACAATCATGTATGACTCTTATATCAAACTATCATGGCATTGCCAACAACACATCACATACATTCGTGAGAATAATATCACACAACACTTCATCCTTATATGAAATGATATAAAAAATGACCGTACATTGTTCATTCACAAAGCAACCAAGAAACTTTGTATGAGTTTGGATGCAATAACCTTTTCATCCTAAGATTTGCTACCTTTTCCAATGAAACCAAATTATTTATGCTACCACTATCAATAATGAATTTACAACACTTACCTCCCCACTTTGCAAACAATTTGGAATAAGTTATTTCTTTGCACAGACGCATCTTCTTTCTTGGCCAATTTTAAAAACTCTCTTTATCATAAGAGCTTCATCACACTCTAGTCATTATGTGTGTTGGAAATCCAACACTTTCTTCATTTACAAGAGCAACATGATTGTTTGCTTCATTTTTTTTGCTATTTTTTTGAAATGTTTTGGGGCATTCAAATGCTTTTTTACCAACCTCTCCACATTTGAATCACTTACCCCTGAATTCTCTACCTCTTCCTCTCCCAAAGTATCCTTTACCTCTAGAAGAATAGCCTCTGCCTGTTTTGGGTTGATTCTAATTTGGTGAAGTACTTGTTTCACCTTCATGAGCATGTTGTCCTCTTCCACCATTGTTTTATCCTCTTCATCTTGAGTTCATTTGTTGCCTTCTAGATAAATTTTCCTTTGCATTCAATGTACATTGATAGACTTCCTCAACCAACTTCAACTTAAACAATCCAATCTCAACTTGAATAGAAATATGAAGTCTATTTACATACCCTTCCACTTTCTCTTGATCATATTCCATATGACCAGCTTTAATAGTCAACTTGTATACCTCCTCTATGTATTCTTTCACATGCAACTCCTTTTACCTCAAGTTTTGTAACTTCCTAAATAAACTCGACTAATAATCCAAAGGCAAGAAATTAGCTTTCAATTTTTTCACCATCCTCTCCCAAGTTTTGATTTTGTCTTTGCCTCTTCTCTCTCTTTCCAATTGCACATGATTCCACCATAAGGATGCATGACTTTTTTGCTTTGTACAAGAAAACTTCACCTTCTTTGAGGCCTCTATTGATTCATAGTCAATATATTTATCCATCTCTATGGTCTAATATATAATATCTTCAAGGCTTAAGTTTCCACCATAGCAAGGGATATCTAACTTTGGTTTACCACCTATCTTTGTTATAGCTCTAAGAAATCTACTCGTAAATTCATCTAGTATCTCTTATATTTCAATCTCTTTAACTTATGCTCTTTCATCATCACTCACATCTTCAACATGTTTTCCTCTTATTTTTGTTGTCCCCATTGCATCTAATATTTTATTGATTCCTCTCATCATCTTTGTCAAGTTTGTAGCTTGAGGTACCCTTTGTCTTGTTACTCTTCCAACATGATTGCCTCTATATGCCATATCTTATCTTAACTACAAGATCCTCTTTCATAATTGCCTATAACCCAACCAAAGTATTTACACACAACATAACAAGGTAAAATTTTATTTGATACCAATTGGTGTAGATGGGAATGAGAGGGAAAAATAATGGTATTATTACTCCCTAGTAGTGTTCCACTACTCTTACTCTCTCAAGAACACTACTCATAATGGAAACAAAGACCATCTTTATTCACTTTATTACAGTGATTACACACACACTTTACACTCTCCCTTCCTATAGACTATGAAAAATGCTTCCTCAGTCCAGTGATTGGATTATAATGAACACATCTCACTCAGTAGGCTCACAAATTAGTTCTCACACTCTATGAGCTTCTCTAATATCTCTCTCAGCTCTACTTTATTCTAGAGTTGGAATCTTATCTTCCAACCTTCTTGATCTCTCATTGCTCTACCAATTTTTGATTATATCATTGCCTCTTCTCTCACTTTCAAAATGCACATGATCTCAACATAAGGATGCATGACCTTTCATCCTTGTACAAGAAAACTTCACCTTCTTGGGGTCTTCCATTTAATTATAATCAAAATATTTCTTCATATCCATTATCCAATCTATGAGCTCCTTAGGGCTCAAGCTACTCCGTAGCAAGGGGTATCCAACTTTGGTTTACTACCCATATTCGCAATAGCTCTAATAAATATACTCTAAAATTCTTCCACTATCTCTTCTACTTCAATCTCTTGAGCATCTACTATTTCATCATCACTCACATATTGAACATGAGTTCCTCTTCTTTGTGTTGTCTTCATTTCATCCAATCTTGTTTGTATTCCTCTCATCATCTCTACCAGGGATACAAATTTAGGTGCCCTTTGTCTTACTACTCTTTTAGCAGGATTACCTTTGTATGTCATATCTTCACCCAACTACGAGCTTGTCTTTCACAACTTGTTAATGACTCAACAAGAGTCTCACACACAACCCAGTAAGGTGAACCTTGATCTAATACCAATTGATGCAAACAAGGAAGAGAGGGCCAAGTGAATGGTTGCCTTTCTGCCCAATAATGTTACACTTCCTTTACTCTCAATGACATTTGTAGACATAAGATGTAGAATGGGACTCAAAATACTCTCTTTATTAATGTTTAGGTGTGTTACATATATTACACCTACACACTCTTACTCTCCCTCTCCCTATGACTATGAAGAAGACTTCCTCAATTAAATGATTGGGTTACAATGAACATATATCTATCTCAATAAGGTCTCAACTCTACTCTCGGTCTCTAAGCTTCTCTCTAGTCTACTCTAGAGTTGGACTCCTCTCTCCTCTAACTTGTCTGATATGTCTTCCTCTACCTTGGATGTGTTAGGATATGAAGTCACTTTACACAGTTACTATTCATAGTTACTATTCACCGTCACTATTAATGTGATGAGGTGGTAGTGTGATTGGGTGGTGATTGTGTGTATGAGGTGGATCCTTATTGATGTGGCATGGTCCACATGTAATATTTTATTGAATAAAAGATTAAGAGAGAGATATGGGTCAAAATTCTTTGATGGGTTACTTTTGGAGGCATGTGGGAACAAGCATGGTCATGCATGTGCTTGTGGGGCACATTTGTCTATGGGTCCTTTTGGTTGGAGTTAAAAATATGGTTGAGGCATATTTTGACTCATGTGAGTGCACATGGGTTATAAGTACATTGACCACTATGCTTGATTGGAAGTCACATGTGAAGTAGGGACAACATGTTTGGGTCACATGGAGGTGGGATCCTCAAGTCAAAAGTGGAGAGCATCTTTTGACTAGCACACGTGAGAGAGACAAAGGTTCCTATTCATGGATAGTAAGGCCACATTAAGGGGGTAAAAATTTCTTCTCTCTCCTCTTTACCATCCATTATTATCTTCTATCCTTGTATTTTATTTATGAATGACACTCTCTTTGGTACGTACATTGAGTTGGAGCTTTAGAAAATAATCTTGTAATTTAGTTTGCTAAAAATATTTTGCATAAGCTTTTATGCTTGAAAGAAATAATTGTAAGAAGAGTGTGTTGAGAGGAAGACTTATTGAGATATATTTTTGAATTTAATAGAAGGATACAGTTACTTATTACCCCATGGTTTTTACTTTCACCTTGCAAGGTTTTCACGTAACTACTCTTGTAATATGTTATTTCTATCATTTGTTTTAGTAGCTCATTTATTTTTCACATTATTTTGCTTACACGTATTGGATTAATTCCTAACATCTAGTATCAGAGCTAGGCTCTTTGAAAATATCTTGTTGTTAAAGGTATAATCACTGAGAGGGGGGGTGAATTAGTGATGCAAGATAATCCAATTCAATTCCCAACTCTTAATTATTTATCATACATCAACTTGATCAAGAAACATAAACATGAAAGCACATACATCCAAATCATATATAAGAGCATACATCACATGAACACATCATATATGTAGGAAACCCTCTTGGGGAATAAAATCCATTGAATCCTGCAAGATGGACTATGATCCTATAAAACAAGATACAACATTTAGACCAGCACCCACTGATCAAAGAATGTCCATCCCTTATTTTAGTGATATACCAATCCCACAAGGAGCAACTTCCCCTATTCAGCTGAGCACCCACAATAACTAGACCTTTAGCAAGATTTACCTTGCAAGGAGAAACCAACCCACTAGGCAACCAAAAACCCACTCAACTACCTGAATACATCACTTTGAACACCTATTACTACTCTTCAACTGATGATGATCACCTTTGTCTACACTCTTCACCTCCAATATCTCTCAAGCTACCTCTAGGGCTAACTTGCTCAAACTATCTCTTCTAGGATCATTAGGTACAATGACCTATGTGTATTCATGCATCAACTTGATTAGATAAAAATGTCTAATATTTTTCACACTCTGATGGCCCTAACTGACTTGTACCTTCTCTTTCAAAGGTCTCTTCTTTACTTGAATCCACACTAGCATAATTAGCATAAGTAATTCAAAAAGACCTTGTACTTATACCAATCTCTTCCTTAAACCCATCTTGGTCAGCCAAGATGATTTACATATTTGAACCATCTTTGAAATAGGTCCTTATACATGTTACATCTAAGAACCACACACTCCTTAGGTCAGCCAATACCTCTTAGCCCAAAACCACCATTAGGTCTTGGTGAGACCTAAAACATTTAGGCTTTCATACTCAAACGTTACATGTGATACTTGGACCACCTTCATCCTTTACCAATGCTTCGAACACATAAAACCTATTTCCAATATCTCCTTGATTACTCCCATATGGGTCCATGCCACTTGGAACACCAACTCAACACTCAAACCTACCAATTAGGTCTCCTTGCTCTTTAGGCCTTCATATGCAAAAAACACAATCTCAAACTTTTGAAGCAAAAATTAAAGTATTTCACATAGACATATGATTAGATCACATGGTTGAACCCTTCAGGACCTCTGCTACACCTCCATGTGCTTTAAATACTTCAACATAGGCTCTAATCACTCAAATCAACTCTCTCAGAATGACCACTTAGACAAGTCATATACAGTCAAGCTATTTTGACTCTCTATGAATGATTAGGGGAAAATAATGACAACCAATACCTTCTCATCAATATTTGATACTTCCTTGACATATTCATATTCATTCATTTCCTCAACTCTACTCATAACACATCCAACTTACCTCTGCAAGATGATCACTCAAACTATCAAAACATAATCAACTTCTAAGCCTTTATTCATACTAAATATGTATTTTTAAAACCTCCAAAATACATACAGATAGTCTTTATAAAGTTTGAAACACTCTCCAATAGTTAGTTCATCTTGAAACATAAATACACTATTAATAACAACTCAAATATCCTTTTTGGATTACTTACAGACCATGGTCAAACATACAGTCAACTTTAGAGCTCAATATCTTTGACTATACAAACATTCAAACCCTATAACTAGTGTTTCTGGATGTGCTTTGGATTCCTTTACAACTTTTATTTTTACTACATCATTAAATTCATCCCGGATCAAAATCTATAGCTCAAAAACTACATATTGGTTTTCCCTTGTTAATTTGAATATTCAAATTCCAACGATCACTATCCAAACACTAAACATCAAACACTTTGACCTCATCTTGTGCTCCCTGGAAACTTTGAACAAATGCACTCCATCTATCTCCTCGGGATTATCTTGGTCTTTAACCTATAATCGCTCACCGTTGATTTTAGATATGTGCTTTTGCGATCATGTCACTTGGCAGCTATGCATGCCTTCTACACAACCTGTACCATTCAGTCAATGTGCTTATCCCACTTGGAAATTATATGTGAAATCTAAGCATCCTTTGAATTATTTACTTAACATGTGCCATTTATCTCTAACTTCATGATCATACGCTCACCGTTGATCTCTATCTAAAATGTTTTAAGCTCATCGTAAATCTGTTGCTCAAATTTCATGGTTATGACACATGTCACTAGCGTGTGCAATATTGATTATTTAACTTTGAACTACATCATTAGATCCTTATCTAGTCAAATTAATTACTCATCATTAGATCTATGATCTGATTAAATGCTCACCATAGATCTTTGATAATGCAAATTTAGCTATGTATGGGAACTTAGTGAACTATGTCTAAAAGGCCAACTTTGCACCTTAATAACTTTTGCTACGCTTAATGTCTAGATCTAAAAATTGAACCATATGATCTCACATAGGGGAATCTATTCATATATCAATTTTCTCTTGAAACCTTCACACATGTGAAATATGATATCATCAATCTTCTCATTCAACCTTATTTGTCAATATAACTACTTGAACATAGACACTCATATGACTGCTCTAATGAATTCCTTTCACTTATATAAGCATTTTAAGCACTCATAACATCCCATAGGGTCTCTTCAACATTTACATACAATTAATATCATTCATCAATTGCCTATCCAAGTCAAACACTGAATAACCATGCAAGAATATTGATGCACATTGAAGCACACTTTGTCATTGTCATTCTAGCACACATGACACCTCATCAACATCCTTGGTCACCTTGGAGACATCATTGACAAACCTTCAACACTTGTGTTGAGTGTTTTATGTTGAGTTAGGGAGATATGTGCAAGTGGGAGCTACTACAATGACAAGAGGAATAACCAAATTCGAAGTAGAGAAGATTAATGGCAAGAATTTTTCCTTGTGGAAGATGGTGGAGGATCTCTTGGTGCAGAATGACCAAGCTATATCCTTGAAGAGTATTGAAAACAAACCCATCAGTATGACATATGAATATTGGAACAAGATGGATATAAATGCAATTTCTACCATCCATTTATCTCTTTCAAATTTTATGCTCTTCAACATTTCTGAGGAAAATGTTGTAGAAGCTTTGTGGGAGAAACTAAACAAGATGTATCAAGCAAAGTCAACTACAAACAAAGTTTTCCTAAAGAAGAAATGTTACAGTTTGATGATGAAGGATAATTTTTATTATCTAAATGAGTTCAACACCATAGTTAGTAAACTAGTTTCCATCAGTGTGAAGATGGAGGATGAAGACAAGGCCATTACCTTGTTATGCTCACTTCCTGATAGCTGGAATCACGTGGTGATGACTATCAGCAATTCATCATCAACTCTTAAGTTTGAAGATACAGTTGCAGATCTACTTAGAAAGGAGATGAGAAGAAAGTCTTATAGTGCATCCTCAAGCAATGAAGCATTGTTTATAAGAGGGATATCTAGTGAGAGGAGCAAGCAAGGTAGATCACCTTCTAGATCGAGGTCTAAAGGATGCGAGGGAAAATGCTATCAATATGGAAATCCAAGCCACAAAAAGAAGAATTGTTGGCACCTAAATATCAAAAATAAATATGAAAATGAAAACCCACCTTCAGCTGAGGCCAGCACTGCAAATTTAGAGGAAGAAATCACACAAGAAGAATTATACCTCAACAACAGTAGATCACTTTTCAATGCCTAGGTATTAGACTCAGGGGCATCATTCCTCATGTCTCCACATAGAGATTGGTTTGTGGGATACCAACCTTATAGTGTAGGATATGTTTACTTGGGTGATGATCACACTTTGGATGTTGTGGGAAGAGGTGATGTAAGGATCAAGCTGGATGATGGTAGAATCAAAAAATTGAAGATGTGTGGTATGCTCCTGATTTAAATAATAATTTGATGTCCATCAAGGTGATGGATGAGCTGAAATATTCCTATACCTTTGGTAATGTAAAATTCAAAATTACCAAAGGATCTTTAGTGGTATCAAAAGGAGAGTCTTATGGATCCTTGTATCATTTGTGCGGAGATTCATTGACAAGTATTGCAGTAGCAACTACAGAGAATGCTCAGGATGTTGTAATGATATGGCATCAATGCCTTGGACACAAGTGAGAAAGGCTTGAAGATATTGAATGATTGAGATATGTTGTCTAGGATTAAGTCTTGTGATTTAGACTTTTGTGAGCACTGCATATTCGGTAAACAAAAGAGGGTAAAGTTTAATACAAGTGTAGGTAAAAGTTTTATTTTTATACAACTTATCCATTCGAATATTTTTGGATATTTCCCTACTCAATCAATAAATGGTATAACTTGATTTATTTCTTTTATAGATGATTATTCTAGAAGAGTATGGGTGTAAGTTTTTAGAAATAAATCAAAAGCTTTAAAAAAAATTAAAGAATTTAAGGCACAGGTAGAAAAGAGTTTGGGCAAATCTATTGTATGTCTCAGGCCAGATAACAGAGGAAAATATTGCTCTAAGGAGTTTTAAAATTTTTGTACATAGGAAGGGATTAAACATCAAAATATTGTCCCTTATACTCCACAGCAAAATGGTGTAACTGAGCGGATGAACCGCACTATCATGGAGCGTGCAAGAAGCATGGAGCATGCAAGGAGCATGTGGAGTGCATCAAAGCTAGAAAATAAATTTGGGCAGAGGTTGTTAATATAGCTTTGTATCATATTAACAGATCCCCTACAATTGCATTAGATGGAAGGAATCCAGAGAAGACTTGGCATGGTAAGCCAATTGATTAATTTGATTTACATATTTTTGGTTGTGAAGCATTTGCCCATGTGACTAAATAAACAAGGTCCGAGCTAGATTTGAAATCTAGGAAATATATTTTTCTTGGCTATGAAGATACAATGAAGAGGTATAGATTGTGGGATCCTAGTAACCATAAGATAATTGTTAGCCGATATGTTATGTTTAATGAAAAATCCATGAAAGGGAAGGAGGTACAATAGACACCTAAAGTTGTACCAATTGAAGTAGTCAAGAAAGAAGAAGATGTAAAGGAGTAAATTGATGCTTCAGAATAGCAAGCAAAGCACCAAGTACAACAGCCACAAGTTAGAAGGTCCACTCATACCAAGAAGGTTCCAAAAAGATATACTCCTGCATTTCAATCATTTGTTGCTTTGTTCACTGATATGAGTGAACCTAGTTCATTTCAGGAAGCTAGAGAATCTAAGAATGCAACATAATGGAGGAAAGCCATGGGGGAGGAAATGAGATCACTCTATAAGAATGAGATGTGGGATCTTGTGGATCTCCCACCTATAAGAAAGAGTGTTGGTAACAAGCGAGTGTACAAGTTGAAGAAGAATAGTGATGGGTTCTCAGAGCAATACAAAGCTCGATTGGTGGCAAAAGGCTATATGTAGAAGTTAGGTATTAACTTCAATGAGATTTTCTCTCCTATTGTGAAGATGACTGCTATCATAACATTACTTGCATTTATGGATTCACAGAATCTATAGCTAGAGAAGCTTGATGTGAAGATGACATTCCTACATGGTGATCTCAAGGAGAAGATGTATATGGATAAGTCTGAGGGATACGAGGTAAAAGGAAAGGAGCAGATGGTTTGTAGATTGAATAAATCACTGTACAGTTTCAAGCAGGCACTGTGAATTTGGTACAGGAAATTTGACACCTTCATGAAGAGTCAGGGATTTAATAGAAGTGACATTGATCATTGTGCATATCATAACAATTCAATGATGGAAAATTTATTATTTTACTGTTATATGTTGATGACATGTTGGTTTCAAGGCCCAACATGAAGAGGATCAAATATTTGAAAGCTCAATTGGCTAGGACTTTTGAGATGAAAGATTTAGGGATAGAAAACCAAATTTTGGGGATGAAGATACACAGGGAAAGGAAAGCTAGGAAGATCTAGTTATCACATAAGAGATATGTTGAGAAGGTTCTATAGTGGTTCAATATGTAGAATGTCAAACCAGTTAGTACCCCACTTCCTACAAATTTTAAGTTGTCTTCTAAGTAATGTTTTAGTATGAAGGATGAGAATACAAGTATGTGCAATGTACCTTATTCATCAGTAGTTTGGAGACTCATGTATGCCATGGTGAGCATGATACCGGATATTTTCTAAGTAGTGGGAGTTGTCAACTGGTTCATGGCAAATCCTGGAAAGGATCATTGGTATGTGGTGAAGTGGATTCTCAGATATCTAAAAGGCACTTCAGATGTTGCAATCTTATATGGAGGGGAAGACTTATAGATAAGAGGTTTTGTAGATTCTAATTTTGGTGGTGACAGGGATGGATGAAAGTCCACTACAGGATATATTTTTACTCTTGATGGTGGCGTTGTGAGTTGGGCTTCTAAGTTATAACCAATGGTGGCTTTATCAACCACTGAAATAGAGTATGTCGCTGCAACTGAAGGTTGCAAGGAGGCAATATGGTTAGAGTGACTATTGGGTGACTTCATGAAGATGCAGGGAAAGATTACCTTGCATTGTGATAGTCAGAGTGCAATTCACTTGGTGAAGAATGGAGCATTTCATGATTGCATGAAGCATATTGACATCAAGTATCACTTAATTAAGAGTGTGGTGGAGGATGGTAGGATCATGTTGTTGAAATTAGACACCGAACAAAATATTGCAGACATGTTAACAACATCAGTCAGGGCAAAGAAGTTTGAGTGGTGCAAAACTTCTTTGGGCTTAGTGTAATTTTGATGAAGGCAGCATCGGGCATGGTAGGCAGCTAGATGGTAGAATACACAGGTATGGCAAAACTTGTGTATATTAACTTCAAGTGGGAAAATGTTAGGATATGAAGTCACTTTACATAGTTATTTTTCATAGTTACTATTCAT
This sequence comes from Torreya grandis, assembly GCA_037957365.1. Lineage (NCBI taxonomy): Eukaryota > Viridiplantae > Streptophyta > Pinopsida > Cupressales > Taxaceae > Torreya > Torreya grandis. The sequence continues at coordinate 1,301,932 of JARHVA010002575.1, read as the reverse complement.
CATCACTATTCATGTGATGAGGTGGTGGTGTGATTGGATAGTGATTGTGTGTATGAGGTGGCTCCTTATTAATGTGGCATGGTCTACATGTAATATTTATTAAATAAAATACTAAGAGAGATCTGGGTCGAAATTATTTGATAGGTGACTTTTGGAGGTATGTGGGAACAAGCATCTTCACCCATGAGCTTGTGGGGCGCATTTGTCTATGGATCCTTTTGGTTGGAGTCAAAAAGATGATTGAGGCATATTTTGACTCATGTGAGTGCACATCAATTGCAAGGGCATTGATCACTATGCTTGATTGGAAGTCACTTGTGAAGTAGGGACAACATGTTTGGGTCACATGGAGGTGGGATCCTCAAGTCAAAATTCGATAGCATATTTTGACTAGCACATGTGAGGGAGACAAAGGTTCCTATTCATGAATAGTAAGGCCACATGGAGGGGGTCAAAATTTCTTCTCTCCCTTCTCTACCATCCATTATTCTCTTCTCTCCTTGTATCCTATTTATGAATGACACTCTTTTTGGTATGTACATTGAGTTGGAGCTTTAGAAAATAAGCTTGTAATTTAGTTTGCGAAAAATATTTTGCATAGACTTGTATGCTTGAAAGAAAGCATTGTAAGAAAAGTGTGTTGAGAGGAAGACATGTTGAGAGATATTTTTGAATTTAATAGAAGGATACAGTTGCTTATTGTCATGTGGTTTTTCTTTGCACCTTGCAAGGTTTCCACGTAACTACTCTTCTAATGTGTTATTTATGTTATTTGTTTTAGTAGCTCATTTATTTCCCGCATTATTTTTCTTCCATGTATTGGATTAATTCCTAATAGGATGATCTAAATTCACTCTCAAACTCTCTTACAAAATTTTCTTTGAATCTTGGTGCCCTGACACTGACACCCTACCACACCCTTTGAGCTCCCTTTATCTTGGAAAATGGTTCACATGTCAGGTTTGCTTGATATAGGTACTTACTTTACATGTTTATTTAACACAAGTGAAATGGTCAATTTCTACATATTGGCACTTGTGAAACCACCGTGGATGATTCGTAACCATTACTTGCATGAAGCATTGGTTTCATCGTTCTCCCACCAAAAGGTCATTCTAACCAATGGAAGATGATTGAAACCATCGTTCATGTAGTTCCTTCCCTTATGGGACTCTTGATTATGTTCTTTGAGTTGGTGTTAATCTTCCTCCATAAGTGCAATTTTTTTGCAAGAGACGACAAGTCGCATAACTCAAAACAAATATGCATAAGTGCACACAATAATTTGAATCCTTGTTTTTGAATTTGTGAACTACATCATACATATAAATAAACCAAAAAATATATTATAATTAAAACCAAAAAGATTAAATCCAACAATCAAAAATGGACATTAAAAGGGTTCCCAACAAAAGGAGAGATAAACAAACCAAAATGTTCCTATAAAAATGAAATCAATGAAAGTAAACAAGACATGCAAAAAATGTTGAAATTTAACTCTAAATCAACAGTTTTGTCCCATGTTGATTTAGATTTTTTTTTAATTGAAATCATGAAATATATTTCTTCAATATAAAAACATAATACATGCCCAATCAAAAGGTGGGTAGAAAGACATCACACCCTCAGCAAAAATTACATCAAATTTTAAATTGGGACCAACCTTGATATCAAAACAAAGTGTGAAGGCCTAAGGCCAACCAAAAAAATAATTACAAAATTACAAGTACGTCCCACCAGTACTAACAAACACCATAAATAAAATAATCATAGACCAAATTACTAGGCCATCAATGCAACTAACCCCACTAAGGGAGGAGGAGGCGACAATAAACTATTAGGATTATCTCCCCAACTGTTGCCATGGGGTGCACAATGTCAAGGTTTGGATTCCCAACCATCTTATACTTCATTTTCTTCCTTGTCTAGTAAAGAGGAGGTGATATAGCTAAAGATAAACTAGGCATTTTCACCTGACTGTCCCATCCCGTAGGCCCAAATATTATAGATGTGTAGCCATATTGAGGTGATGGCCACCCCCCCCCCATGCCCCCTATAGGGTGAGAGCCTTCGGGAGGACGGAGGAATTGAAAAATAAGTGACTTTACAACTTGCATTGCCCTTTACCTCGATCCCTCCACCCGTGGTCCCTCTTGGAAGAATCTTTCCTTAGTGAATCAAGAGGCACTCTACTAATAGTAAAGGGGGAATTTCCCCAATGGCCAATGAAGATGTGGAGGTTTTCCACTTCTAACATTGCCTTTTATGTGTGGACTTGGATTTGCAACATGACATTAGATAACCTAGCAATTTTGTTAGTTGTGGAATACTTTGTCTAAATGCTCTTTGTTAAGGAAAACATAATTTATATCTTTTCAAAGTTAAAAGAGAATATCAATGCCAAAAATATGTCAAATTCGTTTTAAATTTGCAAGGAGCATTGTGGAATCCCTGAGAAGGACCATGTGTTTGTCGGAGTGGGCCACAATCAAATCTACTGGATAGAATCAAATGCATAGAGAAATCCTATATGGAGTAGTAAACCCTGAAAAGAACAACTCAAAAGAGGAAGAAGAATATGTTTACAATAAATAAACTGTATTAAGAAGCATTAGCATCATTAGCCAAAAAGTACATAAAAAGGTTTCTTATATAGGTGGAAAATAGGCAAGTCTCAACATCCTCATGCATGTGGGATTATTTTTCCCTTAATGACCTTTATTAAACCTAAGCAAGCTTGACTAAACCATGTAGACAAAACCCAGTGGGACAAAAATCTACACCAACACCCCCCTTAAGCATAGCTTAGGTGGGTAGAAGAATTGGGTTTTGGCACAAAGCTTTGATGAGGAACCCAAATACGAGATGATCCCCCAAAGGATGAAGAAGAAAGAGCTACATGAACCCTAAAAAGAGCATGCAAATGAAAATACTTGCTCTCAATTAAAGGTTTGGTGAATAATCAACAATTTGCTTTGTTGTATAGATGTAGCGGAGATCAATGACATGTTCATGGATGAGCTCTCGAATGCAATGCATGTGAATCTTGATATGTTTGATTTGTTGATGGAGGACTAGATTTATATAGATATGGATTGTGATTTGGTTGTCACAGAAGATGACTATTGGTCATTGATACTAGATGCCAAGCTCAGTGAGAATTCCCTAAAGTCAAATAGTCTCAATGGTAGCATTAATAGCCCCTCTATACTCTGGCTCTATAGAAGATAAATCAATAACATTCTACTTTTTTGCTAAACCAACTAATCAAACCTGAATCAAGGGAGAATTTGTCATTAAAAGTAAACCTACGATTCTAAATGTCACCAGCCCAATTTGAATCTGTATAACCAATCAAGTTGATGTTGATGCTCGCTCCGTAATGAATCCTGAAATTTTGAGTACCCTTAATGTAGTGGAGGATCCACTTAGTTGCTTTCCAGTGTAGCTCATATTTTTCTTGCATGAATCTGAAAACCATACATGCTACATATGAAATGTCAAGTCTAGTTTGTGCAAGGTAGATGAGACTCCCAACAAGTTGTCGATATGAGGTAGCATCAACTAATAGAGATAGGCAATCAGCTTCAAGCTTCACACTAGATAGAAAAGGAATCAGAACTAGCTTACAATCAACCATGCTAAACCATGCAAGCAAATCAAGAGAATACGTGGATTGTGCAATAGTGATCCCGAAGTTAGACTGAGAAATTTCAATAACAACGAACTAGTGCAACAAGCCCAAGTCAGTCCTTGAGAACCTATTAGACAAAGTAGTTTTCACTACTAATGGTGGATGGAGAATTCCTTGTGATCAATGGGTCATCCACATAGAGAACTAGAATCAAAAATGAATCATCTTGTCGCAAGATGTAAACATTCAAATCAGAATGGCATATGGTGAGCCCAACTAAAAGAAGAACGAAGTCCATCTTGGCATACCAAGCTTGAGGAGCCTATTTGAGACCATAGATAGATTTTTGAAGTTTGAAAACTAAGGAAGAATCTTCCACAAATCCTTGTGGTTGCTCAATGTATATTTCCTCTTTGAGGTCACCGTGAAGAAAATCACTCTTCACATCCATTTGATGAGCATCTCAGCATTGTGTTGCGATAATAGCGAGAGTGGGTCAAATTGAGTTCATTTTGGCAATTGGGACAAATGTCTCGACATAGTCAATGTCAGGCACCTAAGAAAAACCCTTTGCTACCAAACATGCTTTGAACTTGTCTGTGAACCCATCTATTGCAAACTTTGATAGATCCACCTACATTGAACAAGTTTTCTTCCCTTGGGAAGTGGGACTAAATCCCAAGTGTTGTTCGTCTACAATAAACTATACTCTTCTTTCAGTGCCTGATATCTCATGAAATGATTGTGTATTGAAAGCAAATGCAATGAAAGCATGTGGGGCATCCTATAATTGTGAACAGGTTTGCATGTTGTATGATGGATCTCCAACCCATTGCACAGCACTTTGCAGTGTTTATCTAGCCCAAAGAGGTATCATGCTCAAAGAGTTAGGAGGAGATTCCCCATCATTTGAAGATAATATGGGAGAAGAAGAGGAATCCTCATCACTACTCACATCGTCAGAACTAGAAGAAGAATATGGATCATCAGGAGGTTGATCAAGTGGATCTGAATCATCAGAATTGTCATCTAATTTGAGTGTGTCTAAGGGTGAGAGGTGTCGAGTGTGGACTCTGAGGGACCCTCTATGAAACGAACACTCCTCTCAATGAACAACTCATGAGTGGTGGGATGGAGAAGCATGTATCCATTAACGCCCTCAGGATATCTAACGAAGATGCAACGCTGACTCTAAGGTTCCAATGCCTTGTGTTTATTCTTTAGAATGTGATCCATAACAGGGAAACCAAACACTCAGAAGTAATCTACTATGGATTGTTAACCACTCCAAGCTTCAAAAAGAGTGACTCCCTTCAATGCTTTGTAAGGAACTCAGTTTTGGATATAACAAGCATAGTGGATGACCTTGGCCCAATACTGAGGTGCAAGAGACTTAGAGTGTAGCATACAGTTGGCCATTTCCTTCAAGTCCATGTTCTTGTGCTCTGCAACACCATTCTATTGAGGACTATATGGCACTGTATGTTGCAATTCAATCCCCTCTGATGTACAGAATTGCTCAAAATGGTTACATATTCATCACCATTGTCAGTGCTCAAAATCGTGATGGTTTTACCTAATTGTTTCTCTACAATCACCTTGAAGGACTAAAAATGGCCAGACACCTCTGATTTTTGCCTAAAAAAATACACTCAAGTATACCTCAAATAGTCATCGATGAAAATAAGCATGTATTTAGTCCTATTGAATGAAGGTTCTAAAAATGGGCCAACAATGTCACTATGAACAATCTCCAATATTTGTTTAGCTCTTCATGATTTGCCCTTGTCATACTTCTCCTTTGGATGCTTACCAAAAATGCAACCTTGGTAAACTCCATTAGAAAACTTGACTTGTAGCAACGTTGAAACCATGCCTTGATGACTAAGTTACTCCAAGTAGTGATAGTTGAGATGGCTGAATCGTTCATGCCATAATTTACTCGTCTTATATGAATGAGTGAGCAATGCAGTAGAGGGTTGACCAAGAGCAAAATGTGAGAAAGTATACAACCTAGTTTGGTGATCTATTTTCCCAAATATAACAATAGAGTCATTGTTAGCTTCCCTAATAACCACGGAATTGGGTGTGAAGTCAACTTTCTTGCCCGAACTGATTTGAGGGATCTAGTAAACAGATAGGAGATTGATGGATAAAGAGGAAACACATAGAACATCATGAAATGTCCCATCATTTACTTCACCAAATCCACTCCCATTGAATTTTGCAGAAGTATCATCACCCAACACAATGGAAGGCATACAACAAGACTCCAAGGATTCAAACATGCCCTGTGATGAAGCCATGTGGTGTGATGCACAGGAATAAATAATTCATGTGGAAGAAAAGCCATGTGATGTGATGCACAAGAATAAATAATTTATGTGTAAGGCTAGGATGCAAGTGCAATAAGTGTTTTGTCCGTATCTTTGCCCTTCTCACTATCTTTTGGCCTTAGAAGACCCCTGTGTTGATGAACTCTAAGTGGAAGAATCAGGGACACTGATATTGTGATTCTCAAGAGTTTTTGTCAGTTGATCAATTTGCGTCTTCATGCATTTGGCTTCATCATCCCAGATTTCTTGCAATAGCCACATGTGAGTCGCTATTTCTTGGGTTTCACGTCTAAAGAGGACTCTTTTGATGCTTTTAGCTTAGCATTGGATTTCTAGCCCTTTCTTTACTCTAGGTCCTTGTTTTATTTCTTCTACTTGCTACTAGAGGCCTTTTGTTTGTCATGACTCACAAATAAGGCATGAGATTTGGAAGACTTCAGTGTACCCATTTGAATGAGTTGGTCTTGCTCCCGAGTCAAGTCAGCAGCAAAGTCATCCAAGGACGACATTGTCTATGCATTTCTAAGGGCATGTTTTATGGCATGGAAGGTAGAAACAAATACAGAATAGTCAAATCTCAATTTGGCAAAGATGGAAAGAATCAATTAATCATCTTTGTCAATGCCGCACAATTTCAAATATAACTGAGTGATTTAAACTTTGTGAATAAGTCTTGTATCGTATCAAAGTCATTTGGGCTCAAACTGATGAGTTTATTCTCCAATTCATGACCCCTCATTTCTTCTTGCTTTCCGTAGAGTCTATCCAATAGGTCCACACTTGATTTGAAGTTGTAGATTCGATATGAAAAAGCAAGTCGGGAGACAGAGACAAGGACAATAGATTGTAGGCTTCATCACTTCGGTTGTACCACTTCACCTTCTCTACGTTAGGTGTCAATTTTGTTTATTTACCTATCGTGATTCAGTGTAAGCCTTACGCCTTTTGAATCTAACGTCATTATCCATTTCTTCATTAAGAGACCCCAGTTGTATAGATATACCTGGATTTTTTAGAAATCCCACCAAATCTTTGAAGACCGAAATCACAAAAAACACTGAACAAACTGAATGCAAGGTCTCATAACAGGAACAATGGAGTTTGGCTACCAACAATGCTCTGATACCATGTCAGAGTGGGCCATAATCTGATCTACTATATAAGATCAAATGTACAAAAAAAACCTGTATGGAGTAGTGAAATCTGAAAAGAACAACTCAAAAAAGGAAGAAGAATATCTTCACAATAAAGAAATTGTATTAAGAAGCATTAGCACCATTAACTAAAAAGTACATATGAAGGTTCCTTGTATAAGTAGAAAATAGATTAGTCCCAACATCCTCATGCATGTGGGATTATTCTCCCCGTAAGGACTTTTATTAAACCTAAGCAAGCTTGACTAGACCATATAAGACAAAACCCAGTGAAACAAAAGTCTACTCCAATAGGGCCAAGAGAGGTTTTTGTCTAAAGGGATGAAAAAAGGAGTGGATCCACTTCCAAGCCTATTGATCTCTCACACAAACCAAAAAATGTGCTCCAAAGACTTAGTTTGGCCATAGAAATGACATTTGGAGTGGGAATCCCCATATGTAGCAATATGTCTCCAACTTGTAACCCTTGGTATACAATACAAGTAAGGAGAACCTTTTTGGGCTCAACCACTCCAAACAAAATAGTTTGGAATCTTCTTCTCCAAGAAGAGTTTTAAGGTTTCATCGTTTATTGAGCGATTCGCAAGAAATAGGACTAAAGGCATGCCACTGATAACCATGTTGGGGTTTGTACAAAAGCAGAGTAGAAACACTATGATTCCAATCCTTCCACCATTGGAGGGGAGCTTTGAGATCAATTTTATGTTAAGGCATAGTCAAGGATAACCATTTGAATTTCAACAATGGACTCAAAGCTTTGATTGTTGAGGCCATACTCGATTTTGAGTGCAGACCAAGAAGAGTATGACCCACCTCTATTATTAAATATATCGGCAATGCTACGGAAGCTTTTACAGAATAACTGGAGAGCTTTAACCTTGGGGGAACCTGCAAGAGGGTTTCCATTGTGAGTAATGACCAAATACCACCATCAAGAATGGGAGTTGATAGACAAACCAGTCTTAAATGTATCCCCTTTCTAAACAAGCCAAGGTTTGTTCATTTCCCAAGCCTTCCAAATACTCTTACCAACAAAGGTGCCAACAATCTTGATACGAACTAAAGCAATCGGCAAGGTATGTAACCCCAATCATCTCCAAGAAACTCTTCCATGAGGACTTCCAGAAGAGATATAATGCTGGAGGAGAATCTTCCAAGTTTCTTTGCCTTCAATGGCCTTGGGAACCCTTTTGGCACATAGTTCAATCTCTTGTTTGTAGATATCAATAAACCCCAAACCATCAGCGTCTCCAAGCCTACAACAAATATTTCAAGCCACCCTATGAAAGCCTTTTTTGCCTTCAAAGTTGGTCCATTGGAAATCTCTAGGAAAGTTATCAAGCATTTTGTAGGCTACTTTAGAGGGAGCCCATAAGGAATAATAATACACGAGTTGCGGCTAACACTTTGGAACATATTGCAAATTTCATGCAAGGGAAAATAAATTCGTTATCTGTTGAAAGAATTTTTTTCTCAATTCTCTGAACAACATAGTTCCACAACGCCAATTGAGAGCCCTGGATCAACTTGATAGGTTGTTGAACCCTAAGGAATTGGAACATGTTCTCTTCTTTATGGTGGATGAAAAAATCCCTGGCGTGTATGGTTTATTCGCTGAGTTCTTCAAGGCCATAAGAACTATGATTCGTGCATATTTTTACCAACTTTATCTTTACGTTGAGAGCACAAGCACTGATAAAACTCATTCCTAAAGGTAGTAACAACAAAGACAACATATCCAACTAGAGACCCATCACTCCCCTTTATACCTCTTAAAATATCATTGCAAAAGATATTGTGAAATGTATTAAAGGTGTGGTGTAAGAGATTGCTAAACCCAAGCAAATAAGATTTATTGAGGGAAAGTACTTTCTAGACAACCTAGTTTTGACTTAGGAATCTATAAAATGGGCCCAAAAAACATCCCAAAATTTACTAATCATCAAGCTTGACTTTGACAAGGCCTAGGACAAAATCAAGTGGCCGTTTATCCTCAATATGTTAAAGTTGGTTGGGCTTTTTTTTTTTAAATGATTTGCCACATCAAAATGTTGTTTAATAATGCCTCGACAAAACTTTTAGTGAATGATTCTCTCACTAAACCGTTTGCTCTTGAACAATCCATCCGTAAAGTTGTCCTCTTACTCCTTATTTGTATGTTTTGGTTATGGATGCTCTTGGATACCCACTACAAAGAGCACATGACAAGAATCTTATTAAAAGGATTACTCTTCCTAATGATACTTGTCCCCTTAACTCTCATTTTTATGATGATAGTATTCTTTTTATTCAAAATAATGAAGAGGAAATCAATCGTGATGGATGTCCTCGAGTTGTATTGTGTTATTTCAGGGTCTAAACTTTTGGTGCATAATACAGAGTATATTGTGATTCAAGTTAACCCCACTTCCCATTGGATTCCTCATGAGTGGCAATGAATTCAGCATTGGAGAAATTGCATAATAATTGTGTATTCCCTTCGATCTTGGAGTCTCCCTTCGTGACATGTGGAGTTGGTTTCTTAATAAATTCCAAAAAAAAGCTTGACTAATGAGGATCCAAATTCCTATCGTTTGTCTATTGAATTGAAGTTGCTAACAAGGTTCTTGTTGAAACTCGGGTTTAGTATTTCTCATGTTGGTTTCCTTCTAAAACATGCGACAAAATATTCACCAAACTCATCAAAAAAATCATTTGGACCAAGTGGGATGGCAACAAGGGTATGCAGGGCATCTCATGGAATCAATGCCTTCAACGGAAAGACAAAGGAGGCATTCGCAGCATGGATCCTTGGACGCAAGGTAAATGTTTAATTTCTAAATGGATCATTCGAGCTCTACATAGTGATGAACCATGAAAAGTCTTGTTCACCATAGGGTATTCATTGCTACTTCTAAAGGCCAATGGAAAGAAGTGCATATCCATCACAAGTTGTTGCTTACTAAATATTTCAAATGCTTAGCATCTACCCCGTTTAATAATATGTGGAAAGTGTGGCAAGAAATTTGTACATTGTTAGAATGGAAAGGCAACTCCCTTCGACACAGTCTTAGCTTAACCACTTCCTCCATTTGGTGGAAAAGACATGCAATATAACAAGTTGCCCCTTGTTCTTCACTCTAGATTGAAAGGAAAACAAATGTTTAAAAAATGCATACATCGATTTGGAAATTTCTAGCACTTATCATGTTGTCAATGGAAACGACCTCTTTAAAGAATCTTTTCACTTATAGGACACTAATAGGACTGTTGTAACCGAAATTTCACAACTCATGGATATCCCATTCCTTGTTAAGATGTCCACATTTGTTCAATGCAACTTTGTGAAGCACTGGAGGTGGCCTAACAACAAGAAGTTAGACCACTTCTCACTCAAATATGTTTATCAAAGACTCATCCTTCGGAGGTTAGACCACCTCCCGCTCAAATTTGTTTATCAAAAACCCATCCTTGGATTGTCTTTGGAACAAATATTCAATTTTGAAATGGAAATGCAAATTCACTAAAGCTCAGTGAAAGCCCCTTGAAACTGTGTTTTGGAAGTCCAAAGCTTATGCCATGGCTCAAACCATGCTTGTAAGCTTACTTTCCACAAGTTGCCTATTAGTGACAACATACGATTTCTTGCTACAAAGCCTAAGTGTCCAGTCTACAATCTCCCTATGTCTATCATTCGTATATTTTAGACATACAAGTTTGTTAAAAAGATACACAATTGTGCACAATGATATTTCTGATATCTTTGGGCAGTTGTTGTCTTGGAAACAAACGAATCTTTGTCTTAATATTTCTCATAACGTGATTGTTGAATCTTTTAAACGATTGAAAGCCACTTGTGGAAAAATAGATGCATTGTTGTTTTCAACAAACTTTAACTATATTTTACATTTTTCTTTTCAAGTTGCTCCAGAAAGATCTTACAACACATAATTAGCTCAAAAAATGGTGAAGATTGATAAGCAAATTAGAATGCCAAAGATAATCAAACCAACCTTTCCAAGGCATTGAAATTGTAACTACTATTGTCATGTTTTTTCTTGTTGATGCTCTGAGTTCTTGATTTCGCAATTCGAGGTGTTGTGATTGTCAACATATTCAATAGAAAAAAAAGGATCCCCTAGAATTCAAACATTTCCCGATGAGAAATCCACTTCCATTGGTAAGCATCGCACCAGCATTGTTTAGGGCAAAAGGTTTGTCTAGAGCATTAAATCTTAGCCCATTGGATGCTAGACCCTTAAGTAAGCCATAAACTTTGAAGTCATTACATAGTATTCTTGACCATAACCTCCTCTTCAAGGAGAATGAGAAAAGAGTCATCAACAAAATGCCCATCGATGAGTTGGTCTTGAGCAGAATGAAGAAGTGAGATTCCTTTTACCGAGTCTCTAGAGGCATAATCTCCCAACAAATACCCACAACCTTGAACACCTAAGACATAAGGCAAAGGGGCTAAAGGATAACCATGTATGATAGCTCTAAATAAGCAAAAGTTCCGTAACGCAAAGAGAGGATTCTTTAAAGAGGTCTTAAACTGAATGCACAAATCTAGACCTGAAACCAAGGACTTGTAACATAGCAATAATAAAGAGACATTCAATTATATAGGACAAGCTTTCTCAAAATCAATTTTGACAAAGAGAGCTCTTCGTTGAGATATGCAGGGCCATTCCATCCCCTCCCAAAAAGTTATAATATTGTAAAGGATTTTTGTAACTTAAATAAAGCTCTTTTGCTCAGGGGAGAATGGTGATAGGTCCTCAGTTGGTGTTGATATCTAGATCTGTAGCATTGGTAATGAACTTAATGTTGTCTCGGGTAACCATTGGCCATGGCTTCCATATAGATTTTGTGCAAATATGGTCTAACACAATCCCCAAGGATTTGATAGAACTCACTAAGGAAGCCATCAATTCTTAGGGCTTAGTCATGTGCCATGCAATTAATGGCAGTATGTAGCTCATCAATGGAGACAAATCCTTTGAGAAAGGCTTATAGAATGCCTTGAAGACTAGCAAGACAGTCTCCAACTTCCGTAAGTGCCTTAAACTACACAATAAAATGTCTGGCTCTCAACGTTTGGAAGAACTCTTTACACACCATATCTCCAATCTTCAGCCAACGGGTTCTAACCCAAATTTGAGTGCCACAAGCTTGATGGATCTCTACATTTAGAGTAAAATCTAAATAACAATGCTATATGTTTCCGATGAATGTATCTTGAATACACCCTGGTTGCCAGCTAAGGCAAATACAAATGCAAGAGTCGCCAACTAGAATGTTTACAAATGCATGAGTAAACTTGCAAGAGTAAGGAAGCAGTTTCAGTGCGCACCTTTTCCTCTCCAAGATGTGATGTTACTTGCCATTAGGTAACAGCCTAGCCATCCCCCCTCATGGAAACAAGACCCTGGTGGGAACAAGGGAACTTTACCTTGTATATATTATTCAAATTTGTACATCTTTGGATTTCCAGCCTTTGAAAAAGCTCGTAGTGAACAAACGTTTGAAATAAATCCTACAAAAGACTAGAAAATGGCTAGATTGTTAGTTTTTATGATTACCTGTGATCCCCTTAATCATATCAACCAAGTGCATAAACAAATGTGGTATGCTTTACTCAACAGTATAACACGTTTTATGGATATCCTTGTATGCAAAATAGTTCTACTTGGATGGAAAGCAGATTTTATGGATAATATTTGCTTGGATAAGTATTGACCATGCAAAGGAGCCTAGCCAAAAACAAGTCTTTCAAAAAATTTACAGAGCTTTTCCTGGCTATGCTTACTCGATCAGAGCATGGTTGTTTAAGTTACCAATCATGTGCAAAGTACAGACTATTTTTCCTGTTGGTAAATAGATTCTTAATCTCCATCTAGGAGAGGATTCAGCTTCAACCCATAAACATCAGAACTGGCAGAAAAACATAAACACGTTTTACTAATTTTTGCAGACACCTTTAAAACAGTGATTAATAAGAAAATCACATTCACCTAAAAGGTGAGTACAGTTGAACTTGGATGGGAAAAATAATTGTATTACTTATTCTAGAGAGTCGTGAGAAAAGTGTTAGCAGATACAAGGAAAATTAGCTGCATGTGAAAAGTTGCCTTAGCAGATCCTTGCCAAATACAGGTTGTTTACATCTGCCACCTTTACAGGTCACATACGCGAGTGAGAAACTCTTTTATAATCTTTAGCATCATAATCCGTACAAGGGTTTCGACAGGCAATGTACAGCATATGAGGACCTCCGTTCCAGTGGGATCCATCTGCCAGGACCGTAGGATGTTGTCTCTTATCCAATGAGGGTATATTCCAAGCTTGGCAGTGAAAGGCTTTCACGATTGGCAATGGTGTTGAGACAAATCGACTGACTGGCAATTTATGAACAGTGCTAATTGCTTTACGACTGCTGTTCGGCCCACCTTGAGCTATGCAATTTGGGTCAACGAACAAGTCTGTGTGAATTGGAAATTGAAACTAAGATATAATCCAAGACATTTGAAGTGAAGCCAGGGCTCTATTTTTTTTCATTACAAGGCTACAGACAAACTTCATATGAAATGCGGACTACAGGTCAATGAAAGCCAATGAGAGGAATGCTGTCAGTTCATTTGGGGAAGTAGGAACGGGCCTTAAAAGGTTTTACTGGAATGTAGCTGTAATAACCACGTTGCAATAATCTGAATTTACCAATGAGATTTGTAAGAACAGTGGTGAGGAAACAATTATCAGTCTTCAGCAGTTTACAGCAGTGTAAGCCAGCAAAAGCATTTTCTGACATTTCCAGTAGAGAAAGCTCTACCTCAGCAGTTATGGATAATACAACAATGCAGAATGAATGTTTGGAATGTTATCAGACTGGATGGCATCTACTTTCTGTGGAAGCATAGATGTTTAATCTCCTTCCATGCAGAAAGGTCAAACCTTCATAAACAGAACTAAATTACATTTTTAATGCTAAAAGTGGTGAACTTAAGACGGATGGCGAAGAAACAAGTAGAAAGAATCAATTTTATTAAAAGAAAAGGAAATATAAGCTTCCCAAATACTTCCAGCATAAGCCTTCAAAGTTATATAGCAAAGGTATATGCAACGACTTTTATATAAGAATCCTGAAAGCTATTCGACAGCCTTTGAACAAATTCCTAGTCACTGAAAACGATACTGCAAAAGTTATGAGGAGATACTAATTTTGACTTTGTGAAACGAGTTTCAAGCCTAAAAACTTCCCAGAAGCCTACATACAATTCTCTAAAATTCTTCTTTTTCTCTCGTTACATTTAACGTAAAAAGACCAACTCAACCTCCGAACATGTACTTGCATTATTAACCAAAAAATGTTAAACAGCAACAAGAGAAAAAAGAAGAAAGAGAAGGATGAGAGTAAAATTTATAATCAGGTATTTTTCTTTTTAATCCCTTTCTGAGTTTCCAGCCATGATCCGTCCCTGATTTCCTTACAATTCACAATATCTACCCAATTTTGTAATTGGCATTGAGCCCTAGCACGCTCATTGACCAAAAAAATACGTAAAAACAACACACAAGAAAACACTCTTCTGATTCAAAACAGACACACTACTCGGTTGTTCTTATGCTCAAACTTATGAGTGATTAACAAAATTAAAATCAGATGAAATTGGCGAGGAAACACTTCCGAGCTTAAAAGTTAAACACCGTGCCCACAAATTTACCACTAGTCGGTTTACTATCACTAGCCAAAATCACTTAACTTAATGAAAGCTAGCAGCACTTTGTCCTGATGCATATTCCATTTTATTATACCAAAAACTGCCTTTTCACAAAGTTATAAATCAATTGATTTCACAAACCGACCAAATATTACTGCAAAAGATGCATCCTTATTTGGGAATTGATTAAAAAGTGCCCTTTAAGAGATCTGACAATGCACTCAGATCCCTTTAGAGGACAGTTCACAGTACAAAATCAAAAAAAATGCGATTAAGATGGCAGGTGAACCAGGTCCTCAAGGCAGAAATGATATTTGAAAGCTCTCATAAGAAAATTCCAATGCCAAATAAGAAAATGTCTCCCAGTTGAGGGTGCCATAATACTACAATCATTTAGGATGGTGTAGCTGACTCCCTGGTGATTTTCTCTGCCTTTGTTTGCACCTCTTCAATACCTCCAACCATGTAAAACGACTGTTCAGGAAGATCATCATATTTGCCATCTAAAACACCCTGCATCGAACAATGGCAATGGTAATAAATTATAAATGGTTCCAAGAACAAACTGAAACATTTAAAAAATGTTCTTGTTACAACAATAGATTGCCGGTTATTTAGATGACAACAATACACATGGAATGAGAACCAAAACAAAACAAATGACTTCAATTCAACCAAATAATACAAATAGTTCAAACAGTCCACTTCGATTCCTTAACAGACCTGGAAACTAACAATGTTCTCTTTCAAGTCAACATATTTCCCTGGAGCACCAGTGAACACTTCAGCAACATGGAAGGGCTGGCTCAGGAACCGCTGAATCTTTCGAGCTCTAGCTACAGTCAGCTTGTCGTCTTCACTAAGTTCATCCATACCTAAGATGGCAATAATATCCTGAAGGTTCTTGTAGTTCTGAAGAACCTTCTGCACACCTCGGGCAGTGTTATAGTGCTCTTCTCCTAGAATTAGGGGAGAAAGCATACGAGATGTAGAATCAAGTGGGTCCACTGCAGGATAAATACCAAGCTCCGAAATCTGAACAGAAAGAGAGCATTAAGTTCCAAAATGAAATAAAAAGCCAGTAAATACAACAAATTAGATGAGCGGCCTCAGATAGTCACCCAAACAGACCTGCCTAGACAACACAGTGGTTGCATCAAGATGGGCAAATGTAGTTGCAGGAGCTGGATCAGTTAAATCATCGGCTGGCACATAGATGGCTTGTACAGATGTAATGGAACCCTTCTTGGTTGTAGTAATACGCTCTTGCAAACCTCCAAGATCTGTAGCCAAAGTTGGCTGGTATCCGACAGCTGAAGGAATACGACCCAGCAAGGCAGACACTTCGGAGTTTGCCTGACATAAAAGTACGGAAAACAAGTTATTATATGTGAAAGGAACAGAAGTGCATAAAAAGTGCCGAAGAGTACTTAACAAAGGAAAAATCACCAAAAAGCCTGTCCATAAACATAATCCTAGATAAAATCTTACTTGTGTGAAACGGAAAATGTTGTCAATGAAAAGCAACACATCTTGGCCCTCAGCATCTCTAAAATGTTCTGCTACAGTCAATCCAGTGAGTCCAACTCGTGCCCGGGCACCAGGTGGCTCATTCATTTGTCCATATACAAGAGCACACTTGCTTTCAGCCTGTAAGGGAATACAATTTCAATAGGTTTGAATTAAATATATATAAAGACATCAGTAACAACTGCATACAGTAAGAATATCAAACCTGCTTATCCCCAAGCTTGATAACACCACTTTCAATCATTTCCCTGTACAAATCATTGCCTTCTCGAGTACGCTCTCCAACACCAGCAAACACAGAAAACCCACCTATTCATGGCATGACCATTTAGTATTATTTACCAGCCTTGGAATGAAAGCCAACAGTTCAATAGCAAGCATCCAATCCTTAGCTCAAAATCTAAGGAATCCAGTCAAATAACAAACCATGAGCCTTAGCGACATTGTTGATAAGTTCCATGATAAGCACAGTTTTCCCAACACCAGCTCCACCAAAGAGTCCAATCTTCCCTCCACGTTGATATGGTGCAAGAAGGTCCACAACCTATAACAAAGGCATGTCTCATCAAGGCTCCGTAAGAAAGTGAAAATATCAAAAACAATTACTCAATAAGGACAAAGCACAACTTCCAAATATTAAAATTAAAGAACAGACCAGAATAAAAATAAATTTAGAGTTAGGAATCACAAGGTTTCCAATGCCCACAGGTGTGCAAAATCATACTTTAACATCAATGAGAAAAAACACATGACAGGTTCCGGTAACTAAGATGATGATAATATAATCTAGAGTACCAACCTTGATTCCAGTCACGAGAATTTCTTGCTCTGTTGACTGCTCCACAAAGGAAGGAGCCTCACGATGGATTGGCAAGTAGTGATCAGTTTCTGTTTCCACCAAACAAATATGCAAAATTTCAATAAGGAAGCTGCCACTTTTTCCATCATTTCAACTTAACATTAAAATAAGAAAACAACAAAGCAGCTTACTTAATTCACCCTTCTCATCAATGGGCTCTCCAATTACATTCATGATACGACCAAGAGTGCACCTACCCACAGGAACCTGAAATATATAACATAAGAAAGTAAGATACAAACAGAGTATCAAATAAAAAATTAAGCTTGATATTATGGAATCCTTACTTCCAATGCCACAAACGTTGCAAAATTTCACATTATGTGTTTAGATGTTTTTTTTAAATCTAGTATTGGCACATTTCCAGTGTACTGGTTTTCAATTTACTTTAATATAGACATCAAACATACCTAAACAGTCGCAGCCTCCAGCCTTGAAAAACATATATTTGCACACTAAGTAAAAGAAATGATGCTACACAAACTTACTGCAATTAGGAGGATTTTTCAAGCAAGAAATAAGAGGTGATACATTGTAACAGCCTTCAAGCAAATTGAAAGTAATAGTAGTGTTACAGTAAATAACAAAATGGAACACAAGAATGTCTTCATCTGGACCTAAGAAAGCTGTTGTCATATTTTTATGAATCTTAAACTAATGAGAAGGTCTTGTTCAAATATTAAATCTGTTTTAATTAAGGACATTACAAACAGTCACCCCAAGAACCAAAGGTTAAACAGAAATCAAAGAACACGAAAACGGGTTAACTGAAAAAAGTGGCAGAAAGTTTTATAAAGACCAAGTGCCAAATTCAAATTATTGAGGTTGAAGACAAAATGCCCAACTCAAATTATTGAGGTTACTGTTTCTGGGTATTCAGTAAAGACTTTGAACGTGACAGGACACCAAAGAGGTCAAAACCCTTGGAACAATGAAAGTTTAAATAAAACCACTCTTCTATTAATTAAGTGGGTTGTGACTACGAATGAGAATGGTGCAGCAAAGTCATGATGGGAGAAGTGTCAAACTAAAGGAGGCCCAGCATTTAATAGATATACCAGAACTATATAATTTGGAAAAAATGAGGGGCATTCTGAGGATAAGATTGTCAGTTATGAAACCTCTTCCTGGCAAAAGAAGAGGGGTTCCATGTCACATTATATTTGAGATACTTTGTAATTATGTAGCCTCTGACAACTCTTCTGCATGTGTTTTTGGCTTCCTATTACTTTCAGTATGTTTTTACAGTAAAAATTCTTAAAAACTAAGTTTCCCCAGAAAAGGAAGTAATAGCATGAAGTACTGAGACTAATACACATTTCCCAAAAACAAAAGCAACCTCTAATGCATTTACAGGTTAAAAATTAAAATGATGTAGATTGAACAAGACAAGGAAACTAAACAGAAAATACACATTGTTAAAAGTAAATTTGCACTGTTAATATTAAATTCAATTCCCGAGTACGAATGTGTAAACGGAGATGTTCCCAACTAATAATCATATCAGGAAACTTGTGAACAGAGATGTAAATGAAAACCTAGTATACAAACTGATAACAGCAAATACACGTCTGAAGTATAAACATGACAGCAAACTTGCAAGCGGAGATGAAAAGAAAATGCATAAGGAGAGAAGAAAGAAAGAAATTATATTAACACCATGCGTGATCAGAATAGAGGCCATGGGAGGGAAAAAGGAACACTGCCTTAAAATCTGACTCTGGACTAGTCCCAAAGCCAGATGAGGCAATCAAATGTCAACAAGTGGTCAGAATAGGTTGATAGGAGTCAACACATCCACAACAAGAGTTAGGAACAAAAGACCCTAACTAAAAATCTAAATTCTAGACCAACATCAAGACGAGAACCCAATGCCAGCATATCCAAAAATGGATGCTTAGGAATCAGCAAAAGAATAGAGCTGCCCCAGGAAAATTAAAAAATTGTCCTACCTGCAAGTTGGCTTAAGTGAAGGTATAGTACCTTATATCAGATTATATTATCATAGAAACAATGAATAGCAGATCACACGCCACAAAACCCTAAATCAGAAATGCATCTGTGACAACAACTTCCCCTTCAGAAATGCATTTGAGACAACTTGGCCATCAGAAATGCATTTGAGGCAACTACTTGGCCATCAGAAATGTATTTGAGGCAACAACATCGCCATCAGAATGTGACAACAACCTCACCATCAGAAATACATTTGTGACAACAACCTCACCATCAGAAATGCATTTGTGACAAGAACCTCATCATTAGAAATGCATTTGTGACAGAAAACTTGCCCCCAAAAAAGCATTTGTGACAATAACTTCACCATCAGAAATGTATTAGTGACAACAACATCGTCAAAATTAGATTCAACAAACTAAAGCCAAATCCGAGCATTTTAAATCAGATTCAATGATCGCCTCCAAATTGGCAAAACAAAATTACAAAAACAAGATGCAGCGAAAACCCTTGTTCACAACATTTATTTTACAAAATGAAGCTACCCAAACAAAATAGCAAATATATAGAAATCTCGCAAAAAATATGAGACAGCCAAAATAACAAAACAAAAACAAAATGCACATAGAACATAGTTGTTTCCAGATAAAGCAACCAGAATAATTACCTTACAATATATATTTAAAAGGGGGAAGGGCATAAGGAAAGAAGAATGAAAGCAAGAACATGCATAAGTAGAGAAAAAAGAAACAAATTATATTAAAGTCATGGGCGATCAAAATAGAAGCCAATAGGAAGGAAAAAATAACACCACCTGAAAATCGGACTCTGGGCCAATCCCAAAGCCAGATGATACAATCAAATGTCCACAAGTGGTAAAAACGGGTCAATACATCCAAGACAAGAGTTAGGAACAAAAGACCCTAACTAAAAATCTAAACCAATGCCAAGGCAAGACAGGGCAACCTAATGCCAGTATATCTAAACACGGATGCTTAAGAATCAGCAAAAGAATATAGCTACCCTTAAACACAGGAAAATTAAAAAAATGTTCTATCTGCAAGTTGTGTTAAGAAGCTGTGATAGTATTAAACCTTTTATCAGATTATGTTATGGTAGAAACAATCCAACACTCATATTGCAAAACAAAACAAACGCCACAAAACCCCACATCAATTGTGACATCAACCTAGACATTAGAAATGCATTTGTGAGAACAACGAACTCGCCATCAGATTTAGAATCAACGAACTGAAGCCAAATCGGAACATTTTAAATTAGTTTCAATGATTGTCCTCCAAATAGGCATAACAAAACAACAAAAAAATGCAGCGAAAACCCTTATTCACAACATTAACGAAAAACAAAAAGAAGCTATGCAGATAAATTAGCAAATATAATTCGCCTGTAGAAATCTCACAGAAAATATGGGAAAGCCAAAATAACAGAACAAAAACAAAATGCACGGAAGGGCAGAAGGAAAGAAGAAAGAATGAAAGAGAGTGCATAAGGAGAGAAGAAAGAATGAAAGGGAGTGCATAAGGAGAGAAGAAAGAAAGAAATTGTATTAGAGGCAAATGGGAGGGAAAAAAAACACCAGCTGAAAACCTGACTCTGGGCCAATACCAAAGCCAGATGAGGCAATCAAATGTCCACAAGTGGTCAAAATGGGTCAATACATCCAAGACAAGATTTAGGAACAAAAGACCCTAACTAGAAATTAAATTCTAAACCAATGCCAAGGCAAGACAGGGCAACCTAATGCCAGTATATCCAAACACGGTCCACAGATGCTTAAGAATCAGCAAAAGAATATAGTTGTGCTTAAGAATCAGCAAAAGAATATAGCTGCTCTTAAACACAGGAAAATTAAAAAATTGTTCTATCTGCAAGTTGGGTTAAGAAGCTGTGATAGTATTAAACCTTTTACCAGATTATGTTATGGTAGAAAGAATCCAACACTCATATTGAAAAACAAATCAAACACCACACAACCCTACATCATTTGTGACAAGAACCTAGCCATCAGAAATGCATTTGTGACAACTACAAACTTGCCATCAGATTTAGAATCAACAAACTAAAGCCAAATAGGAACATTTTAAATTGGATTCAATGATTGCCTCCAAATAGGCATAACAAAACAACAAAAACAAAATGCACGGAAGGGCAGAAGTAAAGAAGAAAGAAAGAAATTGTATTAAAGTAGAGGCCAATGGGAGGGAAAAAAAACACCACCTGTAAATCAGACTCCGGACCAATCCCAAAGCCAGATGAGGCAATCAAATGTCCACAAGTGGTCAAAATGTGTCAATACATCCAAGTCAAGAGTTAGGAACAAAAAAATTCTAGACCAATGCCATGGCAAGACAGGGC
This sequence comes from Torreya grandis, assembly GCA_037957365.1. NCBI lineage: Eukaryota > Viridiplantae > Streptophyta > Pinopsida > Cupressales > Taxaceae > Torreya > Torreya grandis. The sequence continues at coordinate 1,280,387 of JARHVA010002575.1, read as the reverse complement.
AACCCATTGCCTGTATATCCAAACACGGATGCTTAAGAATCAGCAAAAGAATATAGCTGCTCTTAAACACGGGAAAATTAAAAATTTAAGAATCTGTGAAACTATTAAACCTTTTATCCAATTATGTTATGATAGAAACAATCCAACACTCGTATTGTAAAATAGATCAAACGCCACAAAACCCTACATCATTTGTGACAACAACCTCGTCATCAGAAACGCCACAACAAACTCATTCACCATCGGAATTAGAAACAACGAACTGAAGCCAAATTGGAACGTTTTAAATTAGATTCAAAGATTTACCTCCAAATAGGCAAAACAAAACAACAGAAACAAAATGCAGAGAAAACCCTTATTCACAACATTAATTAAAAACAAAATAAGTTACACAAACAAAATAAAGAATTTGTTCGCCTATAGAAATCTCACAAAAAATACAGGAATGCCAATATAACAGAAGAAAAACAAAATGCACGTAGGATATCGTTGTTTACAGATGAAGCGATCAAAATATTTACCTTACAAAATCTATTTAAAAGGGGAAAGGGCGTTCAAACCCTCACCGTGATGGGCGATCCAGTGTTCAAAACCGGCTGTCCACGCACGAGCCCCTCAGTTTCATCCATAGCAATCGTGCGCACCATACTCTCTCCAAGATGCTGGGAGACCTCCAGAACCAGTCGTATATTGTGATTAAGCACCTCAAGCGCAGTCATAATTGGGGGCATACCTTTTGGGAAGCGGACGTCCACCACGGCCCCGATAACCTAAGAAAATTACAAAAATAAATGAAATGATTGCTTAAAAATAATTATTCAAAGACCTGAAAAAGATTGAGAAAATTCTTTGTTGCATAGACTGAAAAATCTTCCAGAAGTTCATAAGAGCGAAACGTTTCAACATGTTTATATCTTATGATGTAAAGAAAACTTGTTTCGAAGAGCTCATTATGTGAAACGTTTCGATCTCAGAAAATGTGTTTTGAAGAGCTCATGATATCGAAGCGCATTAGAATGCGCTTCGATCTCATAAGCGATGAGTGAAGCAAATTACAGATTCCGTGTTCTTACCTGGCAAACGCTGCCGATGGCCCCCTTACCGGTATACTCATCGGTGATCTTGCCGTCGTGGACCTCGCCATCCACGAGACCGCCGCCAGGTGGACCAGGGGGTGTAGATGCCTTTGGAGCCGCGGCCGCAGCGGGGGCGCTGCAGAAGTCCAGAGCCCTTGTAAGCAAAAATGGCCTTGTGTAGGGCTTGCTTAAGCGGGCATTGTGCCCGATCGTGGCACACTCCGAGAAAGTGCAGGTGCGGGGATTCGATCTGTGGGCGACCCGACGGGCGCCTGCGCCTAACAGAGACGTTAAAGCCTTCCTTGAGGCCATGGCAGAGGGCAATGCTGAAGATGAAAACCCTGGAAGTGAATGATTTTATTTGCCTTCTTGGGAAGGAATAAGGAAGAGTATATGCCGAGGTAGCGATACTGGGGTTTTGAGGGAGTTTTAGAGCGTTCCCTCAACCAGATTTGACTGTTACGAGCATCGTGAGACTAGTTAGGGTAAAGTTTTCTAATCTCTCTTCGCTTCCATTTTATTTGTCACTATTTTTTCTGGTAAATTATATGGTTGGTGAACACTTTAGTTACGGATTCGTGGATTAAAATTGTATATGTTTATCTATTTATCTATTATTCACATAAATAATAAGTTATATATATTAAGGTGAAAATGAGGTCACTCATCTTTAATTTGCAGATGATACTATTTTGTTTGGAAGAGCTATCTTTAGGATTGTCTCTCATACTTATCTATGCGACATCCCTGACATCTCCCAAATCTTGGGCTTTGAAGTGAGTTTTGTACAATCCTTCTTCTACCTAGGTGTTTCGATTTCTTTTACTCTTCCAAAGGCTCAATGTTAGGAAAAGATTTTTTGTAAAATGAAGGCAAAAATCAAGCATTGGACTAACATTTTGATGATCCCTCATGCACAAATTTTACTCGTTAATTATGTGTTATCTGCTCTTCTAATTTACCAAATAATTATGGTTTGTGCTCCCAAGAGCATAATGAACAAGATGGAACAACTCATAGGGAAAGTTATATGGAATGGAGGAAAACATGTTAATAAGAGAAACTACCATCTAATCAAATGGGAACAACTCAAAAAAATTAAAAAAGGATGCCTCAATTTAAGAAGAAGCCTTCAAGGTCATCAAAAGGCTCTTGCAGCCAAAATAATTTAGAGAATGCTCACAAATAAGGATCGATGGTGGGCCTCTTTCCTTTTCAAAAAGTATAATTGTCATTTCTCAAATGGGTGTCTATACTTTAATTGTGTTTGAAGAAAACGTTGATTTGGAAAAAGTTGTGGATCTTGTCTCTCCAAATCAAACTCCTTGAAGATTAAATTATTGGTCAATTTAGACCCCATATTTATGGCCAACTAAGAGATCGACTCTCTTCATAAAATATTTTTATCCTCAACCACGTTGTTGTTAAGCACGAAATATACTGAGAGGGGGGGTGAATCAATATATTATATATCTTTTACTTAATCAAATTATTTTTCTTTAACCACTTAATCACACATTCAAGATATGCAATAAAACGTGAAACAATAATATGCACCACACAAGAGAGAGATAAAGAGAGACACCAGATTTTTACGTGGAAACCCAAAGTGGAAAAAATCACAGAGAACAATCTCAAGTATATGAATGAGCACCAACTCAAATTACAAAGTTTGCAAGCGCCAACTTGCAGAAGCACCAACCCCTTTGCCAAGCACCAACACATCAACTATTTGTAAGCACCAACCCATAGGGGCACCAACCCCTTGCAAAGATTTGTGAGCACCAACCCCTCTTGTGTATAAAACACAGTTATCTCTCAATGTTGCTTACTCAACAAATGATAGAACTCTACAATATCTCCTACTTTTCTCTCTTTGAAAAAAAAATACAAACCGTGCACTCTCTTGCATGTTACAAAGGGCTTCTCAAGCCTTTATTTATAGCTTTCCAAATGACCTTTGGCATTCACCCTTTGTGACCCTACAATCATCATGAAAAATGGTGTTAAACTTGCATGACCCTTCGTATCCTTGCATTTGAAAAGCCATATGGTGACCTTTCATAAGCAAATGCATCATTTCCTCTTTTGTCTTTATCTTGGTGACTTTTCGTATTCCTCAAAGTGTCCCTTCATGAAAAAATGTGCCATACCCTCTTTTGTCTTCACATGGTGACTCTTGGAATTCTTCAAGATGACTCTTCATAAAAAAATGCATCACATTCCTCTTTTGTCTTTTACCTTGTGACTCTTTGACTTCTCCATGGACCCTCTTTTGACTTATATGCAACCAAAAATATATTCATTAATATTAAATAGATATTAACACACATTAGCCAAGATATGAATATTAAAAACACTATTAAATGCAATGGGGTCTTTATCACCAATAATGCTATACCTTTGACATCAATGACAATATTTTCAACAATCTCCCCCTTTGTCATTGATGGCAATCTCAAACTGAAACTGCCATATCCTAAAACCTGTACATACTACCATCTGAAAAAAACATACAATAACTCCTCCTTACTGTAGCAACCTATACCTATTCTCAGTACCTATTTTTGCACTTGTACCTATACTTATACATGTTTCTATTTTTCTCCCCCTTTGACATCAATGGCAAAGGGCCTACCTGGAGCTAACACTTAGCCCCCCCTCAACTGATGCTGAACCTCAATGGGAGGAAGTAAAAAAATTACTCCCAACTTCTCTTGTAAATACTCAAATGTGTCTTTTGATAGTACCTTTGTGAAAATATCTACAATCTGCTTTATATTATTGATATATCCCATCTTAATATGTTGATCTGTAACCTGCTCTCTCAAGAAGTGATATCTAATGGGAATATGTTTTGTTCTTGAATGCATCACTGAATTCTTTGAAATATTAATAGCACTTGTGTTGTCACAAAAAATAAAAATATGTTCATCATATGTTACTTTGATATCTTCCAAAGTTTATTTCATCTAAAGCACTTGAGTACAACACAATACCACTGTAATATATTTTGCTTCAACTATAAAAAGTGATACTAAATTCTACTTTTTTCTTAGCCATGATACTAAGCTATCACCAAAGAAGAAAGCCCATCCGCTTGTATTTTTTCTATCATCTAAGCAGCCTACCCAATCTAAATATGTATAAGCAACTAAAGTGAAATCTTTGTTTGTGGGATACCACAATTTATAATTCAATGTTTCCTTGATATATCTGAATATTCTCTTCACCAACTGAACATGACTATCTTTTAGAGCTGATTGATATCTTGCAACCATACCTACTGCATGTATGATGTTTGACTTTGATGTTATCAAATATAAAAGACTACCAATCATAGATCTATGCAAAGATTGATCTGTAATAAGTGAATCTTCATCCTTGCTCACCTTATTTCTTGTACACATTGGTGTGCCAACTGGTGCACAATCATCAAAAAAATTCTTCAAACATTTTCTTGACATATTTACTTTGAGATATGAAAATGTCTTTATCTGACTGAAATATTTGCAATCCTAAGAAAAATGATGATTCTCCAAGCATATACATCTCAATTTTTTTTTGCATATTATCATAAAAAAAATTGTCATCTTTTTAATGTTTCCTCCAAAAATGATGTCATCAAAATATACCACAATAATCAATTGATGCTCACCTTCTATTTTGATTTAGAGATTACTGTCAACAAATCCTCTCTTGAAACCTTAATCCTACAAGTACTTAGCAAATCTTGCATACCAAGCTCTGGGAGCTTGTTTCAATCCATACAGTGCTTTCTTCAATCAGCATACATGATTACTAATATTTGAGAGAAGAAATTCCTCAAGTTGCTCAATGTAGACTTTTTCTTTTAGATTTTCGTTTAGGAAGGCAGATATGACATTCATCCGAACACTTTGAAATTTTTAAACACTACATATGCAATAAACATTCTAACAGCCTCTAGCCTTGCCACTGGTGTAAAAGTTTCTTCAAAATCTAATCCCTCAATCTGAGCATATCATTTATATATTAATTTTGCTTTATTCTTGGTTATTTCTCTATTTTCATTCAACTTATTTCTATAAACCCATTTTGTTCCTATCACATATGATCTTTTGGTCTATGCACTAATTCTCAAGTATCATTTTTTTCTATCTAATTTAATTTTTCATCCATTGCCTTAACCCAATGCTTATCATGTATAGCTTTTGAAAAAGTTATAGGCTGAATTTTAGATAACAAAGAGAAATTAACTTGCTCAGATTCACTTACCATCATTTTTTTAGTACAAATTCCTTAATTTATGTCCTCGATGATGTCACTTTTATTATAATTTCTTTTGACATATTTAGATGGGGTTTTGGTGTCTTTTTTCTCCTTCTTCTCATCTTCATCTGATTCTTCAAAATCTTCCTCTTCAATGATTTCAGGAATGTCTAATGGATCATTGATTTTTTGTGTTCCATCTTCTTCTATCCTAACACTTGCACTTTCAACAATTTTTTTGATTTTTTTGTTATAATATTTATAAGCTTTACTTTTGCAAAAATAACCAAAAAATATACCTTCATCTGCTCTGGATTCAAACTTACCAAGCTTTTCATTGATTCTTTTTATGAAGCATCTACTACCAAAAACTCTAAAATAATCAATTGTTGTTGGTTTGTCTTTTCATAGCTCATAAAAAGTCTTGTCACTATTAACTCTCAATAATGCTCTATTCTGAATATGCACCATTGTAGCAAATACCTATCTCCAATATTTATCTGGTATCTTAGATTTATATAGTATTATCCTCGTCATCACCTGAACTATTCTATTTCTCCACTCAACTACTCTATTTTACTGTGGAGTTATGGTTACTGAATAATCTCTTTATTCCATAGTCTTCATAAAATTCAATAAATTGATCTGACATGAATTGTCCTCTTTGATATGATTTTAGACACTTAATCTTTAAACTGGTTTCATTCTCAACTAATGCTTTGAATACTTTGAAATGTTTGAAAGCTTCTGATTTTTTCTTTAAAAATGTTACCCAAGTCATACATAAAAAATCATCAATAAGTAACATAAAATATTTCTCACCTTGAGTATTTTAAGTTCTCATAGGTCCACACAAATCAGTGTGAACAAGCTCTAGCATCTAAGTGGTTGAGTACTCTTTTGTTTTGAACCACTTTCTGGACTACTTCTCATGCTGACAAGGTTCATAAAGCGTATCAGATGGCTTTGTAATCTTTGAAAGATTTTTGACTGCTTGCTTCTTGTTGATATTAATAAGATTATCAAAATTTATGTGTTCAATTCTCTTGTGACATAACCAACTTTCTTCAATCTGAATCAAACATCTTTGACTTTTGATGTCTAATAGCATATATAAATTATTGTTTGTTCTCTGAGCATTTATAACCAACACATCTGAATGTTTTTTATTAATTTTACAACATTTTACATAAAACTTTAGTGTGTGCCCCTGATCACACATTTGACTTACACTCAAAAGATTATTCTTAAGACCTTCTACATACAAAATATTTTTTAGTTTTAGTTATACTATTATCCAAACTTAGTGTACCTTTTCTGGCAATTCTGGTAGTAGTATTTTCTCTAAATTTCACTGTGCCACCATTGATCTTTTTCAAGGTTATGAACTTACTTTTATCTTCTGTCATGTGCCTCAAACATCCACTATCAATGAACCATGACTTTTCATCATTTCTTGCATGCAAAGCTATTTGCACCAACATAGATTTTTCAAGTTGTTTCTTCTACCATGAACTTGTATGAACTTTCTTCTTGATGAATGAAGCCTTAAAACTCTGATCCTTCTGGACTGACTCAAACACGCTTCTACAGTACTAATCTATGTGTCCAAAGTTATTGCACTCGTAACATTTTATGGCCTCTTCATTAAATTTTGATAGAAGAGCAAAAGAGTTATGGCTTTTGCTTGACTCTGCATGACTTTTTTTCTTTTTTTTTAAATTGTTAGCCCTTTTTTGACATTCTATTTTTTTATGACCATATCTATTACAATAAAAATAGTAACCATAAAAATAGAACTTGCTTATATATGTTTGACTTGATTGCTTTTTGTAGCTCTATTCTTTCCAACTTTCTTTGTTTGAGATGTCTTTTGTATTCTTAACTTCTTTCCTTTTGATTTCCTCTTTTGTAAGAGCTTCAGCATAGCTCTTTCTTTTTTCCTTGTCTTTGAAAGTTGTGGCCTCCCATTTCTATTTATCAAATTTGATACCTGTCTTATCTGACATTGATCTTTGAATTTCTAATATCTTATTTAAAATATTAGTGTTATTCTCAAATTTTGAATCATTCGCTACTCTATCATTGATTGGTTTATTTGTTTTTTCAAGATCTACTTTTAAAGAAAAAATTTCAATAACATTATTTACTTACTTTTTGCAACTGTGTCGTTAGATCTTCATTCTTCTTGGCTTCTTCAAAGTGTGATTGTAGATCTTCAATTATTTCTTTTTAGTCCTTTTCATTTTTCTCGATCTAGAGCTTTAATCTTTGAATCTTCTTTTTAACAACTTTTAACTCTTATGAGGCACAAATAAGCTCTCCTTTTAGATTCACTTCAGCTTCATCATGTTCTTCATCTTGATCATTTGTATTTTTGCTTATGGAGGTATCTTCATGTATGGCCATGAATAAAATCTCTTCTTCTGAATCACTGGCTCCACTATCTTTGATTGAGCTAGGATCTTTAGAATACAAACTCTTCTTCTCGAATCCCTTCTTGAATTTTCCTTTGAATTTTTTTTGCATGTAGACTTTCCTTCTTAATTTTCACCATTACCCTTATCTAAGCACTCAGCTACAAAATATCCAATCTTTCCATAATTAAAATATTTAAAAGGTAATTTTTATTGATATTTATTTGTACCCTTTTTTAACTTGCGAATAAATAGACTTCTGTTATCATCTTCATCATCACTAGAACTATCACTTGATTCTTGAATCTTAGCCTTCTCTTTATTTGATGTCTTGAAAGCAGCTTCTCTCTTTGAGGGTTTCTCTTGTTCGGTCTGCATCTCATATGTCGTAAGAATACAATGTAGTTCATCCATTTTTAGCTTGGCTAAATTCTTCATCTCTTCAATTGCTAAAACTTTTGTATCATATCTCAATGGTAGAGATCTCAGAACTGTTTAAACCATAATTGATTTTTCTAACTTTTCTCCAAGACTTTGAATCTGATTAACTATTTGATCAACTCATAAAAGATAACTTTCTATATTTTCTTCTTCTTCCGTCTTCAAACTCTCAAACTATCTTTTGAAATTCTGAAGCTTAGCTTGTTGAACCTTTCCATCACCTTTGTAAATATTCTCTAGTTTTACTCAAGTTTCATGAGTAGATTTACATTGCATAACTTTAACAAATTTTGATTCACATAAATCACATAAAATAACATTTAAAGATTTTAACATTATTTTCACTTGCTTTCTTTTTTGCTAGAGTAGTTATAAGTGTCTGTGGGTCTTCATATTCCTCCACCACTGCTTGCCAAATGTCGAATCTAAGGGCCATCAAATAAGTCTTCATCCTTATGCTCCAAAAAGCATAATTTGTTCCATCAAACAAAGGGGCCTTATTTGTAGAAAAACCTTCATGTGATCCAGCCATCGTGTTTTCTCGATCTACCTTCAAGCTGTAAAACTTTTTCAAAATGAACCTGCTCTGATGCCAATTGTTAGGCATGAAATATACTAAAAGGGGAGGAGGTGAATCAGTATATTATATATCTTTTACTTAATCAAATTCTTTTTTTTTAACCACTTAATCACATATTCAAGATATGCAATAAAACTTGAAATAATAATATGCACCACACGAGAGAGAGAGAGAGAGAGAGAGAGAGAGAGACTAAATTTTTATGTGGAAATCCAAAGTGGGAAAAACCACAGAGAACAATTTTAAGTATATGAATTAACATCAACTCAAATTACAAAGTTTTAAAGCACCAACTTACAAGAGAACCAACCCCTTTATTGAGCACCAACACAATAACTATTTGTGAGCACCAACCCACAAGAGCACCAACCTTTTGCAAAGATTTGCGAGCACCAACCCACATAAGCACCAACCCCTCTTGTATATAAAACACAACTATCTCTAAATAGTTTTTACTCAACAAATGATAGAACTCTACAATATCTCATACTTTTCTCTCTTTAAAAATAAATATAAACTATGCACTCTCTTGCATGTTACAAATGGCTTCTCAAGCCTTTATTTATAAATTTTCAAGTGACCTTTGGCATTCACCCTTTGTGACCCTTCAATCCTCATAGAAAATGACACTAAACTTGCATGACCCTTCGTATCCTTACATTTGAAAAGTCATATGGTGATTCTTCATAAGCAAATGTGTCTTTTCCTCTTTTGTCTTTATCTTGATGACTTTTTGTATTCTTCAAAGTGTCTCTTCATAGAAAAATGCACTATACCCTCTTTTGTCTTCACATGGTAACTCTTGGAATTCTTCAAGATGACTCTTCATGAGAAAATGCATCCCATTCCTCTTTTATCTTTTATCCTGTGACTCTTTGATTTCTCCATGGGCTTTCTTTTGACTTATATGTAACCAAAAATATATTCATTAATATTAAATAAATATTAACACACATTAGCCAAGATATGAATATTAAAAACACCATTAAATGCAATGGGGCCTTTATCACCAATAATACTAGACCTTTGACATCAATGATAATATTTCTAATAGTTGTGAACTTTCAAGGCATTTATAGAATTGAATTCGATTAAGAAATTGATATTCTTCTTGATTTGAGCATTGACTAATTGATCTTCCTTTCTTTCATGGATGGTAGAGTTCCTCTGGATCTTGAAAGTGAGGATAAGTCTATTTGTGGCAACATTCATGGCTCGAGGTCCTATTTAGTCGACAAAGGATATCAAATGCTCAAAGGTACCTATTGTTGTTTGCACAACATGCCCCATTTTTATACTAAAAATGGGGACCCTCTTTTTATTGACTAATCTAATATTTCCACATGTGGTCTTAAGGGACCTTTTAGGTTTGAAAGTTTACCTAAGGGAGGGCTTTTGCATCAATATGCATGAACTAAGTTTTGGTTTATTTTACCATATGAGTGGTTCATCTATCTTTAGCCTTTTGAGGTGGACTTATTTCTCTTAAATTTATGTCAAGCTCAGCTTGACCAAGCCCTTTTTCCCTTGAGCTTGGGTTCATCGAGCCCAAGTTGTTAAACTCAAGCTCTTCCAAGTCACCCAAATTGAGTCGAGTCGAGTTTGCCATGTTTTTTTAAATATGAGTTCATGCCTTATCCATTTTCTCAATTTTTATTGCAAGCCTTTAGTTTGTTTATTTCCTGGGATCTACCACACATCACTCTTAGATCATTTTAAGCCTCAAGCAAATTTATAAAAAAAAATCTTAAGTCTTTCTAAAGACCATGGACCTTGAGATTGTGCCCTGTGGCATAAACTGGGAAGCCCAAAACTGTAAGGGATTAACCCATGAGCTTAATAGTCTACTAGTTATGAGCCCTGAGGTCTCTACAAGCCTCCACGTAGTGACTTCCTAGGCACCTAAGACCTCAAAATGATTAAAGCCCTCAAGCAGGCCTAATGGTCTAATGGCTTTGAGGCCCTGAGGCATCGAACCTTAAGATTGTGCTTAAGACCTCAGGGGTAAAATCAATTACAGTAATAAGCCTAAAGGCATAGTTTGCCAAGAGGACACCACATGGTGTCACTTTATGCCCTCAGCCCAAAGACCTAGCTTGACGAGGGGTTATCGTATAACACCCAGATGATGTTAGCTTTCCCTTGAGCCTAAATTTGATGAGCATCCACCCATCACCAAACTGTAAACATTAAGCCTTTATACTAATAAGAAAATGTCGCTTAACACTCGATAAGATTAATTTTGATAGCCATCTTGAATGTCAAAATAATCAAAAGCTTGAGGAAGGTGTTGGTTGATTCAATAATGAATTTATGTTCACATAATGGGCTTCATGGGGGCATTATCTCATTTTAAAATGCTCAGTCTGAACTATTAATAGGATCTGAGCATGTATGGAAAGACCGGTGTTTGAATATAATAGTGACTAATGCAAATGTATACATCTAATGGTAAAATATTATGTTGTTTCTTGCATTTTAGTTTAAGTTGGCTATGGATTTTATATGAGCGGTCCACTCATCTAATGATGTTGCCTTATCATTTATTCAAAAGGGGATTTATGACTGACTTTTACATTTGATCTTGTAGGGTCAATCTACCAGTCTAAATCATTGAGTTTGATGTGTGTCATCATCAAGAATTCCAAGTCCACAATTGGAGCATTATAAAGTATGAAACAAAAGGGATGTTGGGAAAAGTCCTTGTGCAAAAATAGAGTGGGTACATAAGGTATCTCCAAATTAATGAAAGGGTGACAAATGGAAATTATCAGATGGAATGATAGATCCCCAAGGTAATCGAAAAATGAATCAGAAAAGGTTGGCATGAGCCTTAATTGAGGTATGGGCATGACCCATCTCTATCATAAACTAGGCCTCGTCTAACCACCTTCTTTAATTGGCAATGAATATTTGTAACTACCCCAGTAGTGGGCTGAGGTGGTAACTGAGGAAGGGACTAACACCCTCATGCATATATTATATTTTGCCAACATTTTTAAGGGTTGGTTCCTTTTAGTTATAGCGATAGAGTAGTAGACCAGACTTTCTGGTTCTCTATAGTTAGTTGGCCAAACATTTTAATGTTCTTATAGAGTAGTCTTTTATTCACTATTATGTAAGCAAAACTTGTAATGAATGACTATTGTAAATCTTAGTATTAATTAATCAAAAGGAAATATCTTGATGCTTTGGTCATTGTGGAGCCAAGTGTTCATATCCATTGTTATGCTCCTCCTTGCTCTCAATAACTTCTCCCTAGATTCTGGTACCATCCTCTAGTTGGAGTTGTGTTAGGTCTAGCTGAACTAAAGATTGGTTTCATGGGACTTATGTAATTAGACAACTCAGCTTCATCTTCACTGCAACAAGCTTTCTTTTCTTTTTTTCTCCCTTTCTTTTACATTTTCTTTATAGTTATTTTAGCTTAGAGCCTGGGTATCAATGAATGCAATATAATGTCAATGCTTATCTTGGTTGTTTAATCTATGTTTATCATTGTTGTTACATTATTGTATTTGTGTGTAATAAACACGTGTGAATCAACTATAGTTCATGTTTAATAGGTATGTTGGTTCTTTGAGCATTGGTTCTCAATTTAATGCATATGATCAATCTAAAATACTTCAAACATGCCCCTTATATAGAATGGTCACAACGAGTCAACTGGGTTACCATGCGTACCAAGACCTAGTAACCAAGACCTTGGGGAGATTTAATCACACAAATATCTTTTCAAGAGAGACAAGGCCTAACAACCCCTACTAAAGATGGCGTGTCAAAAGACGTCCCAACATATTGGTGCTAGGAGGGTTGAGCTGGATTTTCAAAGTTATATGTTGTTTTTTAAGAGCTTTTGCTTAGTTTCACAGCCCACTAATGGCTTTTGCTTGGCTAGGTGGATGTTTCTACCCCATTAATATCCCAAGGACCTCCCATGATTTGCCTAAAGATCCCTATGACTTTTATTGAAAGTATATACCTAGTGGGATCCAAACTATAGAGGATCACCTTTAGGAATTTAAAGATGCCATAGTCATAACTTGAATCCAGCATGAGGATATGGATTGTCACTTGTTCCCTTTCTCCTTAGATGAAGTTTCATATTCATGGTATCTTGGCTTACCAATAGTTGCATAACCTCTTGGGTCATATTTTTGACTTGTCAATAGGCTTTCACCATTAAACAAAAATCAATGACTTAAAGTGTTGGTGTTGGCCCTTCCTATTCATTGGAATAGCAAGGTATTTATACCCAAGATCCTTAAAATTATCTACCTACAAGTTAGCCAATGGACCAATTTATACAATATAATCAAGTGTTGTCTCAACCTTATGATTAAGTCAAGCTCCAAGTGATGGATGAGAGCCCTATTATTGATGCTTATGATTTTTCTAATCTAGTGTATAATCAATGGGTTATTTTTCCTTGTGATTGTAATCAATTTTATTTTGATGTTATTGCTAATCACATGCCATTCGTTGCAAGAGAACATTAGACAATGCACAATCTAAGTTGGGAGGCTATATATCCAAATATGCAAATCTAAGGCCTATGAATATGGTTGCATAACTAATACTAAGATGATTATGTGCACTAATCATATGCCATTTTACAAGCGTGGTCCCTTCTTTGAGAGTAGTGGTGATGACGAGTCTGATGATGAGGTTGCAACAACATTTACAAATGAGTTTATGGTTGAGAATCAGAGTAACAAGGAGCTACCCATACTATAACAACAATCAAACATCTCTTGCAATCAACTATAAGAAGAATTAGAAGAGATGGAGAAATTAGATGAATAAGATGCAAGTTATGTATCTAAAGCATTCTTATCATATGCTCTTACTCCTACATTTAAAAAGCTGGTTCAAGGTGATCAACAATTGAATTGCAGTGACCATGTGATCCTCTTGATAATATAGGCAATAAACATACAAATGAAATACCATGAACACAGTGGCTTGAATGAAGAAGTGATGCCAGTGGAGGTATGATTTGAAGAAGCCTTGATTCAATACACCCTTCCACATACTGCAACCATTGATGATAAATCCATGAGGTCTTTGACATTGGAAGAGCCAATCCTATGCCTTCTAGACGATAAAAAGAATAAGAAGAATGCTACTATAGTATTCATCTCAAAAATGAGCAACTGACAAGTGGTATGGTGATTGACTGCCATGAAGAGCTTATCTTTGTTAGGTTGGGTAAACAAAGCGTAGACACTCATTTTTGGCCACTTTGTATCTAATTAGGTATTAAATCAATTTATAGCAAATGATGTAATTTAAGCCTAAAAATCACCTAGATTACCCAAATTTATCTACATAAGGCATATAATGACTAAAAAATGTGTTAAGGTTTGCTTTTTTTAGGGTATTACCCTGTATGCACCAATAATTTAACTTGGATTCAACCCTAGTCAAATTACAACCTCAAAAATTGACATTCTTGGCATGCTGATCTATTAATATAAAACATTTAAAATAATTGCCAAATGCCAAAAACCCTAAGCAAGATTAATTAAAAAGCAAAATTCAATTAGCTTGCTTAAGTAAAAATTTAAGGTTGAATTAGGGAATTACATTTTCTAAAAAATGATTTTTCAATAAAGATGAGGTCAAAGTCAAGGGAATTAGTAATTCTTTTTATTAATTCCTAAAATTCCAAGAAAAGGTGAGTCACAACCTCATAAATATCTTCTACGAGTTGTAATGGCAATAAATATCTTCTATGAGTTGTCAAGCCTTCATAATTGCTTTGACCCAACCTAGGGTTAAGCTAAACTCAACCTAGGTTACTTTTGACTCAACCAAGGTTAAAACTAAACCTAACCACCCTAGAGTTAGAGTTAGTTTTAAGACCTATAAATATAAGTATCCTCACTCTACCCAAACAAGCTTTTGTGTGTATGGTTATTATACACAAATGCCTTCATAAAGCCATCAAAGTAATGCCATAATGCCAAATTGATATCAAGAAGCTTCACACCAAGTTAAACAAAGAAAAGCAAAGCCACATGTGGCCTTAAAGAAATGATGCCAAGATGGAGAATGCATTGATAAAAGTCTTTAATGCCATAAACCAAGCAAGAATATCTTCTATGCCAATAAATGAACACTAATTTTGACAAGGGAGGTAATATTATTGTATGTTTTTATCTCTTATTTGTAGTTTTATTCATTATTTTATGCTTAACCTAGTACTTAGATAAGAGTGGTTTAGTTTCATTTCATTGTTATACTTGAATTCTCATTTGATTCACTAACAAGGAACTAACGACATCTGTGCGCTCTTTGGACTCTTAATGTTACATAATGGCACATCTAGTGAGACCACGCAGCCCATATTGACTAAATGAATGATGTGGAACCTTAAAATTCATAAAATATCACTTACATCTTCATTTTTTCAGTTTTATGCTCAAAATTCACGTCAATTTATTTAGTCACTAATAAGTGACTTCGCCTTGCTAAGCGACAACTTTGCCTATTTTGTCCTTGCAAAAATTGCCCAACTTTAGGAGGCTCGTTCAGGGTCATCCAAACTCTATTTTTGATGATTTGTTTTTTAAACCACATGTTTTTTCATGAATTTTTAGATTATGTGGTTAGTTTGCCTTCATATTGCACGTATTTTTCATAAAACAAAATATATAATAATGCTAATTTATTTTCTAATCTAACTTGTTTGTCACAGGTTTCGCTTGCCAAAGACCACATTTGAAACTTCTAACAAATTTTTGCAGGTTTTCTCAAGCTAGGAGAAACTATTTTCCATCCTAAAAAGCCATTTTCAGTTTTTGTTTTGGTGTTTGAAACTCGAATAAATAAATTCCATTTTTTTCATCATTTTCAAGTTTTCATAAAGGGCCAAATTTCATTCACATTTTTTTTGGTGCCTTAAAACAAACATTCACTTTAGATTAGAGCTCTTAAGAGTTTTTTATTTTTTTGTTTGTTCTTGATTTGTTAATTAGTTTTAAAGTTTTTAGATTAAATTCTTCATGGTAAAATAAACTTTGTGTGTATGATCTCCCCCCATCCCTTTTAAGGAACCCAGGGGATCAAAAATGCCTTGTTTATTACCTTGTTTGTTTAGCCTATAATATAAGAAATGTCATGTATGCTCTCCTCAAGCTTAGAGTGACTTGGGTGATCTATAAATGACTTCTAAAGTTCTTATAATTTTCATTTATTTAATTTTCCACATTGACTTATGGGTGGGAGTTCATCACTTCCTCACAAGTTCTTTAGGGGTGCGTTAACCTAGGGTTTCATCTCCCAGCATCATACCAACCCCACTCTATGATGGGGTATATAAAATGGGCATATGATATTGAGATTGAATAGTGGCTGAGTGGTTAGCCTACCAATCCTAACAAAAACCCACATCAATTCATGCTAAACATCAGACTTCACTAAGCACTACATGACTGAAGTCGTTGTGCAAAAGACTAGACCTTTGCATAACAAGTTAGTGAGTTTGAATCCAATTGACATGATGTGCCCTTGTGTTAGCCACACTTGGGATCATTTAGACTATTTCAAAACTTATAAATTTTAGTTAAGTCCACTTTATCTTAAAATATTTTGGCAAATGTCGAGTGCTTCACACTCTAAGTTTGTGCAATGTACTAATGTTTAAAAGATAGAGGGGGGCCTAAAAGCTCTACCTACATGCACTCTTTAATTTTTGGATTGAAACTAAATTTATTTTGAGCATTGGTATATCAGTGGAAACTTTGGCAGAAGCTACACAACCTTGTCAATTTTAGGGATAGGATGTGCACTTAGTGCTCTTTCTCTTTCTTTTACTAGCATGTGTTTTTTGGGTCTAAAATTGTGTGTTTGGCAAAATCGAAATGAGTCAAAACCTTCATTGTTATACACCACTTTGAACTAAGAGGTGTTATACATCCAATTTCATTTCAAACATTTGCCTTGGATATTATTCCAAAACCATTGTTTACCACTTGTTTGGCAGAGCGTTATTATGCTACCTATTTTGTTTCAAACATTTGCTTTGGATTTTATTTCAAAACCATTATTTACCACTTGTTTTAAGGAACATTGCTACGCTACTCATTTTATTCCAAATCTTTCCTTGTTTGAAATCAAGTTCTAAAATTATTCATACCTTTTGTTTCAAAATGCACAATTATGTTGCCTATTTGAGTCCAGGCCATTATTTATTCAACAATTCAATTTTTTCAAAAATCTCATTTAGAATCTATCTTTCAAAGTTCATATCTAAAACAATGGCTTTATGCTTGAGTCTTGTCTACAACTTGGGCTTGAGTGGTTCACCTTTCTATCTTTAGATTATGAAACTTGGATGGATTTTTAGTTTGATTTTTAAAAGACCTTTGCCTCAAGACCATATGTGCCATTTGTTTCAAATCAAGATTTTTAGATTCGAGAGTTTATTTTAAAATGCCTAGCCTAAGTTTGTTTATGTCAAGACCTATTTCACATGTCTTGATTGAGTTTGTTTTCAAATGCCTAACCCAAGTTTATTTGTTTTGGGACCTATTTCATGTGCATCGATCGAGTTTGTTTTCAAATGCCTAACCCAAGTTTGTTTGTGTCATGACCTATTTTGCATGCCTCTCTCGAGTTTATTTTTAAATACGTAGCTCATGTTTATCTTCAATTACAATTTCACACTTAGACCTAGATTAATGACAAGTTCCATGTTTAAATTGACCACGTTTAAAGCCAAACCTTTTTCAAACAATAGATATTTCTACCAACTTGTACCATCATGCCAAATTAGGGTTTATTTTTGAACCCACATTTCATTCCAATCAAGATCATTTTTGACCCCGTTTAGATC
The DNA here is from genome assembly GCA_037957365.1 of Torreya grandis. Classification (NCBI taxonomy): domain Eukaryota; kingdom Viridiplantae; phylum Streptophyta; class Pinopsida; order Cupressales; family Taxaceae; genus Torreya; species Torreya grandis. Next base: position 1,262,780 of record JARHVA010002575.1, on the reverse strand, counting down.
ATGCCAATCAAACCAAATCTGACCCAAACCATTTTCATAGACCAAGACCACCCTTTTTGGGCTAATTTTCAGACCGAAGCCATGTTGATTATCATATGTCGGGATCGCCCTTCTTTGAACCAATTAAAGTACCAAATTAGCCCATTCAATGATAATGGTACTTGATCCTCTACTTATGCAGGTAATCCTCCTTTGGCCTAAATTTGCAACCAAGCTCTACAACACCCAATGACTACCATTCCAAGCCCTCCTCCTCTGGCCTACATTAGCAATCAAGCTCTATAGAGCCTAAGGATTACCATTTCAGGCCCTCTTCCTTTATCTTATGTTAGCAACCAAGTTCTAAAATGCCCAAGGATTACCATTCTTGACCCTCCTCCTTTGGCCTGCATTAGTAACCAAGCTCTACAATGAGCAAGGATTACCATTCCATGCCTTCTTCTTTTGCCTTGCATTAACAACCAAACTTTGCAATACCTAAGGATTATCATTCGAGGGCCTCCTCTTGCCTACTTTTTTGATAAGGTTACATAATTGACACTAGACATATCATATTTACCATCTCAGAACCACAACCAATCTTTGTTGAGCCCATATTAGATGCGTATATTTACAAAATGCTCATTATTGATCCACATGTCATTCTTCATCCATTGCCAAAATTCCCCCATTTTAGAAAATACAAGCCGATCTTTGAGCCACAATAGAGCTAATCATTACCTCTTTAAGAACCATCATTTAAAGACCAAAATGTGTCTAGATCAGAGATTTTATAACCAGTGTAAGCCGAGGCTAAGACAACTAAATAATCCATGATGTTTTTGTTGAAATACGTATTTGTGATGAGTTAACCTATGTTGAGTCACCCACTCTGAATGAGTATAATTGCCTTTGGGAAAATCATTACTTCAACCATTGCCCTATCTTTGAGGAGTCTCACTTTGACAAGCCAGTCTTTATGGAGTTCGTTGTTGACCATTTCCCTTTTGTTGAGAAGCCTCACTTTGAAAAGTCAGTATTTGTGGAGTCCTTCTTAGTTAAGCCTATTTTTGAAGAGCCCATTATTCAATTACAAGCCATTATTAGTCTAATACCAAGCATTCAACATAACATCTTTGTTGCCACACTAGATGAAGAATCAACATTAAATTTAGGTTTTATTTTTGAACTGATATCAAATTTAGTATCAGAAATAGAATCAATGTCAGTCTCAACATTAGACAAAGAATCCCTTAAGTCAAACTCAACTTCATAATCAAAATACATTAGTGAATGTTATGACATTGGTTACACATGCCTTGTAGATCAATTTGAATACATTTTTTATCTTTCCATAGTTTTTGAGGATGATTAATTTAGCATCATCATAAGTTTAGTATCTTCTACAAGGATTGTGCTTCATATTACCTTTCTATTATCGCTCCACTTGCCATTAACACTAACCATTACATTAACATTCCACCTCCCACAAGCATCAATTATGATAGATAGAATCACATCTTATTGAACTCCATCCATGGAGACATATGAGTTGCAAAATATTAGGGGGACCAAGACCACAGTCATGCAGAAGAACAATCTCACAGTGAAACCTTTTTGGAGGCACTTGGGGGTAATCAAAGTCCAATCTTAGCATTTTCTAGTGAAACCTTGTTTGAGGTGATAAAAGACAATCAAATTCAAAAGTCAACATTCCTTAGTGAAACATTCTTAGACGTGTTATGGGACAATCAAGACAATTTTATTGGTGAAAACCTCTTTTAACTAAACATAACAGTTCTTCATTACTTGATGAAGACATTATTAAAGATAACACCAATACACCTCCCATTCTATAGCATTATCAAATGGCAACATCTCTCAAGCCTTAGTAACAAAAAAAATATGGTGGTTCTATCGAGAGCATATTCATAAGTCTTTGGCCATACCACAACTAAAATTATGTTGAATATAAAATCAACAACATTGTGTGTGACTGAAAATCCCTATCTTCATTTGTTACCCAACAATTATGCATTCCATTATAATCCATTTATCCATTCCAAGCATATATTACATTACCAAATCAGACATTTTAGCCAATGTTTATCGTTGTTTACCATCATTGGCCATACTTTCCTTTACAGAGGCTATGAAGACATCTTGTCTTGAAGTTTGGAGGAAATAGAATCAATAACCAACAAAGATCACAACAACATTATTGGAGTCCAAATCAACAATAGGTTCTTAATAGAGTAGTTATTCTGAAGGGGTGTGGGCTAGTAATTTAAACAATTGACCATTCTGGTTGTATCATAAGTTGATCATGATGTGCATCTCCACATCAATAGGAACAACATAATAATTTTACCTTGAATTTCCATTTACCTTGTCTCACCATTTACCTTGCCTTACCATTCACCTTTCCATGCCATTTACCTTGCCTTGCCCTTTGCCTTGCCCTACCATCCTTTCATACTCTTGCCATATTTTGAACTACATTGACATGAGGTCCTTCGGGACCATGTAGTTAGCACTCAATTTACATTAAGTTCAGTTCAGTCACCCCTTTTCCCACTCTCTCACCATTTTACAAACACTTTAAGTAGTGTGCTCACCATTTTTTAAGTAGCCTAAGCCCACACTCTCAATATTTTATGACACTTTCAATAATGATATCACTATTTTGCAAGCACTTTCAGTAGTGCTCTCATATTTTTATGAGCAACCTAAGCCAATACTATCATCATTTTGTGAGTTAGACCTTTTTATATCTTATAATCCTCTATTGAGTTGAGATACCAAAAAAAACCCAAAACATTGGGAATATTTTCAAACATCCTCCATTGTAAAGATGAAACTATAATGACTTGAGGTCCTTCAGGACTATGTGGCAGTGCTCAATTTACATTGAGGTAAGCTCAATCACCCACTTTCCAATGCTCTCACCATTTTATGAGCAATATTAGCTAATACTCTTGTCATTTTGTGAGCAACCTTAGCCAATGCTCTTGCCATTTTATGATTAACCTCAGACAATGCTCTCATCATCTTGTGAGCAACCTCATCTAATGCTCTCATTGTTTTGTGAGTAACCTCAACCAATGATCTTGCCATTTTACTAGTCAATTTTTATATGCATATGTATTTGAAATCGATACACTGTTGCACCCTTGGTTTGTCCCACACTCTCACCATTTTGTGAGTGGTATTTTGTAAACCTCCATTGAGTTGAGATACCAAAAATTCTAAAAACATTTAAAATATTTCAAAGGCCTAAAACTTAGAAAAGGCTTACAATATCCATATGAGATATAAAGCCATAAAATCCAAAAACATTTGTCTTATCTTAAACCTAGTCATCAATCCTCGATCTACCCTGTAGGGGCAAATTTATTGTTGGTTCCTATCCATTCCACTACCATTATGGGTATGACCTTCCCTTTGCATGTATATATGTTTAGGGACACCATCCCATTTGCACTTTAAGCCAAATATAATTAGGGGTGTGATCTTCCCTTTGCATGTATCTTTACTTAGGTGCATCGTCTAATTCACACTTTAGGCCAAGTTCGTAACTTTCACCCTATTAGGGCAAAACTAAAGCGTGAAGTTTATATCAAGATATTTTATCCCTGCATGTCACCCCCTTGCATATAGCCTTGTTTGGGGGCACCATTTGTTTAACATTTCATTAAGCCTTCACACATAAACATTGACTTGGTTAATGACATGATGCTTTGTGTTCCTTTTGTTTTCAAGCTTTGTGAGTGTTTGTTTGCTTAGTTGTTTGTTTGCCTATTTGTTTGCTTTCATTATTTTGCCTTAACTCAATGTATATGCATTCATTGGATGATTCCTTGTGATTTATACTTGAGTCCATCCATATTCATATGTTAACATTGTCATCATGGTTTTTATCATTGGTGTATTGTTTACAATTATCTATTGGTTAGGAGTCAGTCCTTATGCACATTACGACCATGTCATCATGGTGTTTTATATCATGGTGCATACCATAATATGTCACAACAAATATTAGGACAATTGAACTATCAATCAATTTAGTGGGCAATACTTCTTTAAGATCACCAACCTAGACATACTGTGAACATCACCCAAACACATAGTAATTAAATAACAAATGAATAACAATCACTGCTAGTTAGGACATGCATCTCCATACTAGTAGGTAGCCCAAATTCATACCTATTATTTGTACTAGTTCACTATCAATTCATGATTATGAGTTCATTACATAAGTTTCCTTGGCCTCATTATGGTAAATCAACAACTATCCTCTAATCCTTCATCAAATCAACTCATTGACCATTCTGATCATATCAATACTAATAAGGATGATCATCTCTACATTGGTAGGTATAACTAAGTATTTCACATTGATCAATTCTTATTCTTCTATTCTATTCCTCATTCCATTTTCTCCCTCTTTTGGGTGAACTACATTGTCTTGAGGTCTATTTGGACTATGTAGGCAATGCTTAGATACATGACATATCTTAGGTCAGCTCGGCTATCATTATCATCAGTGTTATTCTCCCATCCCCATTATTATCTTCAAATCATCTCTTTCATCACTTTATGCATCCTCGTGCGTTTAGTTGTTTGTGGATTCTTCAATCTTTGAAAAGCCATTAGACTATCACACCTACATTTGTGCCCACTCATCTTTAATCTATGTGATAGGTTCTATTCTTGAGTTGTGCTTGCAAATCCACTCTACTAGGGCACAACCAATTTATCAAGATGAAATTTTCCCTACTAGGGAACAATCATTAATCAATCCAAGTCATCAAAATGATTATAACTGCCTTTGGGCAAATCATTATTTTGACCCATCCATCCTGTTGGGGCACATACATGTGCTACTAATTATAATTACCTTGGGGAAATCAGTGTCTCAACCTCCATTATTGATTATAACCACCTTTGGGCAAATTAGTATTTTAATCAATGTGTGCAAAAATTATCTCAATTGGATTAATCTCACCCATGGGTTAATTTCACTCTTCTTCTTGCTTATTTTTGAGGGACCGTCTATTAATCATATGTGTCAGCCACTCCCTCGATGGGGCATCATAGGCTTCCCAAACTTTATTTGGAGCATCATTCCTCAATCATTATATTATTTTTCTTCTCAAAGGCTTTTTCATTCTTTAAAAAGATGTTACTATGTCTATGTCTTGTAACACCTTCTCAAATAGGGGCAAACTGTAAACACTCATTTTTGGCTATTTTCATGTCTAAACTAGGTATTACATCAATTTCTAGAAAATGATGTAATTTAAGCTTAAAAATCACATAGATTTCCAAATTCATCCATGTAAGGTATATAATGACCCATAAACATGTTGAGGTTTGCTTATTTAAGTTATTACCTTGTATGCACCAATAACCTAGCTTAGATTCAACCCTAGTCAAATTGTGACCTAGAAAATTGGCATTCTTAGTATGTTGATCTATCAATTAAAAGCATTTAAAATAATTGCCAAATGCCAAAAACCCTAAGCAAGATTAATTAACAAGCAAACTTCAATTAGTTTGCTTAAGTAGAAATTCCAAGTTGAATTAGGGAATTAAATTTTCTAAAAAAACATTTTTCTAATAAAGATGAGGTCAAAGTCAAGGGAGTTAGTAATTTATTTTATTTATTCCTAAAATTCCAAGAAAAGGTGAGTCACAACCTCATATATATCTTATATGAGTTGTAATGGCAATAAATATCTTCTATGAGTTGTCAAGCCTTCATAATTGCTTTGACCGAACCTAGGGTTAACCTAAACTCAAGCTAGGTTACTTTTGACTCAATCAAGATTAAAATTAAACCTAACCACCCTAGGGTTAGAGTTAGTTTTAAGACCTATAAATATGAGTGCCCTCACTCTATCAAAATAAGCTTTTATGTGTAAGATTATTTTGCAGGAATGCCTTCAAGAAGCCATCAAAGTAATGTTATAATGCTAAATTGATATCAAGAAGCTTCACACCAAGCCCATCAAAGGCAAGCAAAGCCACATGTGGCCTTAGAGAAATGTTACCAAGACGGAGAATGCATTGATCAAAGTCTCTTATGCCATAAACCGAGCAAGAACATCATTTATGGTAACAAGTGAAAACTGATTTTGACAAGGGAGGTACTATTATTATTATATGTGTTTATCTCTTATTTGTAGTTTTGTTCAGTATGTTATGCTCAACCTAGTACTTAGACAAGAGTGGTTTAGTTTCATTGCATTGTTAGACATGAATTCTTGTTTTGTTCACTAATAAAGAACTAACGACATTTGTGCACTCTTCAGATTCCTAATGTTACACAAAGTACTTTGGTATGTATGGATACCCACCCTTATCCCTCACCATAATTCATTGTGTGGGTAGAGGTATATCTCAAATCCTATTCCAAGTGATTTTTGAAAGGTAAGCATATGAACATTACTGAGTTTAATGAGAATAATTCACTTAAGGAGCATTTAAACCACATAAATAAAACTCTTTGGGATAATGTTCATGAACGGAAAGGGTAGCACTATCGTAAGTGTATTTTCTTCCAAATTCTTCAAAATCTTGTTCACATGTGTTTAACTAATTTCAGGAATGCATTTGCTTTAACATTTTTTTGTAAATACCTCTTTACTCCCCTTTTTATTTGTGTGGGTTTTAGCTTAGGTTTGCTTTTTTGTTCATTTTCTCATTTGTCTGGTTTATTTATTTTTGCCTTGAAGTTCCCCCATTAACCAAAGAAATGAAATAAAAGGCATGTTGCATAGGTATCATCAATGGAACTCAAGAACATGAGTGAAAACCTTACTTGAACACTTGCATGAATTACTATGATTCTCATGCGCATTTTTAGATTTGTAAAGGCAATGATTCCAAATAGAATGTGTGGATTTAGAAATGCCTTTTTTCTTACCTAAAGCCATCTATACACTTAACTGAAACATGTAAATAAAATTCAACATTGTCTTTTTTGGGTTTGCCTTAACTGATCATGAACTTTCTAATTTCCCTTGAAACCATGCATTGATCCCCAACCCTCCATGGATATAAAAACTAAAACATCCTTTCAAATAAATTGAGTTGAGTTCAAAAACAAAACCTAAAATTTTCCTCTAAAGGGTGATCTTAATAACCTTCACCATAGGCTTTCCAGCATGGTTGGCAGTGGAGCAAGGCCTATGAAAGGGACTAGAGGCATCTTTGTCAAGGATATAGACACCTAACTGGAAGTAGAGCAATACCTACCCCATTCCACCTAAGCCAAATAGCTAAATCTATCATTTTCAGGATTTATGATCATTGAAACAAATCTGAATTATTATGTATGCATGCAAAGTTTAAATAGATTAATCACTCAAATCACACATAAATGCTCTCTATCAAGTTTATAGATGAGTATGCCACACATTGAGGTAAAATTTAGTGCTTTTATGTTTACAATTTTCCTTAAAGTTATCATTTATAGCTAAACTTATTGTTTGGATACAGGAATCAAGATTCTGGATTCTTTAGATACTCAGGAGTATTTACCAGTAGGAGCCACCATTTGTTGATTCTTGTATAACAAACCCCATTTTCATATTGAAAATAGGTAACCTCTTTTTCTTGAATGGTATGAGTATTGACACATCTGGTCTTAAAGGACCTTTTAGGTTTGAAAGTTTACCTAAATGAGGACTTTTGCATCAATATTCATGAACTAGGTCTTGGTTTAATTTACCATTTGAGTGGATCATCTATCTTTAGCCTTTTGAGGTGGACTTATTTCTTTTAAATTTATGCCAAGCTCAACTCGATCGAGCCTTTTTCCCCTTGATCTCAGGTTCATTAGGTTCAAGTCATTCAACCCGAGCTCTCCCAAGTCACCCAAATTGAGTCGAGTCGAGTAAGCCATGTTTTTTAAATCCAAGTTTGTGCCTTAGCCATTTTTTCAATTTTTATTACAAACCTTTATTTTTCTAATTTCTCAGGATCTACCAAGCATCACTCTCAGATCCTTTTAAGCCCTAAGCCAATTTCTAAAAATGTTTCTAAGTCTTTCTAAATAATCTAGGCCCTAAGATCATGCCACGTGGCACAAACTTATAAGCCTAAAACCATGGAGGGATTAACCCATGAGCTTAATAGTTTAGTATATTTGATTCCCCAGAGTCCCAAGAAGGCTCCACGTGGTGATTTTCTAGGGATTAGTGACCTATAAATGATTAAAGCTCTTAGGCAGGCCTAATGGTCTAATGACTTTGAGGCCTTGAGACCTCAAGCCATGAGATCATGTCATGAGGTGACTTCCTGAGCTCAGGACCTTGGGGGTAAAACTAATTACCATAGTAAGCCTAAAGGCCCAACTTGCAAAGAGTATGCCACATGACATCGGTGCCTTCAACCCAAAGACCTAGCTTGATAAGGGGTTGCCATGTGGCACCCTGATGACATTAGATTTTCCCTAAGCCTAAATTTTATAGGCATCCGCTCATCACCAGACTGTAAACCTTAAGCTTCTAAACTAATAAAAATGTGTTGCATGTTATTTAATGAGCTTAATTTTGATGGTTGTCCCAAACATCAAAACAATCAAAATCTTGAAAAAGGTGTTGGTTGATTCAATAATGAATTTACATTTGCTTAATGAGATTCATGGGGACATTGTCTCATTTTAAAATGCTCAATCTGAACTATTAATAAGATATGAGCATGTATGAAAGGACTAGTGTTTGAATAAAATAGATATTAATGTGAATACCTACATCCTAAAGGTAAAATATTTCATTATTTCTTGTATTTCAGTCTAAATTGGCTATGGCTTTTCTATGAGTAGTCCACTTGTATAATGATGTCGCCTTTTCATTTATTCAAAAGGGGATTTATGATTAATTTTTACATTTGATCTTGCAGGGTCAATTTATCAATCTGAACCATTGAGTTGGAAGCGTGTCATCATTAGGGAGTCTAATCCCACAGTTGGAGCATGAAAAAGTATGAGACAAAAGGGAGGTTGGGCAAAGTACTTGTGTAAAAATGGAGTGGGTACACAAGGTAGCGGTGAATTAATTAAAGGGAAATAAATGGAAATTACTGATGAAATGATAAATCCTTGAGGTAATCAGATGATGAATCAAAAAAGGTTGGCATGAGCCTTAACTAAGGCATGGGCATAATCCATCTCTATCAAAAACCAAGCCTCATCCAACCACCTTCTCCAAATGGCAATAAATATTTTTAACTGCCTTGGTAGTGGGCTGAGGTGGAAATTGAGGGAGGGACTAGCGCCCTCATGTATATATTATCTTTTGTCTACCTTTGTAAGGGATGGTTTTTAGTGATAAAGTAGTGGACCAGGCTATCTAGTTCTCCATAGTTAGTTGGCCAAACATTTTAATGCTCTTATAAAGTAGTCTTTTTCTCACTGTTACGCAAGTGAAGCTTGTAAAGAATGATTGTTATAAATCTTAGTATTGATTAATTAAAAGGCAATATCTTGATACTTTAATTTTTGTGGAGCCAAATGTTCATATCTTACACATGTATGTGGTGGTTATGCTCCTCCTTGCTCTTAGCAACTTCTCCCCATACTCTTGCACCATCCTCTAGTTGGAGTTGTGTTAGGTTTATCTCAATGAAGGATTGGTTTCATAGGATTTATGTAGCTAGACAATTCAACTTCATCTTCACTGCAATATGATTTCTTTTCTCTCTCTCTCTCTCTCTCTCTCTCTCTCTCTCTCTCTCTCTCTCTCTCTCTCTCTCTCTCTCTCTCTCTCTCTCTCTCTCTCTCTCTCTCTCTCTCTCTCTCTCTCTCTCTCTCTCTCTCTCTCTCTCTCTCTCTCTCTCTCTCTCTCTCACTCTTTCTTTTGCATTTTATTTTATATTTATTTTAGCTTTAGATATTGGGTATCAATGAATGCAATCTATTAATAATGCTTGTCCTGGTTGCTTAATATGTGTTTATCATTATTGTATCTATGTGTAATAAACATGTTTGAATCAATTATAGTTCATGCTTAATAGGTATGCTAGTTCCCTGAGCATTAGTTATCAATTTAATGTATATGGTTAGTCTAAAATACTCCAAACATGCCCCTTATATAGAATGCTCACAACGAGCCAACTGGGTTACCTTACATACCAAGTCTTGATAACCAAGACCTTGGGGAGTTTTGCTCACACAAATCTCCTTTCAAGAGAGACAAGCCTAACAACCCCTGCCTAAATTGGCATGTCAAAATACCTTCCAATAGTACCATTCCTCCAATGCCAAGATGGAAACATATTTGGCACAATGATGTTATTCCTAATATCAACTTTTTATTTAGACTTGTAATGAAAAATTAACAACTCACATAGTTTGAAAAGGAGAGGTTTTATGAGTCCAAAGTGGAGTGCACTCTAAAAAGTCATTGAAAAAAATATAGATCATTTATTCATCCATTGTAATTATGCCAAAGAAGTGTGGCATTGGCTTCTAGAAAATGTTCAGCCTCAACTCCTTACCCCTTCCTCATTCTTAGCAACAAATATCATTCCTAAATATATCTAAAAGGTTGATTAATGGCATTTAAATGTTAAGCATTCTACCTATATATCTTTTACAAGGGATTTGGAAAGCTAGGAATTTGGTTATTTTCAAGGTTCAAAATTCCCCACTTGGGTCATTACAAATTTAATTCAATCCCTTCTTCAGAAAATTGCCAACCATTTTTAGACTTAGCTTATTATTGGTAAAAAAAATCCAAAAGTGATTCCCCTTTGACTGTTAAATTTGGTTTCATATTTTTATTTGATGGGGCCTTGAAGGGGGGACATGGATACGCTAGAGTAGGTGGAATTATTTTTTTCAATAATAAAATTATCCTTAATTGTGTAGTTGCTCTTCATTTCACCTCAAACAATTGTGATGAAATCCATGGCTTAAAGTTAATTCAATCCCTTCATCATAAATTTGCCAAGCATTTTCAGACTTAGCTTATTATTAGTAAAAAAGCCAAAAGTGATTCCCCTCCGACTGTTAACTTTGGTTTCATCTTTTTATTTGTTGGGGCCTCCAAGGGGGGACTTGGATATGAGAGAGTAGGTGGAATTATTTTTTTCAATAATAAAATTATCCTTAATTGTGTAGTTGCTCTTCATTTCACCTCAAAAAATTGTGATGAAATCTAGGGCTTAAAGTTAGTTCCTACCTTGGCAAAAAATGAAGGTGTTGTAACTCTCATAATCCTTGGAGACTCTTAGGTGGTCATAAATGTTGTCAATAATGATCGTTTAAGTCAATTAAACTATCTTATTTTGTCAAAAGTATCAAAATTCTCCTTGCATAATTCTTACAGGTTGAGCTTATGCATACAAAAAGACATCACAATAAAGGAGCAAACATAATGGCTAATGTTGGACTCAATTTACAAGTTGGATCTCTACATACCTAGAGGTGCACTATTGATAATTAGTTTCCTATTTTTTGTTGTTGATTGTCTTCTAAAAGATTTTTTGGCTACTTCATTAATGCATGCCCTTTCTTGCATTTTCAATGATTTGGTTGGAAAAATATGGTGTTAATTGCCTTATGTATAGGGATATCTACCTTTTTTGTTTTATTTTTGTATTATAACTCTTTATGCATTTATAAAATAGCTTATGTTTTATAAAAAATAAATTAAATAAGTTACACATAAGACTACAATAAAAAATAAACAAGTTGGTATTCACAACACAACTTGAAATAACTTGGAGAAAATGTCAACTATACAATATCATTGTCAAATTACCAAGTCAAAACAACAAGGCAAAAGTGAAAAACATGCATGTGAAGCATCATAGGAAAATGGTGGTAGTGGATCATCCTTATGAAGAATGTTATCCCAAGAAGATGGCTCTCTCAAGGCAGACGAGGAACAACCCCCCCATCATGAGTTTTTTCTGTAGGAGCCAAAGATACCATTATGCCCCACCCAGGAGGCAAATGCATATATGTCCTATTTTATAGAATCTAAATATTCACAATTTTATCTAATCATAAAATAAATAAAACATTTTTGTGAACCAAATCATTGAATTGAGTATGGAAAACCCTGTGTCTCTTCTACCTTAGGGTTTTGTGTTTCCTTTATAGGGTTTTAAATTTATCTTGCATTAGGATTTGACTTTCAGATTTGATTTCTAATTTCCTTTTAATAACCAATAATACATTTTCCCCTAACTTTCTTGATGTTTTCAAAATGTATTCTATGTCATCTAATAAGGTTAGATCTATTATATCGATAAGGCAAAGTGTTAGGTTAAGTGGTGTTGCAATTGATAATAATCAAACTCATTTGATCCAACCATGTGTTTGTGTGCAATTTAAAAATGGATAAATTTGATGAAATGTAAATGCCTTCTTTTATTGATGTAAATGTTGATAAAAACACATAGATGTAAAGGAACATGTTATCAATAATGTCATGATTGATCTTAAAAATTCTTGTGAAGATGGTAACAAATGCAATAATGAATATCATGGTAAAATACATCTTGATGAACTTAATGGTGTAGATTTTGTAGAAGTAGAAATACTTCATATATTTTTAAATTGAATTACTATATAACCTAATGACTTGGATAAGATCTGAATATTGTACTAAAGGTTAAGAATGCAAATAATGTTAAATGAGCCACATATGAGGAACAACATTATGAATTGTCAATGATACTGTAGCTCTAAGAATCTAAACAAATCATTAGGGTTTGTGTTGGCATGAAAAATTTTCAGGGGATAAATTATCACATTCATGTCAACAGTGTGGGGAACGAAGCACCTCTCTTATTATAACGTAGAGCTACCTTCATTGAAAGTCAAAAAATAACTACTAAAAATTAAAAATAAAAAGGTGTAATTCACGGGGTAGTACTTTTAACCTAAAAGTACAAAAAATAATTTTTAGAAAAAAATATTTAGAGAGAGAAAGAGAGAGGGAAAGTTTTTTAGACAACAAATTCACCAAGTTAAACACTGAGACTTGACAATGATGTTGGAGGAAAATTTGATATTAAAAAGGGAAATCTCTCTCATTCAATTGGTTGAAAAGACATTCATATTTTCAAGAATATGAAGCATATACCAAAAAGATACCTAGCATTGATAACATAAATAATCAACCCTCCATATTTTCTATTAAAAATAATTAAAATATTACTTCTATTTCCACTGAGATTTCACTTATATTCAAAATATCAATTACAATTCTAGATGGAAAATTGTAACCTAGTTTTTTGGCCTTGACAATTAAAATATGATAGTAATAACAATTTAGAAATGAGGATCACATACATTGAATTAAGCAGATATATGCAATTCAAAAGGAATCACTAACACAAAGTTTAGAAGAACCTCTTTGTATTGATCTTCATTGAGTAGAAAATCTCATCTCCCTTTATAAAAAACTTTGCTCAAAGTTTTCACTATTTAGAACCCATATTATGAGGGTTTAACTTGTATTTATAGGTTAAATTAGCTGGTTATGGTGCATAACCACATTTTTATAGAGTTGTAAAAATATCAATAATAAATTGCAACTTGAAAGGGTGCAAAAGTGTGTTGAGCACTTGACACTACTTAAAAAAGTGTTTTGGTGTTTTTACACTACTTGCAAAGTTATACCATCAACTTGCACAAACAAGTTGGCAAGATTTCAAGAGACACAAGTTGTAAAAGTAACAACATACATTTGCAAGGGGAAATGTAATGTGACATTACAATTTAGTTGTAAAAAAAAGTTTGAAAGGAAAGCTTTATAGTGTTGAGAATGACTTCAATCCTTTTATTGCTTCGTTGATAACTCCTTTTTTTTCAAAAAATCATCAAATATCTAGAAAAACACCCATATTAAATCTTCATTAGGACCATCTATATATTTGTATGCAATATCCACTGAAAAATTCAACTCTCTTATTTCTTGAAACTTGTTTTGAAGTTTGTTTATAGTCAGGTCAAGATCATATGCATTGACTTGATATTTGGCCAGTTGATGAAATATTTCATGATCAAATGAAGACATAGGATTTACAACTTCCTAAATGTGCTTTTTGAATTCTTCACCCATAATATCTACTAAAACATGATTTCCATTTTGATCCTTCTCATTGATAAAAGGACATTTCAACTTTTTAACTTTTGCATCAATTTCTATCATTATGTCACTCCTAAATGACCTTGCACTATTGAACTTTTTGATATGTTCTTGAAGTGATTGGGTTCTAAATTTTGTGGCCTAAAGGAACTCAATATAATAAATAACTTCTTTTTTCTTGATGACTCCTTCATCAATAAGATTACGAGAGGGAAATTTTGAGAATTTAATCAATTTAGGAATGAACTCTTCCTAGTTATGTATTTCCTCTGTATACCACTTTTATTTTTTGTTATTCACATTTTGACTAGACTTCAAAAATCATTGTCGTTATATCTAAAATTGTTGAAACTCCCTAATTAATGATCTTTTCGATCTAATCTTTTAGTACATTACTCGTTTGGCTTATTTCTTTTATTTTATCAAATTTTTCAAAATGAAAGCGTGATGAAACAATTATCAGTTGAACTAGTCTAATCAACCTCTGTATTACTGAATTTAATAGCTCCACTTTTTCTTTCAATTCATCTTTCATTGCTTCATCTTTGTCCATTTTCTCAAAAATAGTGCCAATTATTAGTTGCATATCTTCTTTCATCCCCTTGCTCATAGATTTTCCCAAATAAACTCTTGATACCTAATAGTCCTCAACTTTGATCTTTGATTTATCTTTATCAACTATAGGAATTGTCATATCTACATATTTTTCTCCTCTTTCATCTGTTACCATTCATGAGACAGTTCTTGCTTTTCTTGGTCTTTTTGAAAAAAGAATTAGAATTGTTAGAGTCCTAAAATCGATCTCTTCAGGTTCAACAATTTTTCTTCTTTTCTTTACCACTATGGACAACTAATTTGATGTTGTTGTGCTTGAAAAAGGAGGTGAGATAAAAGTTGAGATTTGTGGGGCCAACATTGTTAGGGTGGAAGAAGGCATTCTTTTAATTGTGACACCTTGGAAAAATGGGATAAAGTTATCCTTGGGCACATGAGTTTACCTTTTGAGATCATATGTGGGGAGCATGTGGGGTACTATCTTTGACCCTTGACTCGTGGGTACATGTGGGAGACAAAGAAAGAAAAACTAATCATTCTCTTTAGACATGTGATGGTGGGGCTTCTATATTGGAAGTTAAAAGTTGATTGTGGTACCTTTTAACCCTTAGAGTTTGCACATGAGAGAGTGGGGCATGCCATTTGAGTGCACATGAAGCAAGTCCACATTGAGACATGAGATGCTCTTTGAAAATAGGACCTTGTAATGATGCTCCCATTTTATACTATTTCTAAATAGTGTTGCCACATGGAGTGGGATGAATTTTTTATATCTCCTATTTTTCATCCTTGATTCCTTTATCTCTTTTATTCTACAAAATGTATTAATCCCTCTTTGTAATCATAAACTTGGGAAATCAAGTGTAAGTTGTGTAAGCTTGTAAAGCTAAAGTGCAAGTGTGTAATCCCTATGAGGATTGTGATAAAACTTATATGTTAGTATTGTAACTAGATTGAGATTTAGATGGCTTTGTATATCCTTGTATGCTTCTTGTGTGAAATCATTTTAAGAGGAGAGTGTGTGTTGAAGAGGAAGTTTTATAGAGATGTTGATATTCTAAAGATCAATAAAAGACTAAACTACCATTTACCCATGGTTTTTCCTTGCACTTAGCAAGGTTTCCACGTTATCTACTTGTGAAATGTGTTATTCCTTTTAGCTTGTTCTTTCTACATTATTTTTTTGCACAGTAGAATATTATTTCCTAACATTTGGTACCAGAGCTAGGCTCTTTGAAAAATTCTTTTGTGAGTGTTTTTTGTTGAGTTAGGGAGTTGTGTGCAAGTGGGAGCTAATACAATGACAAGAGGAGTAACCAGATTTAAAGTAGAGAAGTTTGATGGTAGAAATTTTTCTTTATGGAAGTTAAAGGTGGAGGATCTCTTGGTGTAGTATGACCAAGTTCTAGCCTTGAAGGGTATTGCAAGCAAACCCAATAGTATTAAAGATGAAGATTGGAGCAAGATGGATAGAAAGGTAGTTTCTACCATTTGTCTATGTCTTGCAAATTTTGTGTTATTCAATGTTTCTAAGGAGAAGACCATAGAAGAGTTAAGGGAGAAGTTGAACAACTTATACTAGACAAAGTCAACAACAAATAAAGTATTTTTGAAGAAGCAATTGTATAGTTTGAGGATGAAGGAAAGTTCATCCATTGTTTCTCACTTGAATGAGTTCAATAGTATTATCAACAAGCTAGTCTCCATCAATGTGAATATGGAGGATGAAGACAAGGTTATCACCTTGTTGTGATCACTACCAGATAGCTGGGATCATGTGGTGATGACCATCAATAATTCATCATCAACAACTCTTAAGTTTGATGATGTGGTTGCAACATTGCTTGGAGAGGAGATGAGAAGAATGTCTTCTAATGCATCTTCAAGTAATGAAGCTTTAACTGTGAGAGGGAGATCTAGTGAGAATAACACATAAGGGAGATCACCATCTAGATCAAAGTCTAGAGGACCCAAGTTGAAGACCAGGTGTTGGCATTATGAAAAGTCAAGACACTTGCAGAAGGATTACTGGTATTTGAAGAACAAGGAAAAGAAGGATGGAAATGAGAATCCACCTTCAGTCCACGCCAACACACCATATTCAGAGGAAGTGACATCACATGAGGCTTTTTACCTCAGTAGTAGTAGATCTAGTGACAATTCCTAGGTATTAGACTCAGGTGCATCTTTTCACATGTCTCCACATAGAGATTAGTTCATGGGTTACCAACCATGTAGTGGAGAGTCTTTTTATAAGGGTGATGATCATCTATTAGAGATTGTGGGAAGAGGGGATATAAGGATTAGGATACATGATGGTAAAATCTAAATGTTTAAAGATGTGCATCATGTTCCTATTTAAAGAAGAATCCAATTTCAATCAAGAGGATGGATGAGTTAGGGTATTCATGTACCTTTGCAAATGACAAATGCAAAATTTCCAAAGGATCCCTATTGGTGGAAGAAAGAGAATCTTATGGCTCCTTGTATTGACTATGTGAAGATTCAAAAACATCAGAGATTACTCAAGGTGATGTGATGCTAGATGGAAGAAAACCCTGTAAGAGGGTGAAGTTTAGATCACAAGTTGATGTCCAAGGTTGATTTGAAATCAATCAAGTACAGTTCTTGGAAATAAAAAATAATAGGTGAATGATGTGGTATCCTACTAACCGCATGTTGTTATCTAAGATGTTGTAGATGACAATAAAATCCATGCTAATGAGGAGGTACAATAGATACCTGACATTATACCTATTTGAAGTAGTGAAAAGAGAAGATGAAGAAGAATAAAGTGAGACCTAGTGTTCCTGAAAGGAGAAGGGTATGTTTGGACATGTGGTAGAGTGTGATTCATTTTGGATGCATTATTAAGGTTTAAAAACTTGATAGGTGTATTAATGCATTGAGTAGTGTGACAACTTCCTTGGAACTATGATTGGTCCACTTGTACCATGTTTGGGTATAGTTGATAGTTAGAGGCTATGAGGAGAATTCTAATATTGAATTCTATATCATCTTCTATCTTGACTACTATCAAGAGTGCTACATACACTAATTTCTATTTAAAGTAGGAGTAGCTTAAGTCCTACATGGTGATCTCTCTAAAAGAGATAGAGTAGCTAAAGGGTTATAAGGATGAGGTAAAGAGTTAATGGTTTGTAGTTTAAAGATTGTACAAGTTGAAGCATATGTGTGGGTGGGAATGCAGTGGTACCTTCATGGAGAGCTAAAGTGTTTAGTAGATGTTGTTGATATATGTGTTGATGACATGTTGGATTCAAGCCTCAACATGATCACTAATGTGATGGATCAATGACAAGGATGAAATGAAGGTGATATGAGGAGCAAACTGAGGATGGAGATGCATAAGGATGGGAAAGCAAGGAAGCACCCTACTTATTGTAGTGTGAGTTGTCTCCCTAAGAGCATCTTATAATAGAAGAGAAGACATGTTTGTTGTCATATGTATTGGATTCATCAGGAGTAGGAGTCATCTTGATGCGATGGTGAACACTAGATAAAATACTTCTAAGCATTAGGAGTTATGATCGGTTCAAGGTAGAATCTTGATAAGAGGATTGGTCTACGTGGTTTTGGAGAAGTAAAGAATCACTTTAGTTTTTGTAATTTTTTATGGAGAAGTAGATGTTAACAAAGCTGGTTAGGACAAAGAAGTTTTAGTAGTGCAATACAACTTCTATTGGGTTTATATCAAGGCAACATAAGGCATGGATGGTAGCTAGTTAGAAGAATATGCAAGTGTGGAAAAGCTTATGTATATTGACTTCAAGTGGGAGAATGTTAGGATGTGAAGTCACTATTCATGTGATGAGTTGGTAGTGACTATGTTGATGAGGTGGCAGTGACTAGGTGTATGAGATGGTTCTTAGGTGATATGGCATGGCTTACAAAGGTATCTTTCATTTTTGTTAAGGTAGGGGATAGAAATGGGACTAATTTATCCTTGGGCACATGTGTTTACCTATTGAGATCACATGTGGGGAGCATGTGGGGTACAATCCTTAACCCTTGACTTGTGGGTGCATGTAGGAGACAAAGAAAGATGATCTAATCACTCTCTTTAGGCATGTGCTTACGGGGCTCTTATGTTGGAAGTCAAAAGTTAATTGAGGTATCTTTTGACCCTTAGAGTTTGCACATGGGAGAGTGGGGTGTGCCACTTGAGTGCACATGAAGGAGGTCCATATTTTATCATGAAATGAAGACCTTGTAATGATTCTCCCACTTTCCACCATTCCTAAATAGTGTTGCCACATAGAGTGGGATGGTTTCTCTCTCTCTCTCTCTCTCTCTCTCTCTCTCTCTCTCTCTCTCTCTCTCTCTCTCTCTCTCTCTCTCTCTCTCTCTCTCTCTCTCTCTCTCCTATTTTTCATCCTTAATTCCTTTCTTTCTTTTATTCTATAAAATGTATTACTCTCTCTTTGTAATCAACAGCTTGAGAAAGCAAGTGTAAGGTGTGTAAGCTTGTAAAGCTAGAGTGCAAGTGTGTAATCTCTATGAGGATTGTGAGAAAACTTGTATGTTAGTATTATAACTATATTGAGAATTATAAGGCTTTGCATATCCTTGTATGATTCTTGTGTGAAAGCATTATAAGAGGAGAGTGTGTTGTAGAGGAAGTTTTGTGGAGAGGTTGATATTTTGAAGATCTATAGAAGACTATAGTTTCCATTTGCCTGTAGTTTTTCTTTGCACTTAGCAAGGTCTCCACATTATGTACTTGTGTAATATGTTATTCCTTTTGTCATTTATTTTAGCTTGTTCTTTCCACATTATTTTCTTGCATAGTAGAATATTATTTCCTAATAACCAGGAGTGAAATGAGAAAATTTTGGATTAGTTACATCCTAGGCCATAGAACAACAAGTAAACATGCAACTATATAACAACAAGTAAACATGTGGCCTAGGCTACTAGACCAGTTGGAGAACTAGCAGCCTATGCCATAACATTGCCTATAAAGATTTTATAAATTGCATAAGGGTCCAACATGGTATAAGAAGTTTTGATGGGTTGTGAGAAGGCTTGGTAGTGTGTAAGAGGCATGGAAATATTCTAAATGATCATTTAGGTTTAATATGGTCTCTCGATGCTTGGTAGTAAACATGACAAGCAAACATATAAGCATAGGGAGGAGTAGGGTAAGAGGAATCATGATTATATATGCCCCTGAGGTATAAGTAGTTAATGTGTAATAAAACAAAGATCATTGTGCAATACCTAGAAGCCATAATAAAAAGTAAGAAAGAGACAAAAAGGAAAATAGAGAACATCACCTATTATCACCTAATGAGACTAGCGGTAGATGAAATATCGATGGTGTGATCTAGTGGGTACAAGTCTATGTTTTACATGATCCAAATCCAACTCTAATTGTTACATAACAAGGGACAAAAAATGACATAAAACCAAATAATCTAAAATGGAATTCACTAGAACATCTACTCTGGTGTTATATGAATGAGGGATGTGGGAGATTTATAAGTCCTCAATAGAAGAGAGCAAATAACTCACCTTGAATAGGGGGAAAAACTCAATGCTAAGGATGTTATAGACACCGATGAGTTGAGACATGTCTAAGAGTGAGTTAGATAATAACCACATATAACATGTGCCTATTACATGGGCATCTATCAGGTCTCTAATAATCACACATTATTCTATGACATTATTTGTCTCATAAGTTCATGGACCCATGGGTCATTAATAGTCTAGGCTACAGTCATAGGTCTTGGTTTCCTTAACTACCACCATTAGTGTGAATCACCATATAATAGTGCACAATGATGGGGGTCAAGGACACGAGACACAGTCACAGGGGGATTATCTTGACACAAAGTGAAGCAACTAAGATGCATGAGGGAGAAAAAGAATGCAAAAAAGTTGTAATCATATGAAGGATACCAATGCCAATCATGATGAAAGGTAAAGAGGGGTAGTAGTAGGCTCGTGAAAGATGAAAACTAATTAGAGAATACTATAGTAAGTCTCGAATAACTAAAACTAGTTATCTGCAACACTTGCTGCGACCATGACAAAAAATAAATAGGGAGTAAATAGAGGACCAACTATGAGCAAATAGTAATATTATTGACTAAAAGAAGCAAAAAAATATAATTTTATCTTGAAATGCATTTGAAGGGGAGTGCATAGGTTGAAACATCTAAGGTGACTTAAAAGGTCTAAAAATGACACTAGCTGACATCGAAGGATGAACAGAGATCTTCATTGCATCTAGAATGGACCAAAACCCCTAGGGTAGATTTTTCATATTGAACAAAGGAATGAAGACCCCTACCATCATGAAGCCACCAAAAATGGTGTTATTATAAGCTTAGGGCTTGGCAAGTCATGGATTGGCAGCATTTCACATAACCTACCTCAAAATTTGTTGGTAACTTACATGCTAGGTTGTAGCCTGCTCTTTAGAGGGTCAAAAAGGCCCCATATAAGCTTAAAAAGAGACCAAAGGGAGAATAAGGGTGGGAGAAAAAAGAAATAGGTTATTGATCTAACTCCTTAGGATCAATGGCCATGACCCAAATTATGGGAATAACAGGGGTATGGCCATTGTCAATGAGCAATATCTCTAAACCCAAATGAGTGAGAGGGTGGTAGTGTTTGTGACATGCTTCCATGAGCTTCTTGTAATATTTCCTCTCTTTTAATAAGTTACATGTCGTGACATGGATGAAATGACACTTGGGATTTAAATCAATAACTCTAGAGGCCTCTTTAGGGAGAAATTAAGAGTTATGATACCATGATGGGGAAGTCATGATGACAAAAGAGGCTCGATGTTCATAGAGATGTCTTGAAAGAGATATCTTAAGAGCAAAGAGCCACCTTGGTGTTCAAAAGAGGAAGGAGGTGATAAAGAGAGTGTAACAAGTACAAGAGGAGTGAGCATTGATCTATAGTTAGTATAATCAAATTTTTCATCCTTGAGAAAGTAAGATTCATCAACAAGCACCTTGGGTGAACTAGTAAGGCCACATGAAGAGATAACCAAAGCCTCATCAAAGGAATTTGTCTTAGCATATAGCTATAACATGGGATCTAGATTAGACTCCAAGGTATGAACCTCACCTTTATGCATAAATTAGACCACATGTAACATTATCGATACAGAAACCTATATGTCAATAATACATGGATGACCAATGATCATGTTGTATGAGAGATCTAAGTTTAACACACAAAAATCAATCCTGACTATCTTGGGTGTAAACTTGACCTAAAGCTTCATGTTACCCACTAGTGTGATATTGTTATTGTTGAAACCAACATAATTGTGGTGAGAGTCATGAAGTTTTTTATGGGTAATACCTAACTCATTGAACACCTACAAAGGCATGATGTTCAATGTAACATCCTTATTGATGATGCATCTCTTGATGCAACAATGGTCGATCAAGGTCTGATTTCATAATGGGAATCTATCCCTCTTTACCAAAATGGAAGGATCTAAAAAAGAGGCAAAATCAAAGGACAAGGTAGGTAGGTGAGGATGATCAGGATGTCTAAGTTAAATAATACCTCAATGTTATCCCATAGTGGTGCCTCATTGGAGAGACCAAGACCATAAAGGATGAGGCCCCTTTACTTAAGGCAAAAGTAGAGAAGGTCCCAAATGGAAATCCTAGTAGAGAGGTATTGTAGCTCCTCTATGATAAAGTAAGGGAGATACCTAACATGGTGAGGGATATTACACCAAAAGTCAAACCTGACTTTGGGATTCCCTGCCCTTGTGGGAGGGCCTGTGAAACATGTTCTACTAGTATCTCTAATGAGGTTAGTTGTTTGACTCAAGCACATGTTAACAAAGCACTCATAACCAGTAGAGGCCATATCAATAACAATAATGAATTTACTACTATCACAATTAGCCTTCCCTTTCAAGCTGATTGAGGAAGAGGAATTATAAGAGGTAGAAGATGGAGAAGTAGAGTGATAGGCCTTAACCTTGGATTCTTATTCTTATTCTTATTCTTATTCTTCTTATTTTACTTATCATGGTTAGGAAGAGGCTCTATGAACACATCCAACTAATGATTGGGTTCATTAAGAGGAGAGCTTTCTGAAGTGAATGAGGTCTTATCATCACCTTTTTAGGTTCTCATTTATACATCTTACATAGGATACATATAAATAATTTGACCTCTTATCAATCTAAACAAATCAACATCCAATTGTGACACATAGATCTCCTAGCATGCAAATACATCTAAAGCTTGTAGCCTTTTATAATATCATGTTACAACTTCTTCCCATTTGGGGCATGTCAACAGCTGTGACATCATAAAATTTACTCCCTCACATGTCTTTGTTAAGGGCATCATCAATTTTTAGCTCATTTATGGCATCAATATTATTCTTCATCAGTATCAATCTCACGTCAACTCACTCACATTCATAATCACATATGTCATGTCTATCCCAACCCTTATTTCTCCTATTCACACCTCCTACCCCTTATTTTCTCTTTTAAGTGGTCATCTATCTCATTTATCCCTGCATGACCCATTGATGGGGCATCATCCATCCTAATTTACTAAAATCCATGACTATTTTCTTATTCAAAAGATCATTACTTCTTCTAGTTGCAATGCCCTTTCAAAGAATGGGAAAATGTATACATCCAAATTAACTCACTCCATTATTCATTACTAATTCTTATTGTTAATTGATAATAAATATCACACCCATAGCAATACTAATATCCCCCTTGCGTTTCCTACACCATACACTGACCTTATATCATTCCACATGTAATAGGTGAAATTTGGAATCATAATTTGAAATGCAAGTAACACACCAATGATTGCAAATCAATTCAAAACTCAACTAAAAATCAATATTGGCAAAGGAAAGTAAATCAAGTGAAATATAATTATTTAAATAATAAAAATAATATCTTAGTGCAGCAAATAATTTATCTTCAAGTGCATAAATGTGTCCCAATGACAAGTATACTTTTCTTGATATGAGATGTTAGATGCTTTTGACTCAAAACTTTGATAGCATGTCGATATGGATTGGATGATTTGTTTGACAAGAAACTAATATGACATGATTTATTTAAATATTCAAGATTATCATTTGTATGGAATGAGATCAATTATTTAGAGGAGGATGGAAGAAATCAATGGCTGGAGTTAAGCCATGATGGGTGAAGATGGAGGGTTGAGGATTTTCCAAGGAATATAAAATTCCTTGGATAATTATAGAGAGGGAAGGTTATATAGGCTTCTAAAGAGTAGAAGATTTTATATGATGTTAGGAGGACTAATGGATATTATAAAGAGATTATATAGTGATTATAAATGTGATTTGTAGGACAAAGTGTGGGTCGATGAGGGTAGGTGGATATGTAATGTAAAATTAGAAAATAATAGATAATGAGATTAGTGATTAAATGGGATGTGATAAGCGTATAATGACATAATTAATTGACATGGGATGAGAGATAAGATTGATATGTGATATGAAGGATGAAGGGGATGTTATAGTAATATGATGTTAAGATAAATTATGGATGAATTTAGCATGACGAAGGAGTGAGAAAATTAGGTGTATACATTATTCCCCTCTTTAAAAGTGCATTGTGACTAGAAGAAGTAATGGTCTTTCAAAGAAGAAATATGATCTTGGATGTTAGTAAGTTAGTATGGATGATGTCCCCTCGAGGGTTCATGTGGAGAGGAATAATATGGATGGCCACTCGAAAGAAGAAATGAGGAGTGGGAT
This sequence comes from Torreya grandis, assembly GCA_037957365.1. Taxonomy (NCBI): domain Eukaryota; kingdom Viridiplantae; phylum Streptophyta; class Pinopsida; order Cupressales; family Taxaceae; genus Torreya; species Torreya grandis. The sequence continues at coordinate 1,238,355 of JARHVA010002575.1, read as the reverse complement.
GTGTGGATAGACAAAAGAGGGGTTGGGATGTTTTGAAGATAATGGATTAAGAATGACATTGACACAAGTAATAATCTAAAAATTGATGATGTCTTAGGTAAAGATATATGTGATGGAAAGAAAATTACAGTGTCACAGATTTAGACATGCCCAAAATGGGAACATTCCATAACAGGATGATGATAACAAGGCTTCAAGATTTAGATGTATCCCAAGCAAGGTGTAACATCCCCATTCGGATCTACTTAGAATAACGTGATTTAAAAAAATAAATTAATCAATGTATTCTTTCATTAGACTTCACCATAAGAATCTAATTAATGATCTAGATAAAACACTCTAATTATTTTAACTGTAAGATAAGCATATAACATCTATATATCACTGATCACTATCATCAAATGAAACAAAACATAAAAAAATATATAAAGTAATTACATATTTCCAATCACGGATGGTATAAACATACAACCACTACTATCATGGTACAATAATAAATAATGACATCTCATTAGGTATAATGTTCTAATAATAATAAATATAATACAAGATACAAGGTTCCAAGGAGCATGAGTTCCTGAACTCCAATATCTATGACAATCTCAAGTGCAATCTCCAAATAAGTACTACTGTGGAGAGGGAGAGCATCATCCAAGAGATTTTCCATACCAACTATAGACCATTGATCCCATACACAATCCCCCATCAAGGAATGACCCTCCCTTTGTGGATGAGTAGATAGTGACAATGCGGGAATCTAGAGAGACAAGCTCGTACCCATGTGCTGTATGATTTCTAATAACATGAGGTGTATCATAAAAAAATTTGTTCTAACATGATATCACACAAACATGTAAATCATACATATGAAATGACAATGTATAACTAACATTACTTTGGCCAAAGTTTTTCATAGCTATTAATCTCTAGAATTGGTCAAATTCATACACACTAATTGATCAGATTACCTTCATCTAGTATTAGTGATACTAATAAGCTAGTGAAGTCCATCTCACTACTTAGTACCAAAAATACAATATTTGGTTAATATAAATATAACCAATATATTCATACAGATTACTTCTTACTAGCAGACATAAAACATCAAATGTATGAATGAATCTCCACTATATTATTTATCACATAATAATAAGCATAACAAGTACAATTTATACCACCCAAGTATAATCTATATTTAGACTACATATTTCTAATTTACATAAGTAGATTCAAATATATAGACATTATATGACAAGCCATAATATCGTAGTCTATCATTTTCATGTACACACTACTCAATTTCAACAGTTAATCATTAAAAAAAAAAGTCATACAGACTTATTTTATTTTTAGTATACTACATTCATATAGTTACGGTTTCATTTCCCTTCGGATCCTATGACTTGTTATTATTTATAATGGATATAAGCACACCTCTATATGTTATATACAAATATGAGTATCTAAGTCCTCTTACCGATATTTTCAATTTATACATGCACTTGTTCATACTAAATATATTATTGATATGTACCATATATATGTACTCAACATTATGTAAATATTGTATATAGAAATTATCAAAAACCGAAGTACATATATTATAAGAGCCAATATGTAAGATAACTATATAATTAGAATTCTTGTCACCATTAATACATTAATAACAAACTGGTGTACATATATTATCATTAAACGAACTTTGTATATATAAACTAGTATATTAATATAAGTCATATGACACACCGGGTATCAAAGACCAACATGTATTAATATTTGACTGGAGTATATATATAATTGTAGGATATCACTATCTAATTTCATACTGTGTCACCATGGAATCAACAACCAATACATTTTTATAGCTATAATCAGGATTTAATTATAATCAAGATTCACAATAACTCGTATTTAGCTATAAAAAGTACATTTTCATACTAGGTAAATATCGAGTATAATATAGCAAGTTATAATATTTTTATTCCATGAAATAGTAAATATAATCGAAATAACTATAAAACATTTATCTTGGCCCATTTATATTATATTATATTATATATTGTTCTGATTATAAGCAAAAAGGATACATGATAATATATAAAAGAAATATATACCTAAGTGTATCCTTTGATTATATTTAATAGAAAATAACTGATGCACATAAATATATACTCTAATCGACTATTTAAATATAAGGGAGTTATTATGACTTAAGTGATATTTCCTTCGATAACTGGATGCATAAGTTAACTCGCTATTTTAATACATATATATTGTCAGTTTTAATACATATGAATCATTGGTTTAAATATTCTTATACATATATGCTACGTCGTTCATATTTATCTAGTTCATTATATACCTTATAAAATTCGTTATACATTACACAGTCCAATACTCACATTTTTGAGTTAGATCCTAAAAATGGTACACCTTATGTTCTTTTGTGAGACATCTATGCAAAAGTAGGGCGATGTTAAAAAGGTAAGGAGATTGATGAAAGATGGAGGAATAAATAGAAACCTAGATGTATGTGTTTGGGTGTGTTTAACTATTTTGATTATATTATATCATTTTATATTTTTTGTATCTATGATCTCGAAAGTGAAGCTCATCTCATTAGTCATCATATATACAAAAAATATAAAATGATATAATATAATTAACAACTAGTGGAAAACACAATAGTTGTTGATGGACTTGTACTCTTTCTATGTTCATATATGATCTCATGGTTTGGAACAACTATATACTCAACCATCATTACTATGAATAAATTCACAAATTTGAATAGAACATATATTTATTTGTAATTCAAAGGTTCCACCTACCTGGGAATAGTCCCACATTGAAGCAACATGGACTAGAAGATCTCCTATGCCATGCCTTTTTCCTCTTTACTCCAATTCGCATTGTCTCCTTCTCTCTTCTTCACACACACTCCTTTTCTCCTCCACTTCTCCTCTTATTCTCCCTTATACTACACCACAATACCTTTTTCTTCTTTTTTCCATTGTATGAATATTGTGCTTTCTTTAAAGTTGTCATTCTTTTTTTCTTTTTGTGTTTTCTCTCTCTTTTTTTTAAATATATATTTACTAATTATAACACAATGGTTTTATTTGTTTTATTTCCTTTATGAGGATTTCCATTTATATTTATTTTTAATTATAAAACAATTACTTTATTTATTATTAACTTAGTATAGGTAAATAATTAACTCATTAATCATTAATTTTGGATTAACACCATTGACTTTGTTATTTCTACACAATGTCTAGGTTAGTTTCTAAATTATCTTAGGATAACAGTATAGGTTGTTACTATCTTAGAATAAGTGACTGACATCATGACTTGATGATAATACGATAGTTATAAAGTCAATTATATTCCTTTCAACAGTAATTGGTATTCCTGAAATGTCATAAAGATAACCTACCATTGTTCTAAAACATTAGTAAGACATAATGGTTAGGCTAAATGCAGTAGTAACCAGGTACTAATCATCCAAATTTATGTTCTCACAAAACATTAATAATCAAGAATATAATGACATAACCACATAATGACATTCTATACTAAATCTTCGTTTAATGTCCATAATTCAATCACACGTGATTTATTCCACATACAAATATTAATCTAAATAAATGCGCACATATATAATTATCTAAATCCAGATGACATAAATAACGTACTAATGCTAAGAATTCAAACTATGCATATAATGTGTACTAGCTAACATGGTGTGTACATGGATTCTAGCCATTCCTCTGTCATCCCCCCACACCTCCATCTATGCCACCCTCTTTGATGATGATCTCCCTCCATCGTGATCTAAGAGATGAATCTCTTCTGCATCAAACTTATGACAATAAGATAGTTAACCCATAATCATCATGATATATATATCATTAAATATTGTTGTAATAAAAAATCAACACCATCATAATGTAAGAATATACCATACAAATAAACTCATAGCAATGCAACCATGTAATCAAAGCAATGTTCAATTATCCCATAACAACATACAACATACAATTTAATCAAATAATAATCAAGTCAAATTTCCAACCATAAAATCCATGGATAATCAAGTAAATATACTTAGTGAGAAATTGGGATGTAACACAAGGACATATGCTAGGGAGAGTTATAGTATTAAAATAGATGATTGGCTATAATATTTCAACGTATCTTAGTCAAGGATGCATGCTAAGGAAATATATAGTCTAAATAAGACAAGGAGTTGACAAGATTGATTAAATATTTGACAGGTGTAGCTTAAATAATATGTCAAGTGATGATGAGATCATGGGTGAGAAATGATATGATTGAGTGACCAAAGGACAAAAGGAAATAATTTATTAGTGTGGATGAGTTATCTTCAAGCACTTTGAAGTGACCGATCACTGCTTACATAGTCTTAAAATACCTCAAATTTATGTAGTTATCCCTAAAAAAGAGTTATGATGTAAGAGAATAGATGATGAATTAATGAAAGGGATACTGAAATAGATGTGTTGGATGTGAGGATGGTGATGGATGTCTTATAATACTACCAATTGATGAGCTATGATGTAGTTGATATTTATGATGCCCCAGGCAAAGACATATGTGCAAGAGTGGAAGATGATAAATCTATGACCTTGGACGTGCCCCATTCAATGACATATGAAAGGGAAAAGTTGTAAACTTTGAGTATATAAGTAAATTTGTGAACTTTGGACACATTTGAGGAAATAATGCATGTTGGAGAGAGTTTCAGGCTTGGATTGATTTGATAGAATGATATTGTGAGCTTTGGGCATATCCTAGGCAAGGATTCATGCCAAAGAGATCTATGAGCATCAATTAATTGATTGACGACTGATATCATAGCTTAGAGATTTTACTAATACATAAATTGATGATGATAAATCATGAAGGATTTGATATGATGAATCGGGTTGGATAGAGGTTAGTTGACTAGATTGACATGAGTGCAAATAATTGTGAAAGATGAGATAGTGAAGATAATGGGTATTTGTAGAATATGACATGATTGCAGCCAAACTAACCTTAGACACTCCATGTGACTGATCACTGCCTACATAGTCCATAAGGACCTTAGACCAATGTAGTTCTCCTTAAGAGGGAAGAATGATGAGAAAGGTGATAACTCCTTGAACGAAATAGGTTGAACCTTGTCCCCGCTTAGTGCGAGTGCACAAGTATTTTATTAATATTCAAAAAATCAAGTACATAAGGGTGCCTTTACTCCGTTAACCCTTTTTCATAGCAAACATCGATTTATATAGTTTTTACCAATGACCGGTAAAAACAACTAACCTATAACCAACTATTTACGAGAAAACAACCTGTAAGGTAGTTCTAATTAATTAAACTCAAAAATATAAAACTACCTAAAACTAAAACTAAGTAGATTTATTTTATGGGGGTGTCTTTACTAAAATATGTATGCCTCATTTACAATAATATTGATTAACCTACCAAAAATCTAACCTAATGTTAAGACTTTGGAACAAGTCCTAACAAACCCCCCTATGATCCAAAGTCAGGTCTTTGGACACATACCAAGCATTTTTCTAAATTTTACAAATTTGATTCTGTCAAGGGGTTTTGTGAAGATATCAGTTGTCTGATCGGCAATTGGGCAATATATTGGATCAAGAGCTTTCTTTGCCACTAGCATTCACAGATAATGGTTTTTGACATCCATATGTTTTATTTTGGCATGAAACACTGGATTCTTAGATATCTTGATTGCACTTTGATTATCAATGTATAACTATATAGGACCAAACTGAAAAACTTGAAGATCTTCAAGAATACGATGAAGGTAAACAATTTCTCTAAAAGCATCCCATGCTGCAATATACTCTAATTCTGTTGATGAATTTGCCACTGTATCTTGTTTCTTACAACACCAAGCAATGGTAGTTGAACCCATATGCATAGTGTATTCTGTGGTTGACACTCTATCATCCACACATCCACCAAAATCTGCATCACAATATCCAACAAGTTTGTAGTTCTTGTTGCGGCGGTATTCAAGGCCATATGTTTTTGTTCCTTGAAGGTAATGAAGTACTCATTTTTTTGCATGCCAATGAATATCTCTAGGCTCATGCATAAACCTAGATAAAATTCCAACTGAAAATGAAATGTCAGGCCTGGTAGTCATCAAGTATATCAAACCTCCCACCAATTGTTTATATGTGGTGCCATAAAAAAAGGCACTGCTATCATCCTTAGACAATTTCAAGTTACCTTCCATGGGAGTGAGGGCAGGTTTGCAATCACTCATGCCAAACCTATCTAATAACTATGAAATAACTTAGTTTGTGAAATGAAAATACTATGCTCTTTCTGAGTTACCTCTATGCCTAGATAGTATTGAAGAAGTCCAAGATCTGTCATCTCAAACCCATCTTTTAATTCCTTCTTCACAGACTTGTTATGGTTTTCATCATTACCTGTAATAAACAAGTCATTGACATAAAGAACAAGTATCACCATTTTCTTACTCTGTACTCGAAAATAGAGAGTATCATCAAATTCACTACGATGAAAACCAATGGATTGCAAGTATGAATCCATTTTCTCATACCAAGACCTGGGTGCTTGTTTGAGCCCATACAAAGCTTTTATCAATTTACATACTTTGTGTTCGACACCCACCTGTTCAAAACCCTGAGGTTGTTTCATATAGACTTTTTCCTATAAATCACCATTTAAAAAAGCACTTTTAACATCCAATTGATGTACTTTCCAATCATTTTGTGTAGCTAAGGCAAGTACCATATGAATAGTGTGCCATTTGGCAGTTGGTGCAAATGTTTCCTCATAGTCAATACCTTCTTGTTTATCAATGGAGCCATCTGATTTATACTTAGTCTTATAAACCCATTTACATCCGATGGGTTTAACATGTGGAGGAGGATCAACTAAAACCCATGTATTATTGCTAAGTATGGAATCATACTCACATTTCATTGCCTATTGCTAAACATGTTCAGTAGATGCCTCCTCAAAAGTGGATGGCTCAGTGGAAGAAGTAGTAACAACCATATCATAGTTTATCTATTTTTGAGAATTCTTGGGCCCTGTTAAACCAACTTCATCTGCTGTCAAGTCAGAAAAAGTACTTTGAGCCCATTTTGGATACTTAGTCAAATTATTCAAATCATGGACTCCAAAATTCTCATTATGTGCATTATTCGAAGGGGGAATTAGAGAATTTTCAATAATTTCTAAGTCATCAACCTATGAACTTGTAGATGAAGGAGAGGAAAGTGAAGGAATTTGAGTCTCATACCATAACTTTAAAGAGTTATCCCCATTATTCAAACCCTTATCTCTTTTTGTATTTTTCCTCTCTCATCTATCAAGTTGAGAATCAATCTCTGCAGTGTTCATAGTCCCAAACTCATCAAATATTACATCTCGACTCACTATGAATTTGCCAGAATCCTGTGCAAGTAAACGAAACCCCTTTTTATCTTCAGAATAACCAAGAAAGATGCATTTTTGACTTTGTGGTTCCAACTTAGTTCTATGTTTAATAGCAACAAAAGCAAAATAAAGACATCCAAACACTTTCAAGTGTTTAACATTTGGTTTAAATCCATACCATGCCTCATATGGAGTTTGTCCCAAACGTGTAACTGTGGGGGACCTGTTTCTCAAATACACTGCAATACTAATGGCTTCTGCCCAAAACTTATCATCAAGTTGTTTATAGTGCAACATGGCATGTGTTGTACCCTCTAAAGTTCTATTCATTTGTTCAGATACTCCATTTTGCTGTGGAGTATAAGCATTACTATATTGTCAATGAATACCATGTTCTCGACAATAATCTAAAAATTCATTTGAGGTATACTCACCTCTGTTATCTGAACGAAGAGTGGCCAAATGTGAACCTGTTTCTTTTTCGACTAAGTGTAACTAATCAACAAACTTAGCAAAAACTTCATATTTGTTTTTCATAAAGAATACCCAAGTCATCTGAGAAAAGTCATTAATAAACAAGACAAAGTATCTACACCCACCAATGGATGACTTCTTCATGTCACATACATCACTATGAACTAACTATAAACATCTGTTAGCTCTCCAAGATGACTGTTTAAGAAAACTTTCTCGATTTTGTTTGCCCAAAACACATGACTCACAAAGAATACTATCTTTGTGAAAAGTGGGCAACCCATTCACCATACCATATCTCTGCAAATCCACTAAAGAGTGGATATTCAAATGTCCATAGCGGAGATACCATAACCGCTGTGTAGACATAGTACATGTACCTGTGTCAACAACTGTCGCAAGTTCTATATTGGGAGGAAGCACCTTATAATGCAATCTAACCAAGTTTCCATCTTCATATCCAGTATATATTGTTTTATAATCATCCTTCACTGAATTGATGTAAATGAGCCCATGTTCAAGCATAATTTGATAACCTTTCTTTCAAATAGTTACCAAAGTAAGTGTTTCTTCAATGTGGGAACATACCAAACATCCTTTAAGTATTTTATAGACCCATTAGGAAGAAGAATCTGAATAGATCCAAGTCCTAGTGGTGTATGCATAGACTTATCTACTAAGGCAACTGGAGAGAGAGAAGCTTCCTTAAAAGACCAAAAGAAATCTCTCCTAAATGTCATGTGTTTGGTTGCTCCTGTGTCTAAAACCCATACATCTGTGAACTCATCTCTAGCCTCATATTCAATATAATCAATGTGCCCCAAAGTAGGGAATGTAGACTCATGGGCAACATTACTAGACTCATCATAGTCATGATCGACATACTGAGCAGAGTTAGTCTTAGTCACTTTTTGTGGCCTCTAAATTTTATCAAAAGGAATCCTACATTGTGAGGCAATGTGACTAAATTTTTCACATCTATGACACTGAATGTTTGATCTACCTCGACCTCTACCCCTATATGAGTTGTGACCATGTCCTCGATCACTTGTTTCATGTGAATGTGATTGATTAGATTTTTGATTATTTTAATGACCCCTACCTCTATTTTGATATTTGCCTCTTCTGTAACCTCGACCCCCTCTAAAACTATTTCCTCTATTATTTTGATGTCCAGATGAAGATGAACTAGGCTTTGACTCTAAAACATGAGCTTCTTCAATTTTCTTGGATTTCATGGGTAGAGAGAGGTCATGTTGGATGATAAACTCAACCAACTTATCAAAGGTGATGCCTGTGATCTTTTCAAAGACATGCAACATTTCAACAAAATTCCTATAGGACCTTGGTAGTCCTTTCAAAGTAGCAATGACTATGAGGTCATCCTCTAGTTTTCCAAAACTAGCTTTAGTATACTTAGTAGTGATATTTTTCAAATTAGACATATATTCTCCCATATCCCCATATTCATCTAATGACAAAGTAAACAACTGCATATGAATATCTATCTTCTTATGCTTAGGTTTCTTATCATACAAGTCTGACAATGTTTTCCATGCAGTGTAACTATGAGGAGAATTTTCAATATGAACATAAGTATCACAAGTACAACAACATTTAATGAGAGCTAAGGCCTTAGAAGCACACAAATTGAATACATCTAATTTAGCCTGCTCTGTTGGCAATGTTGGATTTTCATTCTTAACAATATCCCATAACTCATTAAAAACTAGTGAAGCCTCCATCAATCGTTTCCAATATGAATAATTGGAAATTGTTAATCTATCACCATCTGAAAGTAAATTTTGAATTTTCAGCATCTTGAAATGAAAGTAAGTGCAGTAGAGAAAAGTGCAACAAAATGTAAAAGAGATGAAACAAATATCACACTCATTGCACAAGACACTGCTTCTATGGGGATTTTCACTTAACCTCCGCATAGAGCACAAAATAAAAACAAGAATTTTTGATAGGTTTTGCACTTAACCTCACCAAAAATCAATGATTACACCCTTATTTTGCCAAATTACAACCTTATTCCACCAATTACACTATCATATCACCACAACAATGTAAAAGAAAAAGAATTGAATTCCCCCTTTTTTGAATTGTTAAAATACACAATACAATAAGTATGTGTTTTACAACTTTCAGATTTAAAAAAAAGAATATTCCTTTTACAAAAAAAGTATATTCTAAAGTAAAAAGAACTTTTTCCAAAAGAAGGGATTTGAACCCTTGACCTCCTCCTTTGGAAACTTCTTACAAAATAATCTTAACCAATTGCTCTAAGAGCATATTCAAATATTATAATCAGAAATTTCTACTTATTATGGATTTTTTCTGTGAGGGAAAAAAATTACATGTGTGTAAATAAATCAAAACTTGTCCCTTTTTCAGTCTTCTCACTCAGGTTTTCTCAGTGGGACCCAAGGCATAATTTTTATATCCAAAAAACTTTAGAAATAGAAAAAAAATATTTCCTGAGTTTAACCCTGTGCCATTCTTCCCTGGGACCCCATGGCTGCTCCCGGAAGTTTCTCTGCACCTATTCTCTCTCCCATAGGTCGTATAGATCTGTACAGGCAGTATAAAAAGGATTTTGACTGAGTTTTGGAAAATGTTTTGAGGTATTTTTGCAGGAAATGAGTTCAAAATGAAGTCAGGGCATTGGAAGGCCGTACAACTCAAATTTTTGTAGATTTCTCATTTAGAATGCAAAAACAAGGGTTTTAATAATATTTGCAGGTGTTTTGGATTTTAAGAGGTCTGAGAAAGAAATGAATTAACAATGGTAGCCATGAATGGAAATTTCAGAGGTTTTTCACAAGTAAACAGGCCATACAAGTCCATTTGTGCAAAAAAATTAATGAATTTTAATAACATTTAAATGCTAAAAAATTCATTTTTAATGACAGAGGAGTTTGAACACAATTTTAATGGAGTATGAATGATCAAAATGCCCAGATGGTGGTATATGGAAAATAGACAGGTTTAAATGTAAAAAATATTTGAAAAATTAAAATAATTTAATTATTTTTCTAACATTTAAACCAATAAAATATTTCATTATATGGCATACCTTATTTCATGCCAAAATGATATCATGTGAATTTGACTTTTCACCTTGCCTTCCTTCGAATTCACCAAGCTCCCAAAATTGCCATGTTCTGATACCACTGATAAGTGCTTGAACCAAATAGGTTGAACCTTGTCCCTACTTAGTGTGAGTGCACAAGTATTTTATTAATATTCAAAAAATTAAGTACATAAGGGTATCTTTACTCCGTTAACCCTTTTTCATAGCAAACATTGATTTATATAGTTTTTACCAATGACCGGTAAAAACAACTAACCTATAACCAACTATTTATGGGAAAACAACCCATAAGGTAGTTCTAATTAATTAAACTCAAAAAAATAAAACTACCTAAAACTAAAACTAAGTAGATTTATTTTATGGGGGTGTCTTTACTAAAAGATGCATGCCCCATTTACAATAATATTTATTAACCTACCAAAAATCTAACCTAATGTTAAGACTTTGGAACAAGTCCTAACAAAAGGACATGATAGACTAGAGGATGATGATGATGGATTGTTAGAGATGTTAGTTGTTAGATAGATGACTGTACTCAGATTTGATGGTTTTATTGATAACTAGTTTTGGATGTTAATGGCGAGAAAGATGATAGAAGTGTTGGAGAAATAATTGGACATTATATTTTATATATTATTCATGTGATCAAATTAGATGATTGGTTATGTGATTTATTATAGGATATAGATGTTGATTGTATTTAAACATCCATCCATTCTTCATTGTTTAAAAAATTCATTGATCATCATAGTCCAAGTAATCTTTTTTAATGTAGCACTAGGAAGTATGCACCATGATATGTTTACGACCATGATGACATTTTACCAAAGTGCATGGTGAACTGATACAAAGATCAGAGATAAAGTGGATAAGTAACACGTATCATAATGCACCATTTGGTATAAATAATGAAGATAACATGTGTGCCATATGATATTATACATAGACAATACAAGACAAAATGATAAGATTAAAGATGCACAAAGATATTTACATAATGCTTAACTAAAGACATGTAAATAAACATGAGTAAATAAGTAACTAAACATATATGATTAGACATGAATATATACATGATAAAATATATTCAAACAATTCAAACATCATCAAATATCACATTAGTATCAACATGTAAATTATGTGACCAGTATCTTGTCTAGTGTCTTAACGAAAGCTTATGAGAGGAGTGGCTAAGGTATGACTTGATATGACAATGATATGAGACATGAGGGTAAATTTGATGGATGATTGGATGACATGTTAGGTGAGGGAATAATAAGCTTGCATTGATCAAAGTTTTGAATCAAAACGTGATGGGTTTGGACAAGGTGTGTTTGATCAAATTTAATACAGGAGCTAGTTTGATTAAGATGAGGTGGGGTATTATAACCCTAAGTTTAAATTGTTTTGATTTGGATGGGTACCTTAAATCTTGTAATTTGATGAGTGATAGGTTTTAAACTTTAAAATATGTGATTTGAATAAGTTTAATAGATTGTGGCTAATCCTAATCAAGGTTAATTTTGACAAGACTAGCTCAAAGAAGAGATTAGATGGGATTTGCTCAAGTTTGGATGGGTTGACAATGACGAGGTTGATAACATAAGATGATAGAAAGGTTAACTTATGCAAAAGGGATTACTAGGATTTGACCATTGAACAAGTGTATATGATTGTGATGAGCAATAGGAAATGAGTTGGACTAAGTTTGATGAGGTAGAAATGGTATGTTAAAGACAAAGTGATGATTATGATGCAAATTTGAATTAGGATACAAATTATGGATAAGGATATGGATTTTTCATAGGACACATGATAAGTCAACTGGGATATTTTTTAATTTTCTATATTTTTTGATTTATTTAGATGTTTTTTTATTTTTAGGATTTTTTGGGGATATTTATGTACAAAAGGGGGTTACTAGAAAAGAGAAAACCAAGCCTAGCAACTAGAATGGGGATTATGACATATGGAATGACAAAATAATTGTGGATGATGGAAAAAGGGGATGAGGGATGATGAGGAATAGAATAGGGATCCCCAGTGATCGTATTATGAGTGAACCAAATGTCTTATTATCGAAGTATCACTCAGAGGATATGCCAAGATGTTTCTAGAACAAGTCTTAAGACATCTTCTCCCTTATGAAGGTCAAGATGGGAAGAAAGGATAGACATAATAGGATAGGAAATAAGATGAATAAGGATGGAACAAGATGTTTAGGACAATTAGGAACTATGGTAAGATGGATAGGATAGGTAAGGATGACATAGATGGGGTTTTAAAATGGGGGATATAACTGTAGGGAGGAAGTGGAATTTACCCTAGAGTTTTGAGGTACCTACAAATAATGGATTATTTTACCATGATGTCAAAAATCAATTTTCATCATGGTACTTGCCCAAGGTGCCAAAAAATTGGTTTTCACTATTACACAAATGATATTTATTTTATTTTTTCACTTTTTCTATTATTTATTTATTTATTTATGTATTTTTAATTTTTGACTTGATGGAAAATCAATTTATTGGAAGCGTGTGAGATACGGTGATTTTGATGATATTTGATCTTCAACTGACACCATTTTTGGATAGCTATGTTATGTGGAGCTTGTTGTCGATGTGGGTTTCATGGATGCCATGGTGACCTTTATTAACTCTTGATTTTGATTCCTCTGAACATCTCAACCAAGTGTCTTTGTAGCCCCTACAAGATGCAGTGTTACCTAGGAAGGTAATGTATGGTACGGATATGATTAAGGCTTATACTTGATCATGGTGTATAGGACTTGGATGGTTGATATGATCATGATGAAAGATATAATATCTGTTAGGTGACCAAAAATGGGGATCAATAGGTGCACACACCCTTAAGATGTGGGGTGTGTTGTTTGTGATTTATGCTAGATGATAAGAGATTTTAAGGGATCTAAGACCTTTTGACTTCTTTTCTTGATCCACCTATTTAAAGGATTGTTATCCATATTGATATTACTTTTGAAAATGAATTATTTAGTGATTGGTGTAGACATCCAATTCCTAACACCATCTGTGTTATGATTTTCAATCTTACTCAAATTGCACTCAAATGAACATTTTAGGTCAAATCATTAAAACACCCTAAATGGTTTGAACTTGTCATTTATAAGTGTTGATTTAAGTCAAAGTATCCCTAAATGGGGCAATGCATTTTATGTGATACCTAACTTTGATCAGTTCATTTCAAGTCAAAATGATGATTTCACTTTTTTGTGCTCTACATCACTCTTTTATTCTAATTCATTGGTACACATCACGTACCTTTGTTATTTTGTGTTGGTAGCATCTTAAATGGGATTACAATTCTAATGTATGTAACATCACCCTCTAATTCTTCTCCAATCAAATTACGATCCAATAATATGACTTTCTCACCATTTTGATTAATTGAGGGCCAGTTTCCAAATAATTGCATAAATGTTGATTAACCTTGTTTAAGGCTAATTGATCCAAATCAAGAGCTTAAGTGGATTTTCCATGAGAGTTATTGAATATTTATTTTTGTAAATTGATTTTCATTAACTGCATCATCAAATGACATCATCCTATGGGGTGGCATCCATAAGCCATAAATGCATAAAATATAAAGATTATGGGTCTCCCATGCCTCATTAAGACCCTCCATGCCTCTTAAATGCCCCTTCTTCCAAAATCATTATGAGAGATATTTATGGATTTTAATTATATAATTGGATTAATCCATGACCACACATCTCAATCTCGAGATGGATGGTCATGGTTGATCCTGACCAATCTAAAAATCCTATAAATAAAGAGGCCATGGACATCATTTTTAACCTTGATTTGTGCAAAGTTATTATGCCGAATTGTCTCCACAATCCTTTACATTTGATCATTGATTTTGTAAGCAAGATTCATTGATAGGCTAGTTTAGTGATTCCAAATCATGAGCCTAGGTTTTACAAGGAGTTTTTGAGACATTGGAGGAGTTGGCCACATTGTTGTTGAAGACAAGAGTTCTTGATCAAGGGATAACATGCTTTTGAGCCTCATTGGTATGGTGAATCTATTTGGGAAGGTAATATGGTGTTGATTTCTTTCATATGTTTCTTGATATCCTTTGTAATTCTTGCATGAATAGATAGGCTTAATTCAATTTACTCTTATGCATTTTCCTTTGATTTATTGGACTAATACTTTAATAATCATGTTATGTAATCCTCTCTACATTTTGGTAGGCTTGGTGGGACCACAAAGCACAAATTTACTCACAAAGCCTCTAAAAGTAACCTAATAACCATTATCATGTAGGATCTTGGAGTATGTAAGCAAAGAAGATAAAAAATTGAGCAAAAAAAGTCCATTTTTATAAACCATGGTTTTATTCTCAAGACTATCAACTCAGCCCAACTCAGCTCTGGGTCAACCCAACTCAGCTCTGGCTTGGCCCAACTCAGCTCTAGATCACCCTAACTTAGCTCTGGATTGACCCAACTTAGTTCTGGCTTAGCCTAACTTAGCTCTAGCTCAACCCAACTTGCTTATGGATCACCCCAATTTGGCTCTAGCTCAGCCCAACTCAGCTCTTGTTTAACCCAAATTGGCTTTGGCTCAGCCCAACTCAGCTCTAGCTCACCTCGACTCAACTCTGGCTCAGCCCAACTCAGCTTTAGATCACCCCAACTTGGCTCTGGATCACCCCAACTTGGCTCTAGCTTGACCCAACTCGGCTTTGGATCACCCTGACTTGGCTCTAGATCACCTCGAATCACCCTTACTCATCTTGACTCACATTGACTCATTTGTCAACCTAACTCACCTGTCAACCCAACTCACCTATCAACCTAAATCACCTATCAACCCAACTCACCTATCAACCCAACTCGACTATCAACCCAACTTGACTGTCAACCTGAGAGCTAAATTCTTAATGTCATTTGCTCAAACTCTTAAATGCTTCAAAGTAGGCCCTTATAATTGTGTTTTTGTAGGTTGAGGGGGTAGTTTGAAAGTTGGTTTGAATGCTTTTGACTAACCAAACACACTTTCATTTGGGTTTAAAATGAACATGTTTGATTTCACACATTTGAATTAGTGCTTAAAATGAACCTAAGATTTGGATAAGTCTTAGGTACTTTTCATTTAGTGCTTAAAACACATCATAACTCTCAAAAAAATATAAATTTGGTGTTTTAACCATGAATTTAGGCTAAGTCTTGAATCTTCAATTTGGGTTTAAAATGAACTTAGGTCTTTATTACTTCATGTAGCCTTTTTTGTGCAATCTTTTACCATTTTACAATTAAGGCCAAGGGCCAAAAAGAACATCACCTAATCTCTTATTTGGTGCTTAAAATTGAACTCATTTGTCAAGTTTATATGTAATAGGTGATTAATTAATTGATTGGTAAAAAGAGGGATGTTGCATGATGTTTTTCCATCTGTCCCCTTTAAGGAACTTTTGAAATGAAAAACACCATCCTTATTACAAGCATGCCTAAGTCCAAGGCATAGAAGGAATGTCGCTTAAATCACTCCACAAAAACTTGTAATAATATTAGGTGATCTGAGGTGACCATAAAGTCTTTATATTATGTCTTTTATTTTATACAAACTTGGCTTGTGATGGGATTTCATCACCTCCCATGAGTTCTCTAGGGTAAAACATTGGGATGTATTTGTATTTTGGACATTGTACTACACTGAGCAAGTGAAGGATGTATTGGTTACAAAAAAGGTAAGACCTTTTTGCAATAAACCAAGTGCCACGAACCACCAATTAAAGTGTGTTTCTTTTGCATCATTTAGCATGAAAGTCATTGTGTAATTGATTCATTTAGAATGATCAAAAACTTGATATTTTTAGTCAACCCCACATTGCCATACCCTTGCTAGGATTTGGATGATTATACTTCGTCTATATTGGTCATTTTTTCTTGGTATGTTTTGAGACTAAAAGTTATTTATTTATTTATAAACCATGTCAAAATCAATTTGTTTATATGCCACTCTTTTGTTTAAAGAGGCATTATGCTACCCATTTTACACCACGCTTTTGTCTTGATATTTTTTCTAAACATGTTTGTGTGTGTGCCATTTGGACCTTGTTTATGTGTCGTCATGTTGTCCGCTCTTGTCTAGCTTGTTTGGTCCAATCCTAGTCTTCAATATTGCATTTTCAATTAACCTTGCCAAGTTTGGATCCAAACATTGATTGATTTATGTTTAGGTCTCAATTCATGGGGCTGATACATAGATCTTTCTTTTTTGGTTTGTATAACTTCAGTTAAATGATTAGCCAAAATTGAAGACTATTGATTGTTTATTTGCTTAAGTGCCTATCTTCATCATTGTTTGTGCCTTTATTTGGGAGAACACAACCTTTGTCTAAAAGCCTTTGATGTTAGACATTTGACGTTAGGTTATTTTATGCCAAACTTGGCACAAACCATTTGAGATGCAACTCCACCCTTTTGACCAAGGTTGAACCTTTTGTCTTTTGGACATCACTTTTTAGAGTTTGCAAAACTCTAAGCCTTTTATTTTCAACGCTTCTTCATTAAATGTTGATTTGTCTAGTTACACTTATGGTGGAGTCACGTATAGCCTAACTTATGATAGAATGGCCACACAAAATGGCTTTTATGACTTTAGTCAAGAACCTAATGGTGATAATATAGTTTGTGAGACAAATTTCTATCCACCTCACAAAAATAAGTCATAGAAACACAATCAAGATCTAACTTATGATCCAACTCAAGATTGGGATGATTGGGTTTATCAAGAAGACTTGGATGCTTTGGCTTATGTGAGCAACCAAACTAAGACGTATCCAATCGTCACCATTTTAGGACCTCCTCTTTTGGATTATGAGATCAACAAAACTAAGAAACATGTAGTAATTGCCATTTTAGGACCTCCTCCTTTGGTTTGCACAAATAACCAAACTAAGAAGCATCCAGTTATTACCATTCTTGGCCCATCACCAATTTTTGATGAACCTATTATTGAAGAACCACCATTTGATGAACCAGTTGTGTTTGATCCTTTCTTCAATTGTCTAGTTTTTGGAGAGTCCATTATTGAACCACAAACCATTATTCTTATTAAACCAAACATTCCCCACTTTAGAAATTTTGTGCTGATCTTCGAGCCAAAACAAGAACCATTACCTCTTCAAGAGCCATCGTATGAGGATCAAAATGTGTTCAAAATTGATTTTTTGCAAACAATTGTGAACCAAAACCAAAATATTATTATTGAAAAACCTATTTGTGATAAATTCACCTATGATAAGTTACCTATTCATATGTTACCTATCTTTAAAGAGCCTCATCTCCTTGACAAGCCAGTCTTGATAGAGTTGTTTCTTGATCTTTTTCCACTCATTGAGGAGTCTCACTTTGATAGACATGATTTTATCGAGACATCCCTTGAGTGGTACCTTCTCTTTGAGGGACTTCACTTAAACAAGCTAGTCTATTTTGAAACCTTCCAAGATGAATCAATTTTTATTGAGCCCATTATGCCATCACATGCCATTACTTGTCAAACATTTAGCATTCAACAAAACATTATCAAAACAATCGTATCAAATGAAGAATTAGAATTAGAGCCAAGTTTTATTTTTGAACGAACATTAGATTTAGAATTAAAAATAGAATCAACATTATCTGCAACATTGGATTCAAAGTCCCTTGATTTAGAATCAGATTCAAAAATACATTATAGCCATGGTTGTTACAACATTGGTTACAATTGCCTTGCAGATCAGTTTGAATTTATTTGTGATCCTTCTACAATTTTTGAGGATGATTATTTCAGCATTGACACAAGTTCTCATAGTATTTTCTATGAGGATTATGTTGTCTTTCATCATCCCACCATTATTCCCACCCAAACATAGCCATTATATTGACATTCCACCTCCCACAAACGTCGATTGGGATCTATAGAATTACACTTTGTTGAACTGCATCCATGGTGACATATCATTTGTAGAATTTCAGTAGGGTCAACACCAAATTCATGCAGAAGAAGAACAATATCCTAGTGAAACCTTTTCAGAGGCACTAGGGGATGATCAAAGTTAAAACTTAGCATCTTCTAGTGAAACCTTTACATAGGCACTAGAAGACAATAAAAGTCAAATTTTAGCATCTCTTTTTGAAATGTTCTCGGAGGCACTATGGGATGATCAAAATAAATTCATTGGTGAAAACCTCCCTGAGGCACCAATAGCTGAGCATAAAATTTCTTCACTATTTATTGAAGATATTATTCAAGATCAAATCAAAATAGCTTCCAATCTACAACATAGTCAAATGGTAGCTACTCTCAAGATCAAGCAACAAAACAGTCCAGTGGTAGCTACTCTCAAGATCAAACAACAAAATAGTCCAGTGGTCCTATTGTGAGCATCTTCAGAGGTCTTTAGCCCCACCACAACCAAAATTATGTTGAATCCAAATCAAAAACATAACATGTGACTGAAAGTCCTAATATTCATTTTTTTCCCATTCATTATACATTCCATTATCACCCACCTATATATTACCCACTTATCTCATTTATCCCAACATTATTTACCATCACTAGCAACACTTTCCTTTATCAAGGTTATAATGATATCTTGTCTTGACATTTGAAGGAAGCAGAATAAATGATCTACGAAGATCACAAACACATTATTGAGATCCAGATCAACAACAATTTCTTAACAAAGCAACTTGTCTGAAATGGTGTTGGATAGCAACTTTATAACTTATCATCTCTGTTGTGTCACATATTGACTAGGATGTGCATCTCCCTATCAACAAAAGCAACATAACCATTTTTTACTTTTACAATTACCATTTGCCATTACCATGCCTCTTCTCTAGGGGGAAACCCTATAGACCCTTTTTAGGCATTATTATACCATTGTAATCCATGAACCATGCCATTTTAACTACATTGACTTGAGGTCCTTTAAGACTAAGTAAGTAATGCTCAAGTTTGTCGAGGTCAGCTCGATCATCTTCTTTATGCTCTCTCCATTTTGTGAGTAATTCTTCTAAGTTTGAATGCTCTCATCATTTTGTGAGAAACCTAAGCCTACGCTCTCATTATTTTGTGAGCAATTTAAGTTAATCATTGCTTGGGGGCAACTTTGTTACCAATATAGCCAATTATCTTATGATCATTTTCTTATACCATTTCTTTACTATGATCAAACCCTGTTCTTAGTCATCCTATCTCATCCCATTTTGATCTTGGTTCCTTCAGTTCATCCTACACTTTCTACGAGGAGATTCTAATATGGTTTTAGGAGTTTTTAAATTTAGTGTTGAATGACAGTCTATGGCAGTAGTATGACATTTGATCTGAAAAGCTATCTTTCATTAATTATCTTATTTGGTATCACTAATTATAATCGCCTATGGGAAAGTCAATATTATTTTGGCACCCTTGATTATAACCACCTTTGAGCAAATTAGTGTTATGACATTGTTTCCTAATTATAACCACCTATCGGGAAATTAAGTACAATGCCTTTTTATCATGTATTACCACATCATCTGATCATGACTATTATCATTTGTCTTATCGTTCACCTTTGTTTATGAACTTCTTGTGACCTTGTTAGTTTGTCATCACCTTTTGTGTGGGCATAATTACTGACTTGGGATTATGTAGGCCATGCTGATTCATGTCGAGGTCAACTTAGTCCCTCTTATCTTATGCTCTCACCATATTACGAGCATTTTAAGTTGGCATGATCTCACTGTTTCATGAGCTAGACCATTTTTTATCTCTTAATCCTCAATCGAGTTGAGATACTTAAAAAATTCTAAAAACATTCGTAAAACATTGAAAAACTCAAAAACATTTTGTGTATATATTTGATTATTATTTGTCATGTTGGTCTCTTATTTTCTTGTTTAGTCTTGCTTATTTATTTTATTTTCCAAGTACATCTTGATGGTCCATGTAGATCTTGATTATTCGTATCTTGATCTCATGTTGTTAAGATGTCTTGTTTTCTTTTTCTTTGTCTTTGCTTTTTTATTTAAATGTAAATAGTTGTAACTCTAGTTTTACTCATTATTTTACCATTATCCTTAGTTATAGGTATTCACATTTGAACCAACTCAGTGCAATTGGAATCTTATGTCATTCTAATTAATTCATACTTATGATGCCTAATTTATTTTGCTATAAAAAGTGCTTTGTGCTTAGGATCCAAAGTCTTAACATCAACATCAGCTCTGTTGAACGGTTCTCAAAAACGCTTTGCATAATCTAGGCTCATGATATAGAATTTGGCATCTAGGTAACATGATTTTAGCACTTGAATCTATGCTTAGACATGCAAATCTTTGCATACATTATGAGTCTAATCAATTATTGGCTAGTTTTCATCATTCTTCACTCCATTCTCTCCCAAACTTGGGTGAACTACATTGGCCTGAAGTTCATGTTGGAAAATGAGTCCACGGAACTATGTAGGTAGCATCCACTTATCTTATACATCTGGAGTTAACTCAACCATCTCCATTCTTCTTTTCATCTCTCTCATCACTTTGTGCAGTCTCATATGCTTGGTTTCTTATGGTTTCTAAGCCATTCCACCATCGCATGTATGTTTGTGCCTGCTCGCTTTAACGTATCTTTTGGTTTATATCCTTGAGATATTTTGCTTATTAATTACCCATACTAGGGTGAAACATTTGAAAAACATTTTAATCAAATCAGATCTATAAATTAACCCTACTGGGGTATAATTATTTTATCACAATCATATTTTCTCTATTAGGGCACCTCTTATTATATTCTCTTTGGAGACCCCATTATAGTGGTGCTTCCCTTTCTAAACCACATCATTCTCTCTTTTCCTCTCATTATAAGCTCTCCACACTACTACCCATGATGATAATATTTATTGTGCAACTTGTCTCGAGATTGATCGATGCCATAAGTGTATAGCTTGTATTCTCTAATTCGGTACATTTAAAGTGTGTCCCTTACATTTATGGATTGTATCCTTCCCATTCCCCCCATTTGTTGGGGCCTATTATACCTCTAATTATATTTTGATCATTGATGGTAATCATCTGTGTAAGCATTAGCTCATCTAGATGTGATCTATTTCATGGGTTAATCTCTCACTTTTTTTCGAGAGTCCATCCTTCTCTTTCATCCTAGTATGTCCTCTCAAGGGGGCATCATGGGTATATTCCAATTTCTTCTTGACAAATATTTTCTTTGAAAATATGTTGCTTCATTTGAATGTCTCGCTACACCTTATTAAATAGGGGCAAACTATAGACATCCAATTCCTAACACCATCTATGTTGAAATTGTCAATCTTACTCGAATTGCACTCAAATGCACATTTTAGGTTAAAATCATTAAAAACCCTAAATAATTCAAACTTGTCATTTACAAGTGCCAATGTAGGTCAAAGTATCCCTAAATGGGGCAATGTATTTTATGTGATACCTAACTTTGATCAATTCATTATGAGTCAAAATGATGATTTTATCTTTTTGTGCTCTGGATCACTCTTTTTTTCTAATTCATTAGTACACATCATGTACCTTTGTTATTTTGTGTTCCCAACATCCTAAATAGGAATACGGTCCTAACACATGTAACATTTATTGATGCAGTGGATTACACCTTCTAAAGGGAGGCTCAACTCTCTTCCTCCATGGCACATTGGAGACATTCCTCTTGTTGTGGATTGCAAACATGAGGGATGAATCTCTAGATGAGGGGTAAGTTCCCCTTGATGCACCTTGAGGCCCTATATTTCCTACTAATAATAATGGGGGGGATGAAATGGGAGAGAAATACTAAAATTAAAACCTAAACTAATGTAGTGATGCACTAGAATGGTTGGTCTACTCAGCTTTGACATACACTTTACACCATAGAGAAACAAGCATACACTTTATTCAAATGAGAACCTTTCCTACATCTGTGTGTCAATAGGGGATATTATGGAGATATAGGGAGGAAGAACTACCAGAGGTGTTCTAAGACACACTATGGATAGCCTGTTCACATGCGCCTATACTCTGAACTGGACACTTCTTGTTGACCTGCAAGAGAAGAACTCACAATACACTAGATATGTTAGCATAAACTTATGAAAGCATGAAAAGGAAATGAATTAACATAAGATAAAATTGTAGACATATGCAAAAGTACAAGCTCAAATGGAGGTAAAAATGCTTCTTTTGATTTAAGGTAAATTCCTTCAGGGCTTCACCATATAATGATGAGATAATTTTTCTCAAATGAGAAGTTACAAATATATCAAGAACTTTGAAATAGACAGCTAAAAAATCAAGGGATGGAAACCCATGCTGAGTTAAACACTTTTGTAAAGACCACAAGCCCATACTGCTACCACATTCTTCTAATTATGTATGGGAGAGCCATGCAGTAGATGTCCAAGTTACTGCCCTTGCTATCTTGGGCCTACAAAAGCATGGGATACTCCTTTTAACAACTAACAAAGCCATCCCCAAGTTGTGTTGACGGGACCATGCTCTCTTTAATGTTGGGTGCAACTGGATGTGCATTAATGGTGAAACATGAAAACATGGTTTGCTCTCCTCTATAGTTCAAAAGCTAATCTATTTTATTAGTTTTTGGTAGATATATTTCATCAAATGTATTAATTCTCTTTTTTGAGTCATCCATGCCACTTGTCTTGGTCTGAGTGGTCATTGATTCTATCCCTTGTCTTTGTCAACAATTGGAACTGTTCCTTATTTTGTCTTTGCCTGTATTTTATCTCCTTCCTTCGACTTCTCCTTTACCTTTTCTTTTCTTAATTTTTGACTTATCAGGCCTTTTGCCTTGCTTTCCTTCAGAAAAAATGTTTGAAGGAATTCCTTTAGACATTTTATCTGAAGGAATTCTTTCTTTTGATTTGCTTCTTTTCTCAAAGGGCATGTGCCCTTTAGGACTTTGTAATTTGTCTCCTTCTTCAGTTGGTTTCCCTCTGCAAGGGTTTCTTTCATCCAAAAGTGCCCTTCAGTATTTTTTAAATGGTCTTCATCTTTCTCAAGGTACCCTCTGCAAGGGTACTTACCCTTCAGACTTTTTGCAAACATCCTTCAAGCTGTCAAAATGCCCTCTAAAGGAAATCCATTGCCTTTTGTGAACTACCATAGGCCATTTCGGGTCTTTCAATCGCTTCTAATTATAAAAGTAGATAAGTAATGCACCTACACAAACCTGATTTGCACTAGACTAAGCAAAATGACAAAACACTTGGCTTTTTTCATTAGAAAGGTCTGGCAGAGATCATCTTTTGCACAAGGTAGTAGAGGGATGATCTAGCCAAACATGGATTGGATGACCTTTGTAAAGAAAAGGAGGGGGTGCCAAATTTTGGTTTGCAAGACCAAAAATTGGTCAACAACATCACCTTCTAATTCTTTTCCAGTCAAATTATGACCCAGTAATATGACTTTCTTACCATTTTGATTAATTGAGGGCCAATTTCCAAATGATTGCATAAATGTTGATTAACCTTGTTTAAGGCTAATTGATCCAAATCAAGATCTTAAGTGGATTTTTCATGAGAGTTGTTGAATATTTATTTTTGGAAATTGATTTTCATTAACTACATCATCAAATGACATCATCCTATGGGGTGGCATCCATAAGCCTTAAATGCATAAAATATCAAGATTATGGTTTCTCATACCTCATTAAGATCCTTCATGCCTCTTAAATTCCCCTTCTTCCAAAATCATTAGGAGGGATATTTATGGATTTTAATTATAAAATTGGATTAATCCATGACCACACATATCAATCTTGAGATGGACAATCATGGTTGATCCTGATCAATCTCAAAAATCTATAAATAGAGAGGCCATGGACATCATTTTTAAGCTTGATTTGTGCAAAGTTATTTTGTTGAATTGTCTCCATAATCCTTTACATTTGATCATTGATTTTGTATGCAAGCTTCATTGATAAGCTAGTTTAGTGATTCTAAATCATGAGCCTTGGTTTTGCAATGAGTTCTTGAGACATTATAGCATTTGGCCACCATTTTTGTTAAAGACAGGAGATCTTGATCAAGGGAGAACATGCTTTTGAGCCTCATTGGTATGGTGAATCCATTTGGGAAGGTAATATGGTGTTGCTTTCTTTCATATATTTTTTGATATACTCTGTAATTCCCACATGAATAGATAGGCTTAATTATATTTACTCTTATGCATTATTCCTTTGATTTATTAGACTAATGCTTGACTAATCATGTTATGTAATCCTCTCTACAATTGGTGTCATGAAACATTTTTGATTTATTGACTTGATTTGATTTTGATTACCCCATGGTGACTTAAATAAGTTTACACCAGAGGAAATGAATTTTTGACTTAATTGATGAGTATTTTGACTTGAATTTTGATGGTCCGCTAGCACCTTGAGGAGGTTTTCACTAGGGGAAATTACTTTTTGACTTGGTTAGTCTTTTGACTTATCTTGATTTTGACTTATAGCTGGATCAAAGCTGAATTTTTGGTTAGGATTGATTATTTGACTATGATTTTAGATCCTCATATATTTGGAACATGACATGTTACTTTGGGAGGACTCTAACGATGCATGAATCTATTTGCTCCCATTGAGGGTGGTGATGAAGTGGTTGTTGATGGGAAAATAAATGATGGATGAAGGCAAATGGGATGAATTGGGTATATTGATAAGTGGATGGTCGAAAGCATGATCCTCATAGAGGTTCTTGGGAGACCCAATTTTTATTGTAGATAAATCATCCTCAAGATTCCTAAAATGATCACTAAATATTTCTATAAAACATGCACCCTAAGTTAAATAAAATTCACTCTAATAATTAGTAGTTGACAAGGAGCTTAAAAACTCTTTTATAACTTCATCATGTTAGCATAAACTAAGATACATGCCTTGTTACTAGTTCATATTTTAATTAGATACATCCTCAAAGATATATGTATTAGATACATGATCTTCAACATATATAAGTGATGATAATTATGACATGGAATCTAATATGGATTCAGATGTTGATGTTGGACATGATACTAATGTGGATGATAATGGTGTTGATTTTTATGCTAACTTTGATGTTGTATTTGACATGGATGTGGATGACATTGGTGATGTGACACTACTTGCAGATGATTTTTTTATGATGGCTTCAAGGAGGGCCTATTGTATGACATTGTCTACAAGTATCCTCTTCACTTTATGTTTAGTGATGGATGATTTAAGACAGAGGGACTTTAGGAATTGAGGATATGATATAATAGATGGAAGGTATATGGTTGGTGGATTATGGGTTCATTGTCTTGGCCTTGGTTTAAAAGGGGAAGAGTTTGATCATGATCAGGAAGTGAATATTGGTATATCCCTTATGGTTTACTCTCAAATGAGGATTCTTCACATTCATTCTCAATTTTGATATCACCTTGGTCGATGAGGTCTTGGGCATAATTTTTTAAATTATGGAATAGATTAATATAATTCCCCTAGGTTTGATGATATAAATAATATTGGTTTGCTTTATACCATGAGGGCTTTGATTTAGATAGATCTATAGGCTTGATGTGGTGATGAACAAATATGTTTGCAGTGACTAACTTATGGTAGATGTATTCTAAGGAGATAGGGAAAGGAGCATATTACCTCTATTCATGGTTGTGTTTAGACATGGAAGCTTTTCCCTCAAAATTAGGTCGTTATTCAAGGTATAGTAATTCCATGATCTAACAAGTCTGGGGTATGTTATGTGTTTTAAGGGATGGACTAAAACTAGATGGGGTTGCTAGGATAGATTTCCCTTTGCGAGGATGATGGGTAATGTCATGACTAAGACTATTAATAGTGGATGAAAAGTTTGATTATGATGGGTTGGCATGAATATTAGGAGTAGATTGATGTTGATAGGGAAAGATGAGGGACTCTTGCCTATGAGGAAATTTAGGTTTGATGGCATCCAAGTATGCAACTAGACATGCACTCATTTTTAAGAGTCATAAAAAGAGTGTATTCGTGTTGGCAAAGAGATGTTTTTCAAACATGACATCCAAATCTATTAGGGAAACCATGGATTGTTTGAATTTGAGTTTAAGTTTGACTTGGTGATGTGAGATGTTTGATATAATGTAACATTTGATGGGTATTATAAGTGTCAAGTGGACCAGATTGATAAAATCAAGTAAGGACATGGGCTAGCTAAAATTTTGATGGGTTCAACTTGATTTGGTGTTTGAAAATGATGAGCTAAGACAAGCTCCAAGGTTTGACTTAAGATAGGGGATATGTTTGACTTAGCCAAAGAGACATGAATAGGTAATGAATAACCTTCGATGGGGTTGACTTGATTTAGACTAGCTTAGAATGTGGATGATATACTCAATTTAGATTTGGACTATAGATGATGAGATTGGACTAAGTAGATGATAAGTTTTGATTGGGGTTTGTGATTCAAACTTGACTAAGTTTATATGTAATAAAGCTTATGGTGATGAATATGAAATGCAAAAAGAGTTTCCAATGTGGACCAAGGTAAGATTTGTAGACTTGATGAGATTAGGGATGACTGGTTGAAGAGTGTGGGTATGGTTAAGTATAGATTATAGGTGATGTTTTTTGATGAGGTAATGATGAGGTTAGACTATGACTATACTTTGGACTTTGACTTATTAGGAGTTATAATAAAGATGTTAGAAATGCAAAGGGATGTTAAGATTAGAAGATGTTATGTGAATTAATGTGTGGGATATATTAATGATAGATTGAGCTTGCCTTTAGGATGAGTAGTTTGAAGGGGAAACATGACTATGGTTAGGATGAGGTATGGCCTTGAGCAAAGAGGTCTATAAGATTTGAACTAGTATGATTGATTAGTTTAGATGATAATAGGGTATGGCTCCCTAAGTTTTGACTAGGTTGGACTAGATTGATTATTGATATGGATGATGATGATTTTTAGATTCAAACCAACATAATGACCAGTGCTCCAAGAAGATGATAGGTGTAAAAATTTGTATAATGATGGGTTCTATCAAAATGATAATGGTTTATAGGTTAAAATCAATAAAGTGATGGGATATAAGATGGGTGCCAAGTTAAAACAACAGGTGTTAGGTTAAAATTGGTACAAATGTTAGGTTAAAACTGGTAGAGTAATAGGTCTAGACCAAATGTAAATTGATTAAAGTAGTTAAGGTTAATTGTGATAGGATGTGTTGGACTAATGCACAAGGTTGACTATGTTTAGGATGGATGACTAGGTGTGATAGACTAGGTTGAAAGGAATGACTAAGTCGAGGATGGGTTTTGGACTAGAGGAGAATGGCTTAATGTTTAGGCAAGCTAGACAAGGTGATGAGGACAAGATGGCATGATGTTTATATAAGATGGTGGGTGAGAGGATTGGATTAGGATGAGATATGATGAGGGGTGACAAGTTTGACCAAAGGGGGGGGGAATAAGACAAGATGATAGGTGATGGGTTTGGACTAGGTAAGTTCATATATGATTAAGACAAGATTTAGGCATGATGGTGGATGATGGATTTAGACTAGGATGGGATGAGATGATAATGTTTTATCTAAGGTAAATAATATTAGGGCAAGGTTGGGTATGATGAAGGATGATGATTTTGACCAAAAATAAAGATGGGGGGCATGGAATAGAACATGATGATGGGTGATAGGGTTGGGATAGGTTAGTTTAGATATGTTTAATAAAAATGGTAAGGTATTGAAAAAGGCAAGATGGGACAATTAAAGCAATATATTGGATATGGGGATGATGATTGATAAGGTTGTGACTAGGACAAGGTGAAATGATGATTAAGGAAAGCTTAGGAAACAAGATGAATGACATA
The DNA here is from genome assembly GCA_037957365.1 of Torreya grandis. NCBI lineage: Eukaryota > Viridiplantae > Streptophyta > Pinopsida > Cupressales > Taxaceae > Torreya > Torreya grandis. Next base: position 1,209,428 of record JARHVA010002575.1, on the reverse strand, counting down.
GTTTTTACTAAAGGGGATATGTTGAGGGGATGATAGGACGTGATACAAGATGAAAATGTATTGACTAAATAATAATATAACAAGGTGATGATGGGTCTAGTGATCTTTGTATCCTAGGGTCAAGACTAGGTGATTGGTTTGTGTGTATGTTATAAGGTCTACAAACAATATTGGCCTCAACAACAAATAAAAAATAATATACAAAACACAAACCTATATCTAAAGACTAACACAAGAGTGAAACTCAACACCCATCCCATCAAAAAACTCATGATGAGAGGTGCTTAGATTGGTGTCACCTAACCTTCTCTCACTGTCTGTACTTGGTGAGTGATATCCAAGAATGTTGTTTTCCCTACCCTGGGTGCTTGTTTCAACTAAAGGGTCTTAAGCTAGGTTTAACTATATCTCTAAGGGATCCCCCTAAACACATTTTGGTACATGGGGCTTGAGTACATTAGGGTGTTGTCTGACACCCGAGTATTGGATTGTTACTTCCTCACTTCATAGGATCTTGTATGGGGAAAGCTACTTCTCTTTTTGATAGTTGGCCCTGGTATTTATACTTTGTCAAAAAATAGAGTGTGGTGGTGAAATACATGTCATAATACCATGAAATCTACAAAAACTTATTGGGTGTCAATTCCACATCACATTGCCCCCTAAAAAAATAAAAATGTGGAGGTTTATTGACAGTTTATGATCCCCAAGACTTGCTTTATGGGTGTAATGGGAGAGCATATGTCATTGTAGCCTTGAGTGACAAATAATCAACCAAAAAATATGTTAATTAAATTTAAAATCAAACAAACAAACAAGATAATTAATACTAAATTAATATGTGATAAGAAAATTATTAAAAGGGTTTCAAATTGCCAAGTATTTTACAAGTAGCCTACAAAACATATTATTAGTGGTTTTTGAATTGGCCTCTTCAGGGGTAACCTAAAAAAAGGAGTTATAAATTAAAACAATATCTTTAAAAACTAAATATTTATATTTTAATGGATGCATCTTTTCAATACCTCTATTTTGGTGCAAATAGGAGGTCAAACAGACACTGATTCAAATGTTATGGCCTCCAAAAGATGGGTTATTTAGTCATACTGTGAACTTGCTATGCAATAAATAATGCCACATTTATTAGTTACAAATCCATGTTTTTGCAATCGCTAGTTCATAAATATTGTAATAAAATACTATAACAAACTCATGTTCATAATCAACAATGTCACATTTGTGCAGTTCAATGTCATGACTATCATCTACAATACAATGAATATCTAGCTACAAGGATACTCCTACAAAATAGAACATAGAAAAAGACAATGTCATGTTTAAAATGAACAATGTCACATTGACAGATAATGATGCCACATTTTGGTAGCTACAAGCTCGTTCTTGCACAAAACAACTCACAAACAACAACAAAGTCATGGTTATGGTTAAAAAAATCGTGGGTCAAAAAACTAAAATTGTGGTTCATGAAACATGAACTTGAAAAGGGAAAATAAATAGTTGTTTAGACCATGACAATCAAGTGTAATGGTTAAGAAAACTATTGTGACTATTAGGTTTGAAGTCATGGTTTTAGAGGATAAAATTGCATATCTATAGAGCAATGTCACATTTTGCACCTAGAAATGAAAATCATGAGATTTTTGGAGTTTGACATCAAATTTATCCTTCAATACTTTAATCTTGACAACAACTCAATAACCCCAAATCAAATAAGGGATCTCACTATGGTCACCATTATGTAATAGGTGAAATTTGAATCACAATAAGAAATTCAAGTAACACACTAATGACTGCAAATCAATTCCAAATCTCAACTAAAACTCAAGATTGGGCAAGGAAAGCAAATTGAGTGCAATATAGTGATTGAAATAAGAATAATAATACCTCAATGCAATAAAAAAATTACTTCCAAGTGAGTAGATGTACCCCAATGACAAGTATACTTTGTCTAATATGAGATGTTGGATTGCTTGTGACTCAAAACTTGGACAACATGTTGGTATGGATTGGATGATTTGTTTGACAAGAGACTAATTTTACATGATTTCTCTTCAAGATTAAAGATTTCCATCTGCATGGAGTTATATTTATTATATAGAGGAGGATGGAAGAAATCATGTAAAATTAGTCTCTTGTCAAACAAATCATCCAATCCATACCAACATGTTGTCCAAGTTTTGAGTCACAAGCAATCCAACATCTCATATTAGACAAAGTCTACTTGTCATTGGGGTACATCTATTTCCATCTGCATGGAGTTATATTTATTATATAGAGGAGGATGGAAGAAATCAATGGTTGGGATTAATCCATGATGGATGAAGATGGAGGGTTTTCCAACGAATATAAAATTCCTTAGAGAATTATAGAGGGAAGGTTGTATAGGCTTCTAGAGAGTAGAAGACTTTAGATGATGTTAAGACTAATGGAGAAATAAGGAGATTAGATAGTGATTATAAATGTGATTTGTAGGAGAAAGTGGGGGTAGGTGTGTAGGAAATTTAAAATGAGAAAATAATAGGTGAGATTAGTGATTAAATGGGATGTGATAAGGGTATAATGGTATGATTAATTGACATGGGATTAGGGGTAAGGTTAATATGTGATATGAAGGATGAATGAGATGTTAGACTAGGATGATGTTAGGATAAATTATGGGTGAAATTAATGTGATGAAGGAATGAGTAAATTTAGGTATATACACCACATTTCAATTAATTTTCTTATTAACATCCCATTTGTCACTAATCCCCACTTACATAATATTTTTAAAATTTAAAATTCATACCCCAACTACCAAATACTACCTCCACTATCTCTCCTATAAATCTGATCCCTAATCACCATCTAACCTTCATTAATCATCCCTAGTGGAATCTATAATTCTCGAAGATGCCTTGAGCCCCTCATTAATCATTCTCTAGGAATTTTAAATTCCTAGAAAATTGTTACACCATTAATTTTCTTCCATCATGGACAAATCTTGGCCATTGATCCTTTTCACCACCTTCTATATAATCACCTTCAAGCCCATGCAAAATTGAACTTATGAACTTGTAAGCAATTATTTCCACCTTGTTTATCTATCAAACATCCTTTAATCACCATTGCTGCAACATCTTGAGTTATTGTTAAGCAATCCAACATTCAAGAGCAATCAATAAGCACTCAACTTGTCATTGGGATCATGAAATATTGTCAAGAAGGTATACTGAACTACAATCTGAGGTATAATTGTGTGTATTTCGTTATGAATTTATTTTTCATTTGGTTCTTTTTCCCAATAAGAGGTTTTGTTATAGATTGGAGTATTTTTTGTGGTTTTGTATTGACCTTTGTTATTAATTGCATTATTATTATTGTTATTATAATTTGTAGAGTTAAAAGTGATATTTCCATAAATTCCCCTTTGTAAGATTATTTGAAACCAATTCATTCATTTACAATTGATTATTCAAATGGTGTTTTTTCATCCTTGATCAAATATAGTTTATTCTTAATAATTTTGATCTCTTGTTTTGTGAGTGTTTCCATTATGCCTTTAGATCCCTATTGGTTAACTCCATGGCCAAATATAATATGGTACTAGATTGGGTGAAGTGGCTTGGTTAACCTCTTAAGATATACCGGATTTTAAGATCTAGTATTCCCTTGAAGCATTGAGTATGTTCTTCTCTTGTATCCTTTCAAGGATGATCAAGAGAATCTAAAAGGTGTGAAAGAAATACCATTTTTTTTGGGGGGGTCCTCGTGTTTTTTATCATAGGAAAATTCAATTGCATCCAAATATACACTTGCAAATATGAGCTTACCATTGCATCCAAGGTGTCTGATAAAGTTAGAACTACCTTTTATTTCATCCTAGTTGGATATCATAGGCTAGATCTGAATTTTTTTTACAAAATTCCATCTTGTTACTAGCTGATTTTTATACCTATACCTGTGCATTAAATTTTTTTTGTGCACTGCACCCATGTTCATTGTGTATGCATCATTTTTTATTGATGCATATTCTATAATATGAATTTGTTCCATCGATTGTGTATTGTGTCATTAACATCAAGCTGTGTACAAGGTTTCCTTTACAATTGTAAACCTTTTTTTCTTGTAAAAAACTTTGGCTTACTTTTGTATTAAAAAATATAGATTTTTTTTGGCCATTTAGGTTACAAATATGATTTTTTTATATTAAAAAAATATATTTTTTGGCCATATGGCTAAAAGAGCCACTTTTTATTGTAGTTTATCAAAAAAAATCATATAATATCAAAATATAACTATAAGTTTTTTGGCTTCAGCTCAAGAAAAACCAAGATTCATCTTTGGCCATATAGCCAACTGATATAAGATTTTAATTGTATTATTTTTTGTTACAAAAAAAAGGAAATAAAAAAAGATATTAAAAAATTGACAAAAAAATACAACAAAAACATATTTTGTTGTCAAGTTCATGGCCTATTGGCCATAGCCTGCACTCAAAAGACAAAGGGTTGAAGCCCTTGGTAGTGTTTTTAGCCTCAACCAAGGTCATAACCTTGGTGTGAGACACGACCCTCACTCCGAAGGGCTACACCCTTGTGTGGGGTGTACCCTCACCAAAGCCAAGGCCATGGTGTAAGGCTCAACCTCCACCACTACGAAGTTTACCTTACCTACTTAATGAATAGTTTTTTATATTTTTATTATAAACAAATATATGACTCAATTAATTTTTTTAATATTGTTTTTGTTCATATTTTTTTTTTTTTTTTTTTGGTCAATTATTCCTCTCCATACTTGGAGGGTGCTCTAAATCCACTTGACAATAACTACATCTGGTAGATCCTTCAAACTTGGTGGCAATTTTGATAAATTTGATGACAATGCTTTGACCACTTAGATACCTCTCTAATACAATTTTTGAGTTTGTAGTTTAACTTCAACAACTAATATCTAGGGCTCTTAACCTCCATTTTCCAAGCAACATTTTTTTATTTTGGCTATTTTTTTGCACTCTAAACAGTGGTGTATGGTTTCTAATTTTGATACATGAATTTTACACAAATTGAAATTTGTCATGACCATTTTTGTGGTGTTCTCCATTTTAGATAATCCCAAACTCTATTTGGGCTCATATGGGCTCTTTATAAAGTGCATTGTTTAAAAGTGCATGATTTTTCACGTGCTTCATAGTGGTGCTATTGGTTTATATCATTGTAATCAAGAAAATTACTTTTCACCTTATAACCTCATTTTGGAAATTGTAAAGCATTGAGATCATAACCACTTTGATTTTTTTTACATGTGTAAAGTGTAACCACACTAAAATATAAAGTGCCAAATCATATTGCTTTAGGAGGTTGTTTCATTGAGTAATTTTGGGGGGTGTTGTGGTGTGTGACTATTTTCTTTGAGTTCTCTCTTCTGCTCTTGCAACTTTGCCATGGGTAATCCTGAATTTCCTCTCTTAAATCAATACAACTATAAAAATTATAAATCACATGCATGGAGTGCTTTACTGATTAAATAATATTTTTACTACATAGAAGGAACAATTCTAGATACAACATCTGTTAAGGAAAAACTGGCATGGCTCATTGAAAATACTAAAACTCTTGGATATTTATGTACATTTGTTTCTATTGATATTATTTTCAATATTGATCAATTAGATCACCTAAGGAGGCTTGGGACATACTTAAAAAAATATGATCAATTTGATGAGGTTAAGGGGTATCATATTGATAATGATTTCACTAATTTAGATCCAACCAATTTCTAAGTCACTAAATTAAATTAACTAAGAGCACAATTGGTCTTCGATGTGTTAGGCAAGATTATTTTTAAATATGTAACATTTGTTTCTAGTTTTTTAATTCATCGATTGATTATGGGAATTGCCTACACTATCCCTTAATTAGAGTCATTTTTAGAAAATTTGATGCTTGAATAGGAAAAGTTAATCATAATGGGTATTATCAAGCCATATAAGTCACAATATTTAGTGGCGGGTCACCCACAACATGTGGAAGGGTTTAATAAAAATCAAAATAAACCAATACACAAGCCATATAAATATCACACACAACCATTTCTTCTTACACCGATAGATTCTAAATCCTCCTACAAGAAAAGAGATTTACATAAGAAGGAGAGACTGACTTGTTCATATTACAATAAATCTGGTCCTGATGAGCATTATTGTCATGCTAATAAAATTGATGAGCTGACCCATCTTCTTAATAAGAATCACATTAATTTGCCATCATCATACACAAAGGAATCATCTCCTTCCACTTCTTCCAAATCTAAGAAAGGGAAAGGACAAGCACTAGTAGCAACAAGAAAATATTCACAATAGTGGATACTTGACTCAGGGGCTACACATCATATCGGTTCTAATCAAGGTCTGTTACCTCATATTCTTACAGGTGATGATACACCAGTGGATATTGTTGGGAAAGGTTCAATTGACATGCATGATGGCTCATTTGAAAATGTTCTTTGTGTTCTTGACTTATGTACAATAAAAGGGGACATGGATTATATGAAAAATCAGTTGTCAACTTTGAGTGCTCATTTGACCAATATTATAGCTCTATTTTTATAAAATAATCCTCCACCACTCCAATTGGGTTATCCCAGTATAAAAATCATAAATTCAATATTGGTTCAAAGTGCACGCTACCAAAAGTGTAAGCGTGCAAGTTGTATGGTAAGGATCTACTCACTTAAAACAATCAAATAGAAAATTTATTTGATCTACATCAAACCCCATGTGTAAAAAATGTGATCACAACATCTAGATATCTGGAACCTAAGTAGTTCATTTAATATAGGTGGTTGTGTGCTCAAAAGAAAAGGAAGGGTGATCATGTTATCTGGTCAATATTTACTAAGGAGCTACAGATGCACTATCAAAATAATGTCTCAAAGACTACTTCAGTTAGTTAGCAAAGTCATAACAAACATGTACTATTAAATATTATATTTAGTAATTCTATAATCTATCCTTACACATGGATGAGATCAATTAGAACAACATGTTCTTATAGGGTCTTAAGGATATCATCCAACTTGAAGTTCACATGTTTAATCCAACATTCATTTTTTAATCCATACCATTCACATGTCAGGCATAGGAAAATGATTTGGTCAAAATAAGGGCTTTCACTCATGGTTGTGAATATAATTTAACAACACCATCATTTTCTCAACCTACAAGATTGACCTTTAAGTAAATTAAAGAGAAATGTGCCAAAGGGTTATGTTTTTGTTATGATAGTAAGTGGAGCAAAGGACATAAATGTGCCAAAAACAAGTTGTTATACATTGAAAGATTCAATGAAGATGAATAAGATGACAAGGCATCAGGTCAGGGTATGGAAGAGCTAGAGGAGGAATCTCAATATTCTTAGCTTACTATCTCCTATCATGCCATTTCAGGTATTAGTACCCCTCAAAATATTAAGGTGGTGGGTTTCCTCAAGAAATAAAAGGTGAAATTGTTGATTGACTCAGGAAGTACACATAATTTCATCAATAGTAAGTTGGTTGCTCCTTTAAATTATTTTATTTATCCAACTCTAGAATTTCAAGTCATGATTACAGATTGTGGCACATTCAGTTGTTCTATAAAATTCCATAGTATTAAGATTTCCATGGGGGAATACTTGGTTAATTCTCCTATGCTTGTTATTCCCATGTGTGGGGATAACATTGTTTTAGGAGCACAATGGCTCACGACTTTGGGAAGAGTAGAGATGAATTTCCATGAATTGTTCACATGATTTAATTCTGAAGGTAGGACATTTGAACTATGGGGATTACAAGTAAATTCTCTCCAATTGGTTAGTTCACCTCAGATGATGAAGATTATTAAAAAAAGGGTTAAAGGATTTGTACCATGACTATTTTCCATAGTATTTTGACCAAAAAATGTATCAACACATTCTGATTTACAAATGATTCTTGAAGACCACCCAATAGTTTTTGGTGTCATGCCAAAAGGACTACCACCAAGTAGAGAACATGATTTTCCTATAGGTTAAGGGCATATTATAATGGTGTAGGAAAAATCTCATTGATATAAACATCATTGAGTATACAATATTCCCCATACACTTTGGCCTCCCCTATTTTCTTTGGCTACACTACCATGGAGCTTACCCAATATGATTTTTTTATTGGATAAATGATTAGTCTTTCACCATATAATTGATCTCCTATTTTAACTTTGTTTTCATATTGGTATTCACTTTGTAGGGTCACCTTTTGATCATTTATGCACATTTCTTGAGCTCAATATGCATTTCCTCTAATGAAGGGTCTAGATAATCTTGTAGTATTTGTACAACCTATAAATTCTACTATTGTGTCTAGTAATCCCAAATTGGTTCCATCTTAAGTACTAATTTTATACCAATGTTTTATGTCCTTTTCTGTAAAGGTTATTTATAAATTTTATTTCCCTCAACCTTCATCGAATCTACCACCTCTCTCTAGCTTAGTTGTTTTTTAATTTTTAATTTTTTTTATATTTAATTCTTTTACTTTGTCTACATCTTTCTTCTTAGGAAATTTAATACTCCTTTCACACTCAAACTTTACCTTTAAATCCACATCCCCCTCACTCTCTATAGTTGTTTAGTTACATGTATTATTCCAAATTATATTACAAGACTTGAGGATAAACCCCTTTTATTCCTAGCCATAAAGGATTTTTTCCAAATTATCATGAATGCTACTATTAGTATCAGCTCAGGACTCCTATTCAATTTTGGTAGTCACATCATCTACCATAATATTATCATCTTTGTACATAAAGGTTTTAATAAAGTCATGTCGACCCTGTGGCCATGCCTTTTTCTCCCTCATGCATTCTTGATGCACATACTAGGCTTTAGGAAGAGGGGTTAACATACTATAAAATATGTGCACCCAGTACCTTGGATTGATGTGTTTCACCTTCCAAGTGTCCATATATGAATGAATGAGCATATATGAACACTATCCTGCTTTGAGTTTAAGCCACTTTTTTAGAGATGAGATATAATATAAAATCTCACACAAAACATCTCACAAGCTTCCTCCCACTTTAGCTCATATAATCTATGTATAGCCCACAAATAGTTGTGAACCCATTTAATAATGATTAAGTTCACTTAACTATGCTTTTGACTATGGAACATGAAACTTCAACCTATGAATGAACCATGATAAGTTCTCTATGCCAAAATATTGAGTAATTTTTTAAATCTATGGTGAACATCATGCACATTGGCCTAGTTTCATGATTACCTTGCATTCAATTCTCCATGTCCACATTTGAATCTCCAATAATAAAGGAGGAAATTCTCTATGGTATTCCATATTCCCTATTGGGTTCAATATAATCTTGATTGGTCACAACTAGCTGATAGATATTA